>CM067365.1:13105665-13120665 GCA_034401795.1 Chaetoderma sp. LZ-2023a
CAGCCCACTCACTCACTCACTCAATCACTCATTTGCTCACTAACTATCTTTCACTCACTCACCCACCCACTAACTCACTCACTCAGGCAAGAACACACGAATGCATGCACGTACTCTACTTGTTTCACTCACTCACTCAGTCAATCCCAAACACACACACACACACGCACGCACGCACGCATGCACACACGCACACACGCACGCACGCCCGCCCGCCCGCACGCACGCACGCACGCACGCATGCACGCATACACACACACACATACATACACACACCCAACACACACACGCACGCACGCACGTAGGCAGGCACGCACGCAGGCGAGAAGTAGACTGTTCTTGAGAATGTATCCGGGAAGTGACTGGATCGGTAACCATGCCAGTCATTTTGGTGCTACATTTTCAAAAATAGTCTTCTCTTCGTCTGCAAATACAAATTAATCAAGGCCAGTGTGTTCCATTTTTGGCAGTAGCGGATCAATGTTCATGCAATGGGTAATCGGATCTTGCAGAGACCGGATATTACTCCATGATATTTTGCTAGCAATCAATATAGAGCTGTCAATCATGGATATCTTCACACCATTTCATTTCCGCGATGATCAGATTGTGAATGGACCATTTTAATAAAGTGCTGGTGAATTGCAACGTTACAAATGGTGACGAATATGGACTCTTCAAGATGATGATGCAACAGTTAATGTGAAATCATTTCTAGTTAATTCTATCATGCTCGATTATTCTTCACTAATACTTTATATTACGTGTCGGTGCTATGTTTATTGACAAAATGTTGATTTCGTACCGCCTTTGTTGATGTTGATTTTGGTCCTAGGGTTGCTGTTCTTTTTGTTGGTTTTGGTGTCTTTCTGGTTGGTGTTTTTGTTGATCTCATTGGCGTTGTTGGTCTTGTTTTTACCATTGGTGGTTGTTGTTGTTGTTGTTGTTGTTGTTGTTGGTGTTGTTTGCTTGTTCTTGTTATTAAATAAATAAATTCATATCGATAGATGATTAACTGTGCTCAATCAGTACTACAAGTTGTGTGGTTGAAACTCGTTGTTCTTCAGATGTATATAATTCTTTAACATCGTCAAAGTATATTCATATTACGAAGGAAAACCTTGAGACATATTACTCTTGACACTAACACGTTGCATAGTGAATGCTTAGAATATGATTATAGGTCTCGAATTTTCAGGTGTCAAATAAGATATTAGCCACATTAATATATTCTTGTGTTCATAACTAATGTCGATAAACCATTCGCCATTATATTCGGGCATTATTACAATAGGCTAATGTAAACTATAAGTGACACATTATGAATTATAAATGACATAATAACCCTTATCTTCATGTACTACTTTACAGATCATTATGCATGTGTGTTAATACGAGATAATGCTATGATGATTTTTTCAATATAATTCTTCAATGATAAACGGTATAAGTTAAAATGGTTTCACCTCAGAATTATGTAAGCAGAGCAAATCTCTAGTACTAAGGTATGCGTTCGCCTGCACGCCCGCACGCACGCACACACTCACGCACGTCGCACACACGTACGCACGCACGCACAGAGAGATAAATTTAGCATCTATAGAAAGTATCCACATGTTTGCACTAGATCTGGTCAACAATATGAACATTCTTTGAGACACATGGTCGTCTTTGCAAAAGCCAATACTTCTTCTAATAGCTATGAATTTTATTTCCATAAATGGATTTAGGATCCATTAAACGAGTTATATATTGAAAGGACGCAACGGGAATTACTTATCTTAACATCTAAATGGTTGCTGATCTGACAAAGATTTTAATATAATAACCAGTTTACATATCAGTGATATAAATAATAAAGTGTTTTTTATCATAATCTAACGAAACATAATGCGATGACTTTAGGTAATCAGATGTAAATAATAATAATAATAATAATAATAATAATAATAATAATAATCATAATAATAATAATCATAATAATAATAATAATAATAGTTAAATCATTTTGAAGATAAAATTGGAGCTAAAGTGAGAAACATTTATTTTTACACCAGAATCCCATCTTAAGATGCTAACCCTTTAATAACTTTTAAAAAAATCAAAATATTTGCTTATTGAATGTCCATTTGCTGGCCAGGCGAATAGCATTTTTGAAAATTTACCACTGGAATGGCTGGCTCGGTTATCGAGACAATCATTCCAGTGGTAAATTTTTTTTTAAATAGTCTTCTTTTGTCCTGAAAATAAAAATTTCCTTACGACCACTGCATAGGGAAAGTATACCGTGAATGCAAATACTGTGATTTACCAAAGACCCATTACAATTATACATAGATTTTACAGCATTACCATTAAGGATCAGTTTGCTTAGATGGTAAGGCAATAATGAAGAAATGTATATATAATCGTTATTTAGAGTAATTTATTGTACCAATTCAACTTTATAATACAATTCATAAACAATAGACATTAAATGGTACCCGTGTAATGTTTATGTTACTGGGCATACACTGATAATGAGGCGGTTAGTAACTATCCTGGGAAGATGGATACATATCTGCTCCTAAGTTTAGTGTTACGTAAATAGAGTTTCCAAATGTTCTGTCATCTTTAAATGTATTGGTGGTGCAAAAAAGATAATAAACGCAATTTCTGTGAAAATATTTGTATTAAAGGTGTGATGAATGGAATGTGGCACTAATAAAGTTACTGTTAGTGAGGAATAATGTTCAGGATAGAATAACATCAGAGTTACTCTAAGGTTTCAATAATGCGTTTATAACTTATTAATCAGGAATAGAAACCTTGCGTTTTAGAAGAAAAAAATTTGGTATTTTTAGTATGTCAATACCAAATGTATATATTTGCTGGTACGGCTCGCTCTCATCATTCAGCAGAATATGTATAATTATTGTATTCTGCCGCTATAGGAGTAGAACTATCATACAGATGTAATCAATTCGTGCTCGCTTTTCAGCATAGTAATGTTTCTTAGAAGGACGATGTGGATATGTGATGACTGTCCAAAAATAGTAACATGATACGTGACCAATTCTCGGTGGAATGACACATACAGTAATATAATGAAGAATAGAAACTGTGATACAATATTTGCTGTATATGAGAGAAGATCGTGTGACATGCATGTATTTAATCCACTTTTACGTCTGATGAGTACAGACGTGACATGTAAAGCAAGCAGAGAATATGCATATAAGCTGCCATCCTAGATAATAAATCAAGATGGTCAGTAAATTAGTATTTGTTTTGTTTGAATGAGGTAGATGGTAATCATCTGACCGTCAATCATTGCATGACTTCCGGCTTGAGTTCCAGAGGTGTCGATTTATATACTGGGGAATCTGAATTCGCAGAATATCGATTTCAAGGCAATTATACAGGTAAGCGTTTGAATATTTTTTAACTAACCTCACTTGGGACTGTTGCTGCCCATGGCTGCAACGGCTGTCAGTCAAATTGGGTGTAAATATTCAAGAGCATGTTTATTCAGTTGTTAATTAATCGAATGCACACAATTCGAGCATTTGGCTATGAATTTAGAGCTTCACGGAGGGATCATAATTATAACGTCAGCTCGTTAGTGAGGTAATTGATAATGGCAGAAAGTTTCGTGATATCGTACGCACCGGTGTTGAATCTAGCAGTACACCAATTAGTGTAGCATCATGGCTATAGTTATGTTCCTGCATACTGTCCTTATGGAGCAACTTAGGGAAATAAACAAGTAATGTGTCCACGTTTTACCGTAATCTCTTTCTAAGCAAGGTATTAACAGACCATTATCACATATAGTTCAGAAATGAGGAAGATACATTGATAATTTAACAACATTATTGCAAGCTTTTGTTTTAGCAAACCCAAGTTGTTGATTCCATTTTCTTTCACAGTGAGTAGCCAATTAGTTATTCTGCCATTCTCGCCATCCACAAATAATAACATCGCATAAAACTCAATTATTCTGGTAATTTATTCATCTATTGCGTGTGTGAATACCAGCGTGCGTGCGTGTCTGCGTGTGTGCGCTCGTACGTGTGTGGTGGGGAGAGTGGTGTGCGTGCGTGCGTGCGTGCGTGCGTGCGTGCGTGCGTGCGTGCGTGCGTGCGTGCGTGCGTGCGTGCGCGTGCGTGTCTGTGTGTGTGTGTGCGTGCGTGCGTGTGTGCGTGCATTAGAATGGTGCATACCCATAAGGCTGTATATTCAATGCAATCACATTGCCAATGTGTACAAATTCAATTTCATCTAAATATATCGTCTATAGTCAATGTTGTCAAATACTCATCGAATGCTGTTACAACGTGCTTTGATTTTCTCGGAGGCTGTAATGAAAAATAGATTAGAAACCGGGTAAACTAACAACTGAATTATCCCGCACTGCATAAGACGGAGAAACACAATTAACCTAAACATACACTTGATAATGCGTCTGTCAATGTTTTTGCTTTGATAATATCACAGTTATCGATTTGGGCGTGGGTCACGCGTGGTCACACGATAATGCGCTAAATGCTCTAAATGTGCTAAACATGCCGTGAAATCGAATTAATATAGGAAGTTTCAAATCTGCCCACAGAGTATCGATTTAAGCAGGGAAAAACACGCATACCTTATTATTTAGAAGTTGAGAAAACTGAATGTTGAATATTTTAGAAAATAACGTAACTAGAAGCAGTTGCCGCCTCGGGGCATTACCAGCTTCCTATCTCATCGCATCCATACGGTTCTACTATTGATCTGTATAGTTACAGGTGTAATGGGTTGATAAGTCTGAAAGCGTTAATAACTTGGCATCGGGTGGTAGGAAGCAAAACAATATTTGCTTCTGCAAGAGGAAACCACCACGATCCTTGTTTTTTGTTGCAACACCCGTAATTAACACAGGGGTACAATGGCATGCGTGCTGGTGACAAAACATTAAGTTAAACGTTAGCTGGCAAGCCCTTGCTAGCTCATCTTATCACGATACTATTAATCAATTCAATGGAATAAACTCATGTCTCATCATTTAAGTGAGGGCTTAGACTGACAGATAGATGCTTAGAGAATATAGATTGTGTAGAGGATGTACATCACAACAACATCCCATATGCTGATCTTGCCTAGCTAGGGTGGTTGTTGTCAACATCGACAATCCACGATTACATACACTATTATAATGATCAATGATGCTGAAGTAATATGCACTAGGAAGTGATTAGTTTCTCTGCCCCACTCTACATAGCGTGTGTCTCAGATCCATCTTATATTAACTGAGCTTACTTCTCAACCAGAGAAATTGTCACGGCAACTTCCATAAATATTAAATCATTTTGTGGTGATAACAGATTTTAAAATATATAGTGCCATTGCTCAATCCATCCTCGTATCTACTCGCATTCCAGTAGTGTATTGAGATGCCTCGGCCAGACAGATGTTTGATTGATGATGTAGCTTAGAAGGTAATTCATCTCTCATTTGTCCCTCGTGCTGATTCCAAAGAGAATAATTGTTACTGCTTTAGTGTGTTAGCCCGCCACTTTATAATGCCAGTGCTTCCTTTGCCATAGCTAGCGTATTATTGATGCATCAACACCAGTGAATACATACTATATATCAGAATAACCCTATAGCATGGAGAAACAATCGATCATCCAGATATCACTGGCTATGCTTATTTTCGAGGCTGGGGCGGGGTTGGGTGGTTGCGAAAGTATATATGAAAATATATGAAAGCCTATATTACAGGAACATCGCTTCTGGTTACATGATAAAACTCAATTTCCTGCTTTTCTGGTAGCATCTACGTGTACATTAACTAAATCTTATTTAGCAAATATTCAGTTTCGCTTATTTGAAGGAGATTTAAGTCTATGTGCATCCTAGATGGTGGAGAATCGCGCGCATTCCCCCAAACAGTTACTAACCATGTGTGTTATAAAGTATAATATCAAATTACATTAAATAGCTAAATATAGTTATAGATAACATGTGAAGCACTATGGTTGCAACTATGTGGTATGGTAGAAAGGTAAATGATTGATTGACAGATAACCGGATTCTGAATGAGCGACGGACTTCTTCTAGCTGCATATTGCAATGAATAACATCAAGTGCGACTGAGGATTGACCATGAGAAAGCAATTATTTACTAACAAGTGACATTTGCCAAATTGTATTACACACCATTAATAAAACGATAAAATGATAAACAATAGAGGGATACATTTGTAGCTATGCCGCGCCAATTTCTATCTATGCTCAGCCCAAAATTTAGCTAAGCTCCGCCCATTTATGCATGTTGGAATGGATTTATATGCTTTACCACAGGAATTAACAGAATCCCAATTTTGAGGTAATTATAGAGACAGGCTATTGAAATAAATTGAATGGGATGTATTGCGGGCACCAACAGCTCCCAGTAATGTTAGTTTCAAACTCTTCAATAGAATGTTTATCAAATTATAAATCCTTCAAGACATACAATTCGTACACTTGACAGACTTTCTCCGCTTCATGATGGATAATTCTATTTCATTTTGAATGTGGCGTCAGCTAATATGTGACATAATTGACTATGACGTCAGATACGTGGATGACAGATAGGAACACTTCATTCTGGTGGTATCTTCCTATGAGTGGTCAGACAATAATACCCACAATTAAATCTGACATTGAGATCGGATTGTACAATATGCAATTACTAGAGACAGTTAGAATAGTCACAGAAATTAATTAAAGTGGCAAATACCACCTGGGACTACAATCAGGGTCGTAGTGAGGGCTTGGCGATATAGGCGGCTGCCCACGGCACTAATTGAAGGAGGGTGCCAACTCATACCCATCATCTCCCAGTATTTGGGCCATGCAAGCTACAGGACAGAACCTCGGGGTGTGCAGCAAATGTGCATACACAGAGGCTCAAAGTGTCCAAATACACCTCAAAAGTGATATCTAGAAATTTTACAGCGAGGTTAGCTAGGCTACATGGTAGAGTAGCTACTCGAGGTATTAGCTCCCAAACGGCTATAGTTCATACTCTAGTACCTAGTCTAACTCCAGGCTGCCCAACTATGAGCAAGAGTTAACTCAGTAAGTCATATGTTTGTGTTGAAATAAATGTAATTTAAACACGTGGTACATCTACCCTCGTCTAATTAAGTGTAGATGATTTACCATAACGTACGCACGCGACTGTTGGACTAAATACAACCCTAGGCGTTGTTTCATATGGCTATTGGATTTTTTATATGTCAAGTAGAATGTTAGCTACACTGATATATTCCTGTGTTCATAAATAATCTCGATAATCCAGTCAATATTATATTCATGCATTATTGCAATAGGACACGTTAAAAATGAGATAATAATCTTTATCTTTATTTGACTAATTTACGGATCTTTATACATGTCAGCTAATTAGAGATATAATCTGCTGATAAATATCATCCAACACGTAAGCATTGTGAAAGCATTGAGTCAGCCATGTTGAAATTCCCAGATATATAGCAATGCTTTAAAAGCAAATTGGATCTCAAGCATAGTGCCAACTCCAGAGATTTCTTCAACAGAAGTCGAGATATAATTTATAAAGTATCGGTAATACAGTACCATTCATCTGGAAAAATGTATGTACGCATGATAAACGATATTTGTTAGATTACTATACACCTGTATATATAAGCCACTGAAATGGCTGCATTTCTACCACGTGGCCGTCCAAGAAGAAGTATTATTGGACTGTAAAAATGTGTTATTTGAATCTAATAAGTGTTATTAAACTCTGTCTAAAAGTATTATTGGACACGCGTTGCTATTCATTGCGCCATACGAATTTTACGTCACCGTGGTTTATGAGGTCATGTGTATCATAATTGTTAAATTATGCAAGCATTGCGTCTTTTTCTTTTCCATGCACGTTCCCTGACTTCATCATGCACCTCCTTCTGGAGTAATTTTCACTGAATACAGCATATGCGAAGATAACGTATATATTGTCAAAAGCATGTAATATGTAACAGCCGAAATCCATAATATAGTAACAGTTAATGAAAGTGCATCAATATGTAAATCAGCAAGAGACAAGGCAGTGAATATATTGTCAAGAAATGAGTTACCTAAAAGTTAATGAAATGGCATCAATATGCAAAACAGCGCCAGAGAATATATGTATATATCGTTGTGGCAGGCAACTATTCAATCTCTGCTAATCTGTTCTATGGATGAGATAGTACTCGTTTTCACATCTAGTGAAGAAGGCAGACCTAGCTGGGGATGATTCAGGAGAAGGAGATAATCGAGTTATCTGGCTTGATACCGGTTAAGTTACATAGCGTGAAACTTGTCGGCTTGCAAAGCTGATACGGAGCGGTGACTTGGCCTCGTCTAGCACGTCTCGTGAGTACAGTCTGGAGTTCATATGTACCACTTTGCCTTAATGGTTGCCTTCTCGGTTTCAGGCATGGTCTCTGCAAATTTAGACCATAAGGGAGCGGGAATGCCTTGCAGTTAAATATCTCAGCTGACATGAATCGCAGTGACGACATGGCACATGCAGCATGCAGACTGCCACATCTTGATGTTCCAGAACTTGCAGACTGCCTCATGGTCTCTACGCGTCCATGCTTTTTTTGTAGGTACTTGTACCAATAAGCTGTGGGCTGAAGGCAGCTGTTATTGCATGAGTAGCCTCTGAATATAGGAGTGTCATGTATTGCTGAACATGGATTTCATAGCAAGTTGTTTTAACACGATAGTATATTCGTGATGTGATGGTCCAGCGGCCAGGTTTCTTAGCAGGATGAAAGTTATCTTGTGAAGGGATCTTGCAAACATTTCCCTAGGTTCTGTTTCTTTGTTGGTTAGTTTCCATAAGGGTGCTGCATGGGTGAGGCGTGGCAGGAAGAATATAGAATATATCTTTTGATTCACGACATGGTTCAATCCATTATTCCAGGACGCCAGCCCCAATGGTGTTCTCAACTCTATGTTGATTAGTTTTACCAGACGTGCTCATCAGGAATCCAAGGTTGGTGGCCTCTTCTGATAGGGGCAATTCCTCAGTCTTAGAGTATATGCCACATGTCTCTGTGAAGGTGCCATTAGCCGGATATATGATGGCACTAGTCTTCTTCATTCCTGTGTTATACCGTCTTGAGTAAACAAAGTTCTGTTTAGCTGTCAGAGTAAACTGAGCATCTGGATGATGATGATGATTTTCCATAATTGACACATCACCCGCACATGTTGGTGTTGATACACATATGCCACCTATATGAGCCCCGACTCCGGCATTCTCAATTGCATGGGGAAGATTGCTATTGAATGTCTTGCAGTTGCTTGGAGAGAATGCTCTTTGGTGGCCGTGCCTTGAAGAATATTAATGTGCCTGAATAGTGCGCCTTCCCACTTGACTTTACCTGGCAAACATCTGTACCAGTTATCGAAAATGCATCACATCTGGAGTGAGACCTCTAGATTCAATGACTCCACGAGGAGATTTTCAGGCCAGACCTCATGAAAGGCCATCTGTACATCCAAGGTTATGAAGAGGAGATCATTGTCAGTATCTTGAATTCTGCAATCATCTCAGAGACAGCAAATGCAACATGAAGATAACTAGCCTTCTACTTAAATCACCACAATAGTTGATTTTGAGCACGATCTAGAAAGGATGTTATTCTGTCAACAAGGATGATGTCAAGGAGTTTACCGATAGTGGAGCAAAGCATCATGCCGCTATAGTTATCGGCTAGCGTCTTACACTTGTCAGCTTTCTTCAAAATTGAAGTAAGAATGTCCTCCATGAGGGCCCGGGTATGACGTTGAATATATTGCATAGGCTCACCGAGACTGGGTGAACAGCATGAATCAAATGTTCTGACGCAATCCCATATTTGTCTGCTGCCTTCCTTGTATGCAGTTTCTTGGAAGCAGCCTATATCGCCTCAGCGGATATATGCCTCATGGTGACCTGAGTGGCGTGTAATTAATATGTCATTTAACATGTCCGCGTGTACAATGTGGATTTTTTATTGCACTCGTCCACGTTGTGTCGGAATCTCGTCCAATACTAATTTTAAGCACAATGTGAACTCGTACAATAAGAATCCATATTGTAATCGTAAATGTTAAATGACATAATAATAGTTTCACTTTTGGTCCATGTGTGACCAAACATTAACTAATGGGCGTTCTTGATATTAAATTCAATATTGGTCCCTGCATTTTGGTCAACGGCACGCAAATTCTATATTGGCGTATTGCATGGATATTCTTAGACAGACTTGACCGTCCTTCTTAAAACAATACGCATCATAATAGTATGAAATTATATGGCCATTCTTTGATAATGTCATCCCTAATGGCATCTAATATATAGATGATGATATAATGAAGGAATCAATACCTGTAATTTCCTTATCTTTGTGAATTTCGCGACTGTCTAGTAGCTATCTCTATTCCTTTGAAACGTGAATGGAATCAATAAGCCATGTATTGGTGAGTGCCAATTATTTCTAACTGGTCAGCGGGACATGTAGTGCATTTCAGATGTGTCTGTTGACGTGGCTCAGATTTTCCCTTAAGGGTCCATTAGATGAGTTGTAATTCGCGAAATATTGAAATGGCTCAACGATCAACAGGAATTAATTATCTTATAAGAAAGCTAGCAATACCAGTTATAAATAGTAATCTATTTTTGTCATAATGCTATGATTCTAAATAGTGCCACATTCCCTTTAACAAAACGTCGCATTGGGCTAATATTATATAAGAAAATGATATACATGTATGGTGAGATTGACAAATATTATTTTTAATATTATCAGATTTTTTCACGATATACATCATATTTTCACATTATGTGACTTTCTATCTTCCGACATAGTTATAATACCATTAAAACATTTTGTCGATAATATATCCCTACTATTTATACCGTTTCTCCCTTTTACAGTTTGCCATGAGGGAAGCAGAAAATGTTAGAATGATTTATTGTACCAACTCAACATTAATAATATCCGCAAATAATAAACATGATATGATACCAGCGTCATCTTTATCTGACTGGGTATTCAATGATAATGAGATTTTTAGTAACATATCCATCTTTCAAACTCTGTTTAATGCTAGATAAATAAACCTAGTCATAGAAAGTTTCCTGACATCCTGTATTTCATATGTGGTGAAGATAGCATAACACGCCACATTTCTGTGGAAAGTGTGTGTATAAAAATAGAAACGTGATAGACGGCATGTTACAATAATAAAGTTACTATTAATGAAGACTCATCTTTATGATCGAATAGCTTCAAATGATCTGAATTTCCAATTATACGTTTCTAACTTATTAAGCAGGAATTAAGACCTTGAGATTTGGACTGACAATGTGGGTATTTTTAGCATGTCGAGACAGATCTCACGTAAAAAATAGAAGAAACAGTACGGAAAGTATATATGTCCTAGTACGACTCACCTTCATCTTTCAGCAGAGTGTGCATATGTATTTTATTTTTACACTGACGATTCATATGGGACTATCTGTGGATGCACCTGCCACAATTCAATCCTAGGCTTTTACGCCTATTGTACTCTAACTCCAGCACGGCTCTGGCAGTATATGTATTTTTATTTTATTGACGCACTGGCAACGTGCGGCTTCAATTTCCATAGAAACATCCTACAGTTGACGAGACATAATAAACCTAACTAAATTATTAGCAAATGATGATTTCATTTCATATACATTAATATAGTTTTTTGTTGTGAAATTGAATTAGAGAAAATAATATTAATTTATATGGAATGAAATCACCCTTTTTTAGGAATTAGTTCATTTCATTACGTCTAGCCACACAATTTAAGCCTCTAAAAATACAGAAATTTAACGCAGATTTAATTCCCTTTTAATTGTAATGAGTACTGACATGACGTACAAAGCAAGCAGAGAATATGCATAGAAGCTACAACTATAGACTTGCATTGATTGGATGCAGTAAACAACAGTCACGTGATCCTCCATCTACACATGACTTCAGTCAAATAGAGACGGTGCCGTTCCAGCTTTGCATCGTCTATTTCTAGCTAAGCTTCGCCCATGTTTTGCCCAGGTTGGGATCACGTTATACACTGAAATCTGAATCCCTAGAATTGTACAGTTAATATTTTGAATATATTGAAACTAATTTGAATTAGGGAAGTCGCAGCCCATGCCCATAATTCCTCCCCATCAAACTTGTGTTCTAAATATTCAACAGCATGTTTATTCAATTGCTCATTAATCGAAGCTACACAATTTATCCACTTGGCTAACATTTCGAGCTTCATGACGGGGTTATCACGAGTGTGACGTCAGCTTATTAGTAGCGTAATTGGTAATGACAGAAGCGTCCCTGATATAATACAGTCCAGAATTGAATTCATTAATACCCAGATTAGTGTAGCATCATGTCATTAATTCTGAGCCTGTGTGATGTTGGTAGGACGCAAACATGATTAAAGGCAATAAACATGTAATGAATCCACTATTTACAGTAATCTCTTTCCAAGCAGGGTATTAACGGAACAGTGACACATCTTATTCAGAAATAAGGAAGACATAGTGATAATTTACCAACATTATTATACAGATTTTGCTTTATCAAACGCCAAGATGTTGATTCCATTTTCTTTCACAGTGAGGGATCAATTAGTTATTCAGCCAATGTTGCCATCCACAAATAATAACATCACATAAGGCTCAATCTTTCTGTTCATTCATTCATCTAGTGCATGTGTGAATGTCATCGTGCGTGTGTGCGTTGGCGTGTGTGCCCGCATGTGCTTGTGTGCGTGCGTATGCGTGCGTGCGTGTGTGTGTGTGTGTGTGAGCGCGTGCGCGTGCGCGTGCGCGTGCGTGCGCGCGTGCGCGCGTGCGTACGTGCGTGCATGAGTGAGTACGTGTGTGCATAGGTATGTGTGTGTGCGTAGGTGCGTGCGTGCCTGCGTGTGTGCGTGCGTGCGTGCGTGCGTGCGTGCGTGCGTGCGTGCGCGCGTGTGTGTGTGTTTATGCGCGCGCGCACACAAATGTATGTTTGTTCACACGTGGGTGTGTTAGGTGTGTGCATACCAATATGTATATATAAATTACAAGACCAGTGTGTACAAATTTAGTATACATGCACAGGCTATGATCAATGTTGTCAAATACTCATCGAATGCTATTACAAGGTGAGTTGATTTCCTCGAATGCTGTAATGAAAAATAGATTAGAAACCGAGTAAACTAACAACTGAATTATCCCCCACTGCAGAAGTCGGAGAAACACAATTAACCTAAATATACCCCTGCTAATGTGTTTGTCAATGTTTTCGCGTTGATAATAACACAGACATCGATTTAAGCATGGATCACACTGGGCTGGCGATAATACGCTAAATGTGCTAAACATGACGTGAAATCGAAAGGCAACAAAGAGAGATGGGAACTTTCAAACCATTCCCTAGGTATATCCATTTAAACACAGAAAACCATGAGTACCTAAATATTTAGAACTTGGGAAAATTGTATAATGTATATTTAACTTAACTTGAAGTGGTTGCTGCCCCAGACTTTGTCTGTTTCCTGTCGAATTGCATGCATGTGGTTCTCGCATTGGTCTGTATGGTTGCAGTTGTAATGGGATGGTAGGTCTGAAATGGTTAATTACTTTGGATCGAAAAAATCAGCAGTAATAAATAATTTTTATTTTATTTTTATTGAAATTCTAGCTTCATATCAGCATTACACCATGGTCCTTGCTCTTTGTTGCAACAGCCGGAATAGTAGAGGGTTATAATAACACATATGCTGGTGTCAAAACAGTAAATTAAATATCAGCTGGAAAGCTCTTGGTAGCTCAACTTATCATGATAATAGTAATCAGTACAATGGAATAAAATCATGTCTCTCATTTGAGTGACGAATTGAATTGACAGAGAGATGCTTAGCGAACATGGATTGTGCAGATGATATACCTCACAACAACAGCCCATATACTGGTCTTGCCTGCACCATGGAGAGCTAGGATGGGTGCTATCAATATCAGTAAGACAAAATTGCATGCACTATTGTAGTCATCAATGATACTAAAGCAGTATGTGATTCCTACTCTACATAGCAGTGGTCGAGGATCCATCTTATGTCATCTGTGCTTGCTTTTCAAATTGAGACATTGTGCTATACATCTCCCATTGACATGACACCATAACAACTTCCATAAATATTACATCATTATGTGCTGATAGAACATGTCAAATATAGTGGCATTGCTCAATCTATTCATGTATCCACACGCATTCCAGTCGTGTATTGAGATGATTCGCCCATACAGATGTCTGATTGATGAGCCTAGAAGGTAATCAATCTCTCATTTGTCTTTCGTGCCGATTCCAAAATGAATAATTGTAAATGCTTCAGTGTGTTAGCCTACCACATTATAATGCCAGTGCTTCGCTTGCCATAACTACTGCGTTATTGATGCATCAACGCCAGCAAATACCTACTTTATATCAGAATAATCCTATGACATGGAAAACAGGAATAATGAGAAAGTATCGATCATCCAGATATCACTAGTTATGCTTCTTTTCGAGGCTGTGGCATGGGGTTGTGGGACCAAATATCTGAAAGCCTATATTACTGGAACATCGTTTCTGATGCAATGATATAGCTTAGATTTTCTCAGTAGATTTTTAGAAACAACTGCGTGTAAATGAACTAAATCAAATTGACAAATGTCCAGATTTGCTTAGTTGAAAAAGAACTGATTCTATGTGCATCCTAGATGGTGGAGAACCACATGAGTTCCCCAAACAGGTACTAACTAACCATGTGTGTTATAAATTATAATATCAAATTACATCAATTATCTACATGTAGTTATAGATCATGTGTGAAGCAGTATGGTTGCAAATAGATGGCATTGTCGGAAATCTAAATGTTTGATAGACAGACAAACTGACACAGAATGAGAAGCATACTTCT
>CM067365.1:13125665-13493165 GCA_034401795.1 Chaetoderma sp. LZ-2023a
GCGTGGGTGGGTGGGTGCGTGCGCGCGCGCGTGCGTGCGTGCGTGCGTATGTGTGTGTGTGTGTGCGTGTGTGTGTGTGTGTGCGTGCGTGCGTGCATGTGTGTGCGTAGGTGTGAGTGTGCATGCGCGCATGCGTGTTATAGACGCCGGGGGCGTGCATGGCTCCGCCGCTTGCCGTTGTTGTTGCTGCTGCTAGTCAGCCAGCCTCGCGGTTGGGGAGCAGTTGCCGCGCATTTCCAGCGTCCACAAAAACCGACCTCCATGGCCAGTGGAATGATCACGTTCCAGTGGGCTCGTGCAGCCATTGCTGTAAAAATTGAACACTACTGTGTTATCCCGGCTGGTCGTGTCCCCGGTGTGTCTAGCCGTCATCTCCACGGTAGAGAGAACGGTACTACCACAATTTACTTACTTGATTATAGTAACAAACAGTTTTTGTACGCTTGTCACTTACGACGAGAGTGGTGAATTTGGTTTATGTCTCGCCGGAGGTACCTAAGCTCCGGTCGGGCCACACCAGTTGGTTTAATATAAACTATCTCTGCCTCAGGCTGGCCAAACGTACCTCGCGTGGGCCTCCGTCACAGGAAAATGCCTACAATGCCATAGCGGAGGATGAGAGAAGATAGGAGAGAGAGAAGCCGTCCTGCATAATATGCAGGGGAAAAATGGAGAACACATACCAAACGGTGCGAATGATGACTGCATCTTTACTGTTTGCTTGCGAGGCAATATATGATGGTGCAGTACCGTGCTCTGCATGGAGGACGGCCGAGGGAGAAAAACGACCGACCATAACAATGAGGAGGAAGAATGGGGAACAAATACCTCTTTTTGCCAGGGATGACTATATACTTGCCATTTGTTTGAGAGGAAATTTACGAAGGTACCACACTGTGGCGCCTTGTGAAAAGAAAAACGGTGGGAAACTAGAAAAATGTGAGAAATGGGTGGCTGTAATCTCACCGTTTATGTGGATACGCTAGAGAGACGTCCCATGGTAATGAAAAATGAGGAGGAAAATTATGTTAGCCTTCACTACACAAGGTAGGGAATATAAAATTTTGCGAGAGGAAAATGCCTCGCGCGGTCCTCCGTCAAAAAGAAAAATGCCCTCAACGCGGAAGCGGAGGAGGAGAGTGGTAAAAATGCCCCCCTCCTATCCTACAAAGAGAGAGAGAGAAAAATTATCATGTGTACGTACCCTAATATAGTTATTTTACTGTTGTGTGCCTACGGTGCGTACGAAGATGCGGTGGCCGATTGCCAGTTTTAGTTGGTACCATCTAGTGTGTGTGTACCTAAAGATGGCTTAGACTAACCTTTAGTTGTAAGTCTAAAACACATATGTTTAAGCCGCAAATGGCGTAGCACCAAAGGTCTTTAACAAATACGTCTTCCTGGCGAGGATGCTCGGTACCGTGGCTGATACCCCATGGGGCATCTCTCCTCGGACTGACAGCGTGCAACATGTTGTCTGGTGGTAGCCTGAGAGCCGCAAAGGGATCCCTCCACATACCACATCACAACCACAAATAACAACACATAGACAAATCACATTAGCTTACTTACGGTGGGGAGAGAGAAACGTATTTCCATCTATGGTGGCTATCCCATAGGGGCGTGGTGAGCTCTAAAGCTTCACCCAGTCACCGTATGAGTTAGATGGCGATCTGTGTTTCTATCCATCATCTAAGGTTTCGCGTATGACCCGTATGAGATCCATACCCTGGTGTTACCGTTTAGCTGCTTTAGGTTTGGAGAAAGTTGCCCATAGAACACTGCTAGGACGGCAATGATATTGCCTTGTTTATATTTTCAAAGTGTTTCCTATTTTGGCATAAAAGGTCTTGCTTAATAGGTATCCGAAGATACACGGGGTATGTATGTGAATGGCAAAGTGATTCAGGCCGGCACGAGACCTGCTGTAGTTTCTTGAGACGGTCCTAACTATCATGACGGTGGAAACTCGAACAATTATTTCGGCCAGACGGCCAGCGAAGCGTAGTCAAAGGCAGATACTCTTTGCTTCAATGTTGGAGGCCTTAAAATAAACGGCCAACTATGAAAATCAGTAGTACCGTTTATACAACGGTCTTATTGACCGTAAAGAAGAGTTTTTAATAACAATTCTCCGTTTGAAGAGTAACCGTTCTTGGCCAACTTATAAACCTCTCATATCGAGCTATTGTAATTCTAGATTTAACGTAGCGTGTCATGTTCTCTGGCGAGAGCATGAGCAGCAACCGTAATGTAAAATTGGAGCCGTTGGGAGAAAATACGGTGATGCATTTGTTGTTGATGTATAATGTAACCTAGTTGTACTGCGGTCCAAATATTTTTGTAGTTTTTACTGCTAACTAACGATATGGGCAGAATTGCTGATTACACACACACACGCACGCACGCACTCACGCACTCACGCACTCACGCACGCACGCACACATACATGCACACGCACACGCACACGCACACACACACGCACACACACACAGACACACACACACGCACGCACGCACGCACGCACGTACGCACGCACGCACGCACGCACGCACGCACGCACGCACGCACGCACGCACGCACGCACGCACGCACTCACACACACACACACACACACACACACACACACATTAGGAATATATAGGGTCGATTCGACCCACGTTGCCGTCTATTTGCTGACACCGTTTAGAATGCATGATATTATGTACAATATGTTCTTAAAGTTGAGGTCGCATCCGACCTTATGGTACCACTTAAGGCGATGCTTTATTTATTATTGATAACGGTATACATAACTAAGATATGTCCTATGTGTGATGCACCTATTAGTCATCAGGGCAGCTTAAACGTCACATGCAGTCTTTGCACTGCTTTCTTGTGGTATGAGTTGAGGCACAGCGTAGCTGCCGCCTGGAGAATTAGTGCAAGATGCTGGCCGTAATATTTCATACCTGAAAACAGTGAAGAATAAAGCCAATTTCGATGGTTAACAGGTCCTAATGCATAGCACATACAGAATAGTTCACCGTAATACCGTTATACTGTTTGTGCTTTAAGAGTGACGGATGTCTCCATTGTGTAGAGACGGTGAGTACATATTATGTTGAATTATTTTCTCGGCACAAGACGATCTACGCTGTTTAGCTCTAACAGCGCGTAAAGCAGTGTCCTTGTCTGGCCTACAGTCAAAACATAAATTCAATGATGCTGGATACGTCCATTGTTTTCTAGCACCGTTTCTGTAGTGGCATGGCAAGTCTGGCGAGACATGAAAATCACCACCGTTCTTGCATACTAATTTAGATGTTAACGTCCAAAAAGGCTTACATCGCCATGAAGGCACCACTGGTGACGGTGGTTAGAATAAAGAGCCTTATTTTAAATTTAGGTTGTTACTCCTGTTGATCTACCACGAGTGTACAAAAAGTTGGTGCCATGCGGAGCGCAGTTGTCCAGTGAGAGAACCTGACTGCAATAAGCTGCGTTGCTGTATATTGCAGAACACGAGCTCTACGCAGTATGCAGATAGTGAGAACCGAATCTGCCTCCCTTCTACCCGATTTGTGTTTGTGTGTTGTAATATTTGAGGCGTTTATATGCTAGTTCCCAATGCTAGGGTCTAGACTCACGCCTGGCCTTTATGGTTTCTGTTGAATTCTTGTGAATTCTTGTGACGTCGGTTTGTACATTAGCTTGTAATGGGGATGGCCTAACCTGGACCTAACAGGGGTGGGTAAGGGATGGGGTAGGTGTTGGGTTGGGGGAGGTGCGTACGATCTTATGACCTGATGCATCCAGGGGGGGGGGGGCTTTAGGTCATAGACCTCCCGGCCCCTTTGGGGGGAGTGGGGAGGTTGGGGTGTGGGGTCTTTCGGGTCCTGGGACCCATTTCGTCTTCTGGCCATCATCCGAGCAGGCACCAGCGCGCACTTGTTTGATTTTGATTGGTTAGGTAGCCCGTATGGTGACTGTGTCCGTCCGAGGACGAACTCAATCAGTCATCCGGGTTACATCCCTCCATAGTCCCCTCGAAAATTCCGAAAGATTCTAATTCTAGCAATTTGGTTTTGGTTTTGTAATCCGTATGTTGCGTGGTTCCATCCGAGGAGGGATCCATTCAGCATCCGGTTTACTTTGACTATGCCGAAATTTCTTGCCTACCTAACCCTAGCTCACGTTCACACAGTGATGGGCACTGTATGACGGGACCTCAGTTTAAAGTCCCATCCGAGAAGACTGTTCTACCCGATTTTGGCTTTGAGAACGCCTTTTATACTCGGTGAGAGGCTGTGGCAGCCGGCTCAGCCAATCAGAGCACGCGCTGTGTATGAGGCGAACTAGCTAGAGCAATAGTGCCTGGCTCTCACTGGATCATGCACGCGTGCTGAAGATTGTCTATTCTTTGACTAGAGGTCTTAATAGTCCGTATTAACTTTACCATATCTTCGTCAGATCTGAACCGATTTAATTTCTGCTCACAGGTTTAAATTCCTCATTCAATTCTGATATTAATACATACCAAAAATATAATGCCATAATATGAGCAAGTATATACATAAGTTTCCAGTCTGCACCGGCTAATGCGTCAATGCGTGTTTACCTCTCATGGCCGCACATGCGCATATGGCGATCTCACGGTTGCTATTATTTTGTTCTCCTGCTGGAATGACCATTTATGAGCGGGCCGTATGTGCCCAGCGGAGGGGTGAGCGCAGACTATCCCAGACTGGGCCGTCTCGTACGCACCCGACGGTGATCTGTGCTACATCACCCCTTCCAAGTTTGGCACTTGTGCCAAACGATACCGCATCGCGGATTGCCGTCCACAGGGCACGCGATGGGCACGAATTATAGACTTTTTGGGTAGGCACATAGCCAAGATGAGAAAGAGTGCCGCGTGAGGCACATATTCATGAGAAGCAGGCACATAGACGTGCGACAGAGCTTAGGCAGAGAGGCATACTTTTTATTTTGATTTTGGCCTGGTTTTTATTTGTCCAGATCTCCGTCGTCACAATTCTTAACGGTACAATTCGTACTTATTGCATTTCAGCTGTTTAAGTGATTACAATAAAAGTCCAAAATTATCTGAGTGAGTTTGTGTCACAAGGTCTATCAAAACGGTCCGTTGGTGAACACAAGTTACCGAAATGTCATGGCTTGGCAGAGCATCTCCGTCAGTCAATTGTGCTGGGTGAGAAGTTGGTGACGGTGCGGGTGATGCGGTGACTGCAGAAACGGCGAAGGTCGGTGCAACGGTGCTGCTGGTTCCCAATGTAAGATCTGGATTGGGTGCAGTGACTGGTGCAGTCATCCGGCGTTTGCTGCTATCACTAATTGTCCAGCCAGCACCTTTTGAATATTTCCACCGGGTGCTTTATGCTGCGTTTCTTTCCCGCATATGGACTACACGGTTTGGTGGATTTTCACAACATCGGATTATTAGCCGTAACGGTGGAGATGGCATTCGCATGATGCCATGGTCGTTACCAATTGTTCTAGCGGCCTAAGGTCTGGTTCTCGTTACTGGCATGGCATCAACGGTGTTAATAACTGCACTTGATTGACTCGGTTTTTCTGACACCTTCCTAGATTGTACAGACGATTTTAATGTTCTGTCTATCTTGCAGGTGGTATGCTTCACACACGCCATGGATCGTTTTTCTATGGAGAGAGTTTGTAACGGTGTTCTGACCCGCAGCTTTGGAGCAAGGACGATCCAATCGTCGTGTTCTTGGTGCACACCAGGTTCTAATGTAACAGTTGTCACGTGGTGTCTGGGTGCCAAAGCATGCATGATACCATAACGCGCTGTGGTGTAAGGATAATTACATTGGTGGCAGAAGGGAATTAACTTAAACATACTCTTGATAATGAGTGGATCTATGTTTTTGCTTTGATTATAACACAGACATCGATTTAAACGTTGGACGTGTTGGGTTGGCGACAACACGCTAAATGTGCTAAACATGACGTGAACTCGAAAAGGCATCAAATTAAATTATTATTGGAAGTTTGAAATCAATCGCTGAACGTATCACAGAATGTCATGTTTACCTAAATCATTAGAACTTGAGAAGATTGAATATTGAATATTAAAAGAGGTGACTTAACTAGAAGTAATTACTGTCTCGGTAATAACATTGGATCGACAGTATCTGCACGATCAAGCAAAACAATATTTGTCATTGATTCGTGATAGAGAAAACTCTCTTATTACGCATCAGGCTTACCACCATCATCTTTGTTTTTGTAGCAATACCCATCAGTAAATGGGGGATACAATGGCACACATGCTGGTGTCAAAACATTAAATTAAACGTAAGGTGGCTAGCCCTTGTAAGCTCACATTATCATGATAATATTAATCAATACAATGGAATAAACTCATTCTCTTCATTTGAGTGACCAATTGAACTAGCAGAGAGATGCTTAGTAAATATAGATTGTGCAGATGATGTACCTTACAACAACATCCCATGTGCTGATCTTGCAAGCACGATGGAGAGCTAGGGTGTTTGTTATCAATATCGACAATACAATGTTGCATACACTAATGTAATGGCCAATGATGCTGAAATAATGTGGACTAGGAATTGAGTAGTTTCTGTCCCACTCTACATAACATGTGTCACATATACATCTTATGTCCTCTGAGCTTACTTCTCAAACTATCTCTCATTGTCATGGCAACTTAGCAATTTACATAAATATTAAATCATTGTGTAGTTATTTTAAAATATATATTAGTGTGTTAGCCTGCCACTTTATAATGCCAGTGCTTCGATTGTCATAGCTACTGCGTTATTGATGCGTCAACGCCAGTGAATACATATATATCTAGCCAGGCTCCGCCAATTTATGCATTTTGGAATGGATTTATATGCTTTAAACCAGGAATTAACAGAATCTCAATTCCAATGTGATTATAAAGACATGCTTTTGAAATAATTTAACTGCAATGTATTGCGGCCGGCAACAGCTCCCAGTCAAATTAATTTCAAAATCTTCAATAGAATGCTGATCAAATTCTAAATCCTTCAAGGCATATATTTCGTCATCTGATATGTGACATAATAGATTATGATGTCAAACACTTAACAGATGAGAACACTACATTGGTATGTAGTCAATAGTGAGGATGACGCTAGCACAACTTCAGATAACATCCGGAGGCAACAGCATGAAATTAGTCAAACCCTACATTTGCTTTCATAAACCTAATAAGTTTAAATGGCAATATACCATTCACACCATATGTTGAGAATATCAGGTAGAAACAGAAACAATTGAAACAGAGATAGAATATCAGGACGGACATTCACCAAATAAACATATCCGGAAGAAATATCTTCCTTACTATGAGAGGGTGGGTGTAGAAAAACAAATCCACTATGTACCTTGATGGGGCCAGAAAACGATATTGTGGTATCGTCGTTCATCGTGAGTGGCTAGACAATGATACCCACATTTGAATCTGGTATTAAGATCAGATTGTGCAATATGCAATTTACTCAAGCCAGCTAGCATAGATACACAAGTTAATTAACATCACCTGCCACTACAATTAGGGTCGTAGTAGTGAGGGGTTCACGAGAGAGGCGGCAGGCCATGTCGCTAACTGACAGAGGGTGTCAACTTATACAACATCAACTTGCATTGTCTGTGCCCTGTTAGCTGCAGGACCGAACTCAGGGGAGTGCAACAAGTGTGCATATACAGAGCCCCCAAATTTCCAAGTTCAGCTCAAAAGTGGTATCTAAACATTTTTAGCGAAGTTAGGTAGGCTACTCGAGGTACTATCTCCTAAACGTATTTCGTACTCTAGTACTTACTCTAACTCAAGGCTGTCCAACTATGAGCAAGAGTTAACTCAATAAGCCATGTGTTTGTATTGAATTAAATGTAATTTAAACATGCTGGCTAAAGTAGGTACGAGAGTTCTGGCTTAAATCCAGCCTTATACGTTACGTCATGAGGCTGTAACTGCAAGTTTCCTGCATGGATTCTGATATGTCAAATGCGATTTCAGCTACATTAATATATGCTTGTGTTCATACCTAATGTTGATATACCAGTCAACAATATATTCAAGCATTATTACAACAGGATAATGCAAACTATAAGTAACACATCATGTACTGTAAATGAAATAATATCCCTTATCTTTATTTTGGCAGATTAACTTACAGAGGATTATACGTGTTTGGCAAATAGAGATATGAATTCCTGATTAATATCCTCCAAGCCGTAAGAATTATGGTAGCATTCAGCCACCTTTGTTGAAATTCCAGGACGAATAGCATTGCTTTAGATGCAAATTGGCTTTCAAACACTGTGCTGTGTTCAGAGATTTCTTCAATATCAGTCGATATATAATTCAAAGCATATCGATAATACACTGACATTCATCTGGCAGAATGTAACCTTGCACATAATAAACGGTATATATGTTAAAATAGTTTCAGCTTCAGAATTATGTAAACAGGACATAGCCTACATCTAGTAATAAGGTATACATTCAGTTTCTGACTACATGCATCATCATTCATGATAAAAATCTACACTATTGCTCAATTATATATTAACTTACCATAAAGTACACTGTACTATTTATTTCTACTACGAATCACATGCATTATACGTCATGTGTTAATCAGTTATTCTAATTGTCACTCTGTGTGAAAGTCAGTTGGTCAAGCAAGTTCAACTTTTGAAATATTTTTATCAAACAAATGGTGACGCCACATACCAACACACGTACATACACATGCACATGGGCACGCATGTGCACGCAGACGCACGCACGCGCGCACTCACACGAACAGGTGCATGCATGCACATACGCATACACACGCACACACGCACACACATGCACCCGCACATGCACATGCACATGCACGCCCATGGACACACACACGTACGTACGCACGCACACACGCACGCACGTACGCACGCACGCACGCACGCACGCACGCACGCACATACACATGCACGCGCGCACCCACAAAGACACACAAACAAACACGCGCATGCACGCACGCACAAAAACACACACAAACACAAACAAGCACACACATGCTCGCACGCACGCACAAAGGACACACAAACAAATACACCAACGCGCGTACGAACGCACGCACGCACGCACGCACGCACGCACGCACGCACACACGCACGCACGCACGCACGCACACACACACACACACAGACATTTAGCATCTATAGAACGTATCCACATGTTTGCCCTAGGTCAGGTCAATGGTATGGACCTTCTTAGAGGCACATGATGATCTTTGCAAAAAACAATACTCTTCTAGTTGTTGAGAAACCGTGTGACCATTCTTTGATCACATATTCACTAAAAGCATCTAATCTTTAGACGATGATATAATTACAGAATAAATAACCTCAATTCCCTTATCAGGTGCACTTCACTACTCTCATGGGGCTTCTTTCTATTCATTTGAAACATGAATGGAATCAATAAGCTATATATTGTGATTGGCAATTATTTCTAATTGGCCCGCGGGGCATTTCCTTTTTCCAAAAAGCATGTTTTTAATGTAGTACAATCTCACTGATGAGTCTGCTGTAGTGACGCTGATTTTCCCTCAAGGGGTAGCATCCGTTATATCAATTGTAATTCGGTGTATATTTCAAAAGCAATTAATTAGCGTAACAACTAGACAGACAGTCATATGACAAATGTAAAAATATAATATATAATTTATATATTACAGATATAAGTAAGCAAGCAACACTAGGTAACAATAATAATTATCATTAATCAAACCACACCTTTGACAAATATGATAGGAATACAAGGGATGTATGTGAGTAATCTCTCATAATAACCATCATATTTTCACACTTTATTTTGTATGGCTTCAGAAACAAGTAATAATAATTATAGTAAAGCATTTTGTCGATAATATAACCCCACTATATGCAAACCGTCCCTGTCGGTTATGCTATATACCTCGGGCGGGTGTGGCGTGGGGGTGGGGTGGAATTCACACATTTTAAAAGTATTATTGGGCTCAAAGTTAAAGTGGAAAGCACATATTTTCACACCACAATCCAATATCCACAGCTCTTCCAGGACAACTTTGAAAATTGGAATCTACTGTGAATGCAACTGCTGCAATTTACCCATCGCTTGTTACTAGTCTACATTTTATTGTATGGCATTTCAAGTTAAGATCATTTGATATAGTGATTAGGCAGTAATGAAGAACGATTTATATGACTAGTAGGTAGATGGATTTATTGAACCAATTCAACTTTGATAATATTCGTAAATAATAGACATTAAATGGTACGCGTGTCATCTTTATGTTTCTTGGCATAAAATAATAATGAGGCAGTTAGTAACATTGCTGGGTACATATCTGCTCCTTCAAATTGGGTGTTGTCTTGCATAAATAGGCTTTGTTAGATATAGCTTCCAAATGATCAGTCATCTGTTAACCCATACGTGGTGTTAATTAAGTAACACACGTCTTTTCTGTGAAGAGGTTTGCCTAGAAATTTAAAATGGCAAGACAGATTTCTAATAAAAAATATGAAACGCATGGGGAAGTATATATGTTCTGGTACACTTCGATGTCATCTTTCAGCATAGTTTTGGTTCTTAAAACATAATTGATGGATGTTCTTATTGGCGGAAATTGCGTCATTTTATTAACTGCAATGTATTGCATTGCTTGATTTAGTTACTTCTAAAAGGAAATGACGACATCCGTATAACATTCCTTTTCAATCAATCTGCATATCCGGACCCAAGGTGTTCCCAATATGAAGTGAGCGTATGGTAGCACATTTTAATTGTTTCTTTTCCTAGAAATTTTAGCTGAACATTTTGAAACTTGACAGATGTCTAACACTGTTTCGACCAAACAGCTCCCTGAAAGTGACAGCGTGTTGTCATCGCAGCTTTCAAAAATACAGAATCCTAATTAGGCATTGTTTTGTAATGGCTATAATGCATATTTCTGAGGTGGCGAGAGAATCAAGATTGTCTACTCATATCCATCGTAGTATGCATAAGTAAATTTTCCTAATAAGACCCTTGTGGGTTGGGATAAGATTTGTTCCCACTTTGTGACCTGAGTGTAAATATTTATTAAATTTAGTTGTTTCCAGTATTCCTTA
Source organism: Chaetoderma sp. LZ-2023a (assembly GCA_034401795.1). NCBI lineage: Eukaryota > Metazoa > Mollusca > Caudofoveata > Chaetodermatida > Chaetodermatidae > Chaetoderma > Chaetoderma sp. LZ-2023a. The sequence goes on from CM067365.1 coordinate 13,136,823, forward strand.
AAGTAATCTACATTTGTAAATATATCATTCAAATACTTCTATTAATGGATTGGCCCGGCATGAATTTCCTGTTAAACTACTGTAAGTGTCGCTACAATGGGAATTGTAGATGGCAGTCCAATTTAAACCCTTTCAAGACGAAACCGGCCAAAATCAGTCCACTGCAGTAGTCTTGAGGAATGTCCATTTGCAGGGCAAGAGAAGACTATTTTTGAAACGTTTACCCTGTTATGACTGGTTCGCTAACGGACCCAGCTATTCCAGTGGTAAATGTTCAAAAATAGTCATCGCTTAGCATGCAAATGGATATTCTATAAGGAAATATTTTGATTTTCTTGAAAGATTTTGTCATTAAAGGTTAATAATGGTGTGGAGATTAACCTTTCACAGTCTGATTCCCAGAATCTCTAGTTCAGGATAGAGATACAGGTAAGTTGATGCATATTTAGCTAACCTAGTCTGAAATGCCAAGTGAGCGTCTGTTATATCTGTCTGTCTGTCTGTCTGTCTGTCTGCCTGCCCGCCCTCCCGCCCGCCCGCCCGCCCGCCCGTCCGTCCGCCCGCCCGCCCGTCCGTCCGTCCGTCCGTCCGTCTGTCTGTCTGTCTGTCTGTCTGTCAACTCTTGCTTTAAAACAATATTCCTCATTAACCGATTGGTAGATTTCAACCTAATTTGGCGGGAAGGCCACTATTGCCATAGGCATAAGAATTTATATACAGAACTTTGATTTGTCAATTTTTCGGGTGCAATCTCTGATTTTATGAAAGATTTACAAGAAATTGTTAAGACACAACTCCTCACTAATAGCTCTAATTGGCTGGAATGATCTTTTTGGTGTCGGCTTCAGGAAATTATTTTGATTGGTCAATATTTTGGTTGAAGAGCTTAGATTATATGAGAGATTTACTGGGCATACTCAAAATACCTCAATAACTGTTTGGCGGAGTAAAATTTAATTTGGCTCGAATGACCATATGGGTATAGGCTCTAGAACTTGTACACATTATTTTGGTCCATATTATTGGTGACAATCAGAGATTATACCGGGAATTGTAAAAAACCCTACTCATCATTTACTGCTTGAGGGATTTCAACCCTAGTTGGCTGGAAGGAGACAATCAGGGTAGGCGCCAGAACATATATTCAGAATTTTGATTGAAGGTTTTTTTGTGAGGGTGGGTGGGGTGAAATCTTAGATTGTATGAAAGATTTTAGTTGGAAACACACGCATTGTGATAGCATTCAGTCGCCTATGTTGAAATTCTAGGACAGATATCATCGCAAAAGAAAATTGGCTACAAACATTGTGCAGACTCCAGAGATTTCTTCAAATCGGTTGAGGATATAATTAAAAAATTATGGATAATACAGTGTTATTCATCTGGCAGAATGTATTCTTCTATCTGACAAAACGATATATGTCATAATAGTTTTGCTTTCAGAATTAAGTAAACAGGCCGAATATCTAGTAATAAGGTGTGTGTAAGGTTGCTATCTATATGCATCAGCAATCATGATAAAAATCTACACTATTATTCAACTATATTTTAGTTTTCCAAAACGTAAAATGTACTATTTATCTTTGCTGCGAATTGCAGCCATTATCCATCATATGCTAGTCAGTCAGTCCATTTGATTTGTCAGTCTGTGTGGAAGTCATTTGCACTGTCAACTTCAACTTTTAAGCAAAATTACTAACAAGTCCACGGCCACATCACACACGCATGTACACACGCAGGCACGCAGGCACTCCTGTATGCACGCATGCACACACGCAAGTGCGCACGCAGGCACCCACGCATGCATACAGGCATGCACGCACGATGTCACGCACGCACGCGCACGCACGCAGGCAAGCATGCATGCATGCACACACTACTTCACGCATGCAGGCACGCATGCACGTACGCACGCACACACACACGCACGCACGCACGCACGCACGCACGCACGCACGCACTCACTCACTCACTCACTCACTCACTCACTCACTCACTCACTCACTCACTCACTCACTCACTCACTCACTCACTCACCCACCCACCCACCCACTCACTCACTCACTCACTCACTAAACCACTCACTCAATCACGCGCGCGCACCTACACACTCACCTACACACCCACTCATGTACGCACTCAGGCGTGCACACACGCAGGAACGGACGCATTCACGCACGCGGCACTCACGTACGCACGTATGCACGCTCGTACGCGCATGCGCACAGACTGGCCGACTAAATGGAACATCTTAGACAGATATTGTCATCTTTGTAAAAAAAAAACCTATCCTACTTTTAATAATCATGAAATTGAGGGACGATCCTTTGATCACCTCTTTCCTAATAGCATCTCGTAAAGAAGATGGTGATGCAATCTATACCCTAAATTTCCTTTGCAGTTCGCTACTGTCTAGTGGCTTCCTTTGATTCCTTTGAAACATGAATGGAATCAATAACTCATGTATTACTAAGTGGCAATTATTTCTAACCGGTCAGTAGGAAATTTTTTTCTGAAGAAAAACAAGCTTCCTTAATGTAGTGCATCTCACTGATGTTTCTTGTCTATTGGCTCTGATTTTCTCTCAAGTAATAATATCCATTAGACCACCTGTAGTTCAATATATATTGAAGAGACAGTCAGTGATATGGCAAAGGTAAACATATAATAACTAATTTACATATCACAGATATAAGTAAGAAAGCAACAGCAGTTATCATTAATAAAGTGCTTTTTATCATAATGCAATAGTTGCAGCATTTTCTTTCTATATATTGCTGCATTTTCTTTAAGCATTCCTCACATTGGATCTAATATCAAAGGAATACAATTGATATATATTGAGTATGACATATATTACTTAAACTATTCTCCGATTCTCTCATAATAGAGCATTTTTGCTATAATATATCCCCACTATCTACAAACCTTCTCTCTGTCCCTGCTACAGTGTACCATGAGGAACCTGAGCGATTTTGCAATTATTATTGGGCACAGAGTTAAAGTGAGAAGCATATATTTTCACACCGGAATCTGATATCCACAGGCGTTCCAGGGCAACTTTGGAAATTGGAATCTACTGTCAATGCAATTGCTACAATTTATCCATCGCTTGTTACTAGTATGCATTTTATCTTATAGCATTTTAATTAAGGATCAGCTCCTATAGTGGATAAGGCAGTAATGAGGAATGATGCCTATAGAGGTTACTTAGAATGAGTGTACCAATTCTGCACTAATAATATCCGTAAATAATACACGTTAAATGCTGCCCGTGTCACCGTTATGTGACTGGGCATAAAATGATAATAAAATAGACAGTAACTACGCGCGGAAGATGGATGCATATATGCACATTCAGATTCGCTTAGGTGTTACATAAATAGGTTTTGTCATATAAAGCTTCCAAATGATCAGCCAGCTTTTAAATCATATGCTATGCAAATAGGGTAACATACATCTTTTCGGTGAAGAGATTTGCATAAAGATTTATAATATGGTAAATGGCATGTTGTAATAATAAGGTTACTAGCAATCGTCCAGTCAGACATAAACGTCAGATTTGCTCTGAATTTCCAATAATGCGTTTCTAACGTATTAATCAGGAATCAAATCCTTGTGTTTTGGAACAAACTTTTTGGCATCTTTTACCATCAATTTCTAATAGAAATTAAATTGAAAGCATGGAAAAGTATACATGCCCTGGCACGACTTGGTCCAATCATTCATAAGATTTATGTTTCTTAAAACAACAATCTACATAATGTGATTACGGGACCAAAGAATGGTAAAATGTTTTGAAGATTTTTCGGTGGATAGACCCATATAGTTTAATGAAGAAAGGAAACTGTGTTAAATGCGTTGCTGTATATGAGAGACAATTGTATAAAATGCCTTCATTTAAAACCCTTTTAGTTGTAAGCTATGCCCCGCCCATTCTAGCTAAACCCAGCCCACGTGTTCTGTATTTTGGAACAGATCGTGAATCTGAATTCCTAGAATCACAATTTCAAGGTAATTATACAGGTATGCTTTTGAATATTTTGAAACTAACTTCAATTTGAGATGTTGCTGCTTATGTCTGCAAATGCTCAGTGTCAAATTAGATCCTAAATATTCAACAGCATGTTTATTCAGTTGTTAGTTGATCGAAGGCACACAATTCGTACACGTTGCGAACATTTCGAGCATCATGACGGAGTTACCGTTATTGTGTCGTCAGGTCATTAGTGAGATAATTGATTATGGCAGGGGTTTCCCCGATATCATGCACACCAGTAAAGAGTCCAACAATACCTCATGTGGCGTATCAGCATAGCTATAGTTGTGTTCCTGCACGACGTTGCTATGGAACAACGCTGACTAAGGGGAATAAACCAGGAGTGTATCCACGTTTGAAAGTGATTTCTTTTCTAAACAGGGTATTGCAAGGTTTTGTTTTAGTAAGACGATGCTTCCATTTGCTTTCACAGTGAGGTGTCATTTAGTTATTCAGGCAATGTTGCCATCAACAAATTACAACATCGCATAGGTTTCAGTCATTGCCATCCACAAATAATCACATCTCCCAGGGTCCACTCATTCTGGCTATATACATGTATTTACTGTTGTGTGTGTGTGTGTGTGTGTGTGTGTGCGTGCGTGTGTGCGTGTGCGTGTGCGTGTGCGTGTGCGTGTGCGTGTGTGTGTGTGTGTGTGTGTGTGTGTATGTATGTGTATGTGTATGCGCGTGCGTGCGTGCGTGCGCGCGCGTGCATGCATGCGTGCGTGCCTGCGTGTGTAGGTGTGTGTGTGTGTGTGTAGGTGTGTGTGTGTGTGTGTAGGTGTGTGTGTAGGTGTGTGTGTAGGTGTGTGTGTGTGTGTGTGCGTGCGTGCGTGCGTGCCTGCGTGCGTGCGTGCGTGCGTGCGTGCGTGCGTGCGTGCGTGCGTGTGTGCGTGCGTGTGTGCGCGCGTGCGTGTGCTGTGATTTGATTTGCTCGGATGCTGTAATGAAAAATTGATTAGCAAACGAGTAAACTAACAACTCAATCATCCCGCAATGCAGAAGTCGGGGGAAACAGAATTAACTTAAATATCGTCTTGATAATGAGTATGTTGATGTTTTTGCTTTGATAATAACACAGACATCGGTGTGAGCCTGGGTCACTCTGGATTGGCGATAATACGCTAAATGTGCTAAACATGACGTGAAATCAAACTAAAACAACCCAGAAAGCCATGTGTACCTAAATCGTTAGAACTTGAGAAGATTGAATATTGGAAATTAAAAGAAGTAACATAACTAGAAGAAGTTGCTGCCTCGGACATTACCAGGTTCGGGTCCTGTCGAATCGCATCCATACGTTTCTACTATTGACCTGAACGGTTGCAGGCGTACTGGAATGTTAGTGCTGAAATGTTAATACATTTGGATTGAAAGCATCTTCACGAGCAAGCAAAATAATATTTGTCATTGATTCGTGGTAAAGGAAGCTAACTCCAGCTTCTCATCAGCATTACCACCATGGTTATTATCCCCACGCTTTTCGGAGAAAAGGTGGGGATTATGTGATGCGACCTGTGTGTCCTGCTGTGCAATTATCGATTGTAAGGCATCTCTTTCTAGACCGTTTAAGATAGAAGCTTGAAACCTTGGAGATGATTATACATATGGGCAAGGATGCGCATGACACTTTTGGTATTTTGTTATGACACCAGCAGGCTTGGGTACAAGTGCAAATGCATTTACATTTGGATTTGAATGCATTTGCATGCATTTGCATGCATTTGCACTTGCATTCGCATTTAAATATAATTATGAAATTTCTGAGCATTTGCATTTGCACTTGCGTTTGAATCTCATGTATTTGCATTTGCATTTGCATAAAAAGGGTTGCATTTGCATTTGAGTTTTCAAATGCATTTGAGGTTTTTTCCAAAGGCGCTACTTTTTTCCTTTTGCATTTCTTTCAAAATAGGATGGAGCATAGCTGCTGCTGCTGCAAATAGCAGCCTCAGCGCCCAGTCAAATTAATTTAAAAATATTCAACCAAATTACTTTTTGAATCATAAAAATGTCATTTCTGTTTCTAGAAATTAGAAATTTAATTCTCTGTGATTCATTAACTTATTTTACTTTGAATTTTTTAACGTGTCGCTCTCAGTCATAAATATACATATATATATATATATATATATGCGTGCAAAATCATGTGTATTTTGAAATTAATCTAGCTTAAGTCAGTTTAAATCTTAGCAAACCAACACATTTTAGTTAATTTGTTTCTCAGATAATCTACAGCAACGTATCTCTTAGACTATAATAAATATGATCACATAAATAATAAGAAATGGGTGCCTCCATGCTCTTGTCCAATGTATTGACCCTTTAACCCGTACATACAAAACCACTGAAATAATTGGCTCAGTGATCATCTTCTCTCAGTCTGCAAATGGGCCTTTCTAAAGACCACGACAAAGGCGGTTCTTTCCAGTTTAGGCATAAAAGGGTTAATAAAACAGTTGGACTAAACGTTGTTCCTGCATTAATCAATATGTTTATTTTCAGGAAAATTAATAATATCCATATAATCATCTGTTTTAAAGAACCGCATCTTGTGGCCCCAAAATACAAGTGATCACTAGAGCAGCTTTGACGGTAGAATCTGTTCAACAAGTACTTGCTATACGTTTTTGTCTAGATCCTTTCAAAGTAATTAGCGTGTTGTTAACTCCATTCATTCAAAAATCTCTTAATCCGTTATTTGTCAAGATTGGCCTATTTGAATGTCCATTAGCATTACAAGAGGAGACACTTTTTGAAAATGTATGACTGATATGACTGGCTTGCTAATTGAGTCATTTTAGTGGTAAATCTTCAAAGATTATCTTATTGGAATGCAAATAGACATTTACCAAGATCAATAAATAATAGATGCTGATAATTCTGCATGACACGGGTTAATTTATTCTTCAGCCATTGTGATTAGAAGCGCTGGTCATTCAGTCTAACTATACACGCATACTCAGGCATGTGTTATCTCAGCCATAGGAATTAACATTTAAACATCTGAATTCGGAAATGTGAGAATCTTAATTCAGGTATTGAACAAGCAGAGAATATTTTGAAACAAATTTGACTGGAAACCTTTGCCTTCAGCTGTATTTTGAATGTAATTTGACTGGAACCTGTTGCTGCCATAGGCACAGCAGCAGCTATCAATCAAATTACTTTCCAGATATTCAACATTATATTTGATAATTATTTTGAGAGTAATTTGACTGGCAGATGTTGTTTCCATGGACACAATAGCGATCGGTGAATTTACTTTCAAAATAGTCTAAAGAATCTGAAAAGAATTCTTTAAGGGTTACCCCTTAAAGGTGAAATAGGTATTATTTCTTTCATAAAAAAGTTCCATTTGCAGAAAAAAAAACTATTTTTGAAAATTTCACACTGCAATGACAATTCGATAAGCGAGTCAGTCATTCCAGTGGTAAAATTTCAAAAATATTATTTTCTTGCTCTGAAAATTAGCATTCTTTAAGATCAATACAGAAGACGTGTTTGGTCAGTTAGGCCATTCCTGGGTTAATAATAATATGCTATTCTATTATTGATATTCTATAGTGCATGTAACATTGTTTACCATACTTCAATAATCTGTATATCTAAAAGAAATGGATTATTTTAAGATGCTACGTACGGATAATTAGTTAACCCCGTTGACTCTCAAATTTATTCAAGAAAGTTTAAGTTTCCCATAAATTCCACATGAGCAGACCAAGAGATGATTGTCTTTGAAAATTTACCATCGCAATGACTGGCAGTGGTAAATTTAAAAACAAAACCTGTCTCCTCTCTGTCCGCAAATTGACATTTCTCAAGACCACAGTAGGAGCCGTGTTTTGGCAGGCTTGTGTGTTAAATGGTTAATTCGGAAGTGGACAGCATTGACAGAAAACGAGAGTGGTGGTAAATTCGGAGAATTAATTTGTCAAAAAATATATAATTTTCTTTGAGGGCTCTTTGTATACATTTTTCCCGTGTGCACGTTTACGAGTTTTATAACCGTGTTCACGTCACCTGAACGTGTACACGTACCCATCCCTAGTTAGAACCAACCACAGGATTATGTTACAAAATGTTTTCCCAAAGACACCTACTCCCAGGTGACAGATGCATACTACGGTGTTCCAGAATTTCAGTACCAGAGGTGTGTCCACATATTCAAATGTATTTGTAAATACATTTGCATTTGCACTTGCACTTACATTTGAATAAGTTACAAACATTTGTATTTGCATTTAAATGCAATCGAGCTAGGCTGCATTTGCACTTGCATTTGCATTTAAATCATTTGCAAACATTTGCATTTGCATTTAAATGCAATGCCCTGCACTTGTACCCAAGCCTGGACCCCAGGGGGGGGGGAGGGGGGAGGAATGTGGCTCAAAATTAGGTTTTTCTAAAGTTGTCATGTCGCATATCATTTTCAAGCCAATGATTAGTAGTCTACAGTACAAGGAATTCGTTTGATCTTGTGTCAAACTGAGGGTAGGGGCGGGGTTAAAACGTCAAAAGTGGGCACCATAGAATTGTAATGCAACTCCTCCTAGAGCATTTCAGATAGAAACTTGAAACTATGCGGGAATGATTGTACATATGGCCAGGGATGTACATGACACTTTTGGAATTTTGGTATGACCCCAGGGTTATGGCCCTTCGGGTGGAAAATGTAGGGTAAAAAGTAAAAGTTGTCCAAGGGTGGTCATGTCGCAGATCATTTTCAAGCCAATAATGAGTAGACTACAGTACAAGGACTTATTTTGATCTTGGGTCAAACTGAGGTTAGGGTGGGTCAAAAAGTCGAAATTGGGCACCAATCGATTGTAATGCAACTTTTCGCACACCATTTTAGATAGGAATTTGAAACTTTGGGGATAATTGTACCCATGGGCAAGGATGTGTATGACCCATTGAAGGTTTGATATCACCTCCAGGGGCATGGGTGGGGGAAATGGTGTGCAAAAAATAGATTGTATCAAATGTGGTCATGTTACATTTGATTTCGAAGCTTGTAGTTAGTAGACTACAGTACAGCAAACTATTTTCTTCTTGAGTCAATCTGAGAGCAGTGGCCACGGATCAAATTGGCAAATTGGGCATCAGTCAATTGTTGAAATTTTGAAACCCATTACCCATTGAAACTACATTTCAAGCAATTTATTGTGTTTCTGGTCAAAGTAATAGTAAAGCTCGAAGTGATGAATGCGTGGGGATTTGCTATGGCATGCCATCGACTGCGCATTTTCGTTGTTTTTGTAGCAACAATAAATGAGGGGTAAAATGGCACAGGTGGTGATGTCAAAACAGCAAATTACATGGCAGGTAGCGAGCCTTAGTTAGCCCATCTTATCATGAAAATATTAATCAAGGTAATGGAATAAGCCCATGTCTCATCATATGAGTGGTGAATTTAACTGACAGAGAGATGCTTAGCCAATATAGATTGTGCAGATGTACCTCACAATAACATTCCATGTGCTGATCTTGCCAACATCATGGATAGCTGGAGTGGTGTTATCAATATCAACGAGGTCCAGCCCTTCTTTATCGGAGCTCCAGCCACACCCCGCTAGCGTTGGGATCGATCGATCCCTGAAATCAAAGAACATCAATTTCCAGAAAACTATACAGATAGCTATTACATATTTTGAAACTAATTTGTCAAATTAGTTTCAGAATATTCAACAGAATCGGTATTAAATAGTAAAGACATACAATTCGTACAACAACGCATAGTCGTCTTCAATTACGCGTTCGTGACTTACTTATCTACGTCATTCCTGACGTCATAATGACGTTATTGATTATAATGTCATTCTACACGTTACATTGTTAATTATGACATCATATGCTGGATGGATGAAGTGGAAAGGTCTATTGAATTGCTTCTCTACCCTACTCTACATAGCGGTTGTCGCAGATCCATCTTATATCATCTGAGCTTACTTCTCAAATTAGAAAATTGGGCTATGCATCTCTTATTGTCAGGACATCTTAGCAATTTCCATAAATTTTACATCATTGCGTGGTGCTAGAAGATTTAAAATATCCACCCTGTTATCCATGCGCATTCCAGTAGCGTATTGAGACGCCTCAGCCAGACACGTGTTTGATTGATGATGTAGCTTAGAAGGCAATTCACCTCTCATTTGTCTCTCGTGATTCTCAAGTGAATAAGTGTAACTGCTTTAGTGTGTTAGCCTGCCACGATATAATAACTTTGCTTTACTTGTCATAGCTACTGCGTTATTGGTGCGTAAACGCTAGTGAATACCTACTATCTATTAGAATACTGTGGCATGGAGAAATAAGACCGATGAGAAATAATCGATCATCCAGATATTACTGATTATGTTTCTTGTTTAGGCTCGGGCGTAGGGTGGGGGGGGGGGGTGGGTGGGTGGGGGGTTCCCAAATATATGAACGCCTATATTACCGGAACATCATTTCTGGTGCAATGATATACCTTAGATTTCGTCAATAGTTTTCTAGAAACATCTGCGCATACAGGAACTAAATGAAATTGGCAAATGTTCAGTTTGTCTTATTTGAAGGAGAATTGATTCTATGTACATCCTAGATGGTGGAGAAGCACATGAATTCGCCCAAAGCGTATTATAAATTTTAATATCGAGTCATATTAACTATCTAAATATTGTTATGGCTCACGTGTGAAGCACTATCGTTGCAACTAGGTGGCATTGTCGGAAATGTTAAAGTGTTATTGACAGACAAACTGAGACAGAATGAGCGACGCACGTCTTCAAGCTGCATAAACAATGAATAGCATCAAGAGCGATTGAAGACTGACCATGATAAAGAAATTATTTACTAACAGATCTCGAGTGACATTTGCTAAATTGTCTTACACAGCATTAATAATACTATGCTAAAAGCTGTGAAACTCTGTTGAAAACCTGAATTCAGGAACGTGCTTAAAGAATTGATGGCGCACTAAAACTGTAAAGATATACAATTCGTACACCTGACTTACTTTCTCAGGTTCATTAAGTATGATTGTACATAATTTTGGCGCCAGCTAAATATGTGACATAATTGATTATGACGTGAGCTACTTGGATGACAGATGGAATCCCACCACTGTTATACAGTCAATAGTGAGGTCAATGGTAACACATCTTCAGCCAACATCTGGCTGCAACAGCACGAACTTATTAAAACCTCACATTTACTTTAACAAACCGTTTAGTACACGAGTTTAAATGATAGTATACCATTCACACCATGTGGTAAGAATTTCAGGTAGAAACAGAAGCTGGTGAAACAGTGAGTCATAATTCTAAAAAGGACATTCACCAGACAAACATATCCGCAAGTGATATCTTCCTTAATATGGGGGTGGGGTGGGGTGGGGTGGCGTGGATGGAGTATGAGGCAGGCAGAAAAACAAATCCAAATGACATCCTATTTATTTACCCTGAATGAGCCAGAAAGCTCATACGTGGTATCTTCTTTCCCCATGAGTGATCTCTGTATCCTACCTAGTATCCGCCATCATGCTCCAAACACAAGTTAGTGCTTGTTCATAGACTATGTCAATAATGAGGCCTGTCAAGAGACGTCAGACAGTTTAGCCAATATCGAGAATAATCCACATCGAGGATAATCGGATTAAATGTAAATTTGATTTTGTAATTTCCACTTTCTGGAAGGTTATTAATTAACATTCTATCGATATATAATAATGTATAAGTCCAGGTATCCATCCAATAATTACCTGAGCAGTTGTGAATTGAGATTAGAGAACCCCTATTGCGATTGTTTTCAACTATCCAATTGAATGCCAACACTGCCAATAATGTCAGATGGTAACTAAAGAAGGATGGTCACTTAATATAACGTATTTGTTCCAAGGTCCATATGATGGTAGGATTTTAAGTAAAATATATGCCATCACACGCATTGTGCGTATGCATTCGTGTGAGGGTACGTGTGTAAGAGTGTATGTGCATGTGTGCGTACGTGCGTACCTGTGTGTGCGTGCGTGCGTCCGTGCTTGTGTGTGCGTGTGTGTGGTCTTATCTACGTGCGTGCATACATATGTGTGCGGTGAATAGGATAGGAGGGTGTCCATCCATATGTATGTATATAAAGTGTCATACATTACAATGCCAAAGTGTACAAATTGATTTCCATTTAAATTTATAAATCCTTGGTACAGTATAATCTATGATGAATGTTGTCCAATACTCGTGGAAAGCTGTGATTTAATTTCCTCGGATGCTGTATTGAAAAATATATTATGGACATCGAAATCTAACAATTCAATCATCCTGCACTACAGAATTCGGAGAACCTCAGTTAATCTAACCATACCCTTGATAATGAGCGTGTCGATGTCTTCAGATTGATAATAATGCAGATATCATCTTTTGTGTATGTCACGGTGGGTCACGTGATAATGCACTGAATGCATTAAGAATGACGTGAAATCGAAAAGGCAACAAAACAAAAATCTGATGGGAAATTTTAAATAAATCACTGGATGTAACTATTTGAAAATAGAAAGCCATATGTGTCGAATTCTTTAGAATGCAAGAAATGTTATGATGACTATTGTAAACGTGAGATAACTACAAATTCCTGCTGCTTTAGGGATTATCAGCTTTCTGTTGAATCGCATCTAAGCTGTTTTACTAATGAATTGCATGGATGCAGTTGTTACGGGATGAAAGGAGACAAATTGGTCACATTGGATAGAAACATCTGTATCAGCAAGCACCATTTTATTTCGATTCATGCTGGAGGAAACGTAGTCTCCCATCAGTATTATCAAAATGATCGCTATTTTTGTTCCAGTAATACCATGGCACACGGGTCGTGTCAAAACATTACATTTGGAATCAATTAAGCATCAGTCAGATGATGATAGCATGATAATATTAATCCACGAAATGGAATAATGTGATGTCTCATCTGTTCCCTTTGACATGATCCTGATATATGAATCTTTTGAGTGACAGATTTAACTGGCAGATTGATTCTTAGCAAATATAGAGCGAGTATAAGATGCATCTCAATAACAATATGTCACGTGTTCATCTTGCCAGTACACGGAGAGCCACGGTGTATATTATCAATATCAACGATACAAGATTGCATCCTCTATTGTAATGATCACAGATACTGAAGTAATCCATGCAAGCAATTGTTTTGTTTCTCTGTCTTACTCTATAGCATTTATCGCAGATACATATCATACCATCTGACTTTGCTGCGATAACTGGGATATTGTGCGACTCATTCTGCCCTTACCATGACAACAAAGCAATATCCATAAATATTATATCAATGTGTGAAGATGGAACGTCATATAATATTTGTTTCATTGCCCAGTCCATCATCGTATCCATAGTAGAGTTATGTCATTGTATTGAGATGCTTGCCAGACATGTGACTGATGATACCACTTAGAGGGTAATTCATCTCTCACTTGTCTCTATGTGCCGATTCCAAGGTGAATAATTCTAAATGTTTTATAGTGAGAGCCTGTCACTTTATAATGCCACTGATTCGATTGCCATGACTACTATGACATTGATGTACCACGCCGGTGCATACACAATTTATAGCAGGAGAAACATATACCATGGACTAACAAGACCAGGGACAAATTGTGCAGATATCACTGGTTACGCTTATTTTCGAAGCAGAAGGTTGGAGGATACCAACGACATGAAAGCATATGTTACGGAACATCCTTTCGTGTGGCATGATGTAACTCAATGCGCTTCTAGAAATATGTGCGTGTAGAGGAAAAAAATCAAAATGACACATGTTCAGTTTGCTTATTCGAGGTAGAATTGAATTTACGTATATCCTAGATGGTAACCCGCACAACAGTTACTATCTCATGCATGTTATAAATTATAATAACAAATTTTCTGAACTATCTAAGCGCACGCACGCACGCACGCACGCATGCGCGCGCGCGCACACACACACACACACACACACACATATATATATATTTATTGAGAGGGAGGGGGTGAGGGAGGGAGGTATCTTCCTTACCCAAAAAGACGAGAAACACAGACCCGTAAGCAATATCTTTAAACGTAACTAGAAGTGGTAACTAGAAGTGGTATGTGTGTGTGTGTGTGTGCGTGCGTGCGTGCGTGCGTGCGTGCGTGCGCGCGTGCGTGCGTGCGTTCGTTCGTGCGTGCGTTCGTGCGTGCGTGCGTGCGTGCGTGTGTGTGTCCACTACTCTTAGGCGCAGATAATTAATTATTTTTGCGTACACATTCTATAATAAGGAAAACTTTGAAATAGAACTGTGATTTGGGTGCAACTAGTTGATTTCCATAGTAACATTTCAAATCATCATGCCAGCCAGATGTGGTTTTGCAGATTTCTTGAGAAATGTCTATGTGAGCATAACCGTATACGTTACAGTCCAGATGAACTACAAACTAGTAACTGGAGGAGTGATTATGCAATCTGAAATTGAGATATGATTGCAAAATATGCATTCACTCAAGTGAGCTTGAATATTGGCGCAAAATCATGGATACTCATAAAGTTTGTTCCGGAATTATAGAAAGTGTAATATTTATCTGTTTCCATGGCTCGCCAATGTCCAGCACAATTCTGGGAGACTCAGGTGCCAATATGATACATCGATAGCAGGGCATCTTCTTCGATAAAGATATGTTTAACGAATTAAAATAAGCTCTGTGGTTCTAGAAATAGTATCATTCAATTGAAAATTGCATGTTTTCTAAATCAGCAAACGTGTGTTCTGAGCCTCGGGCAGGAGCATGAACGGATATTTCTACTGAATAACTCACAGTATTTAAGTAATGTTGAATTAGTTTATAATTTGTTCACGAAGAAACCAGCAGGCGTTTTGATGTGAAGATACATCTAGCAGATTTAGCCTCTGAATAGGTTTTCCGTGAATTCCTTGTGGAAAATTTTCTAAAATTTTAGGAAAACCACCAAGATAGCATGAAAACGTTAATGTCGGCCAGCTATGAATAATCTCGGCAATTCGGTAGTTATGCTCGTTTCCGTCATAAGCGTCTTCCTTTTGCTGGTATGCATAATGTGGCGATCCACTTTCCCTAGACCCTCGTAGGAACGGTGAGTGTTCTGGAACCCTAATCTATTCTGAAATCGATTCTCCATGAATGGACATCTACATAATTAATATAGGTCCAAAGGTCCGTCAGCAACTGACGAATCCACCGTACAAATGCCATATATTAACAACGCCACATGGGTAATCGATGGCGGAACACTCTTATCCACCAGTAGGCCTTTACAGAATAAAATCGACTATCACATTATGTAGTATTATTAGCCAATTCGGCGACATAAATCCCCTTAAGCAGCCTATAGCACATGCAGTCTAAGTATTACGTAGCTGACCATCACTTCACCGTTACTCAGATTATTGACGCGCTGACTTCATTTGCTCTACTAAGCCCCAATACTTAATGTACACATTAGTTTGCTTTGTTGATCATCATTTCCTCTGGCTGGGATTAGTAGATCTTCCACCAGTTGGATATCATGAACACTGACGAATGTGTATGGGACTATTTTGGGGCTGCATTCGAGATTTGTGTCCGATGTTAACTTCATCCCGCTCCATCGTGACACTAGCGGCAGTAATATGACTTAGTTTATTGGCATGCTGGCAACACACTGACTTCATTTGCTAAAACCACCGAGTAAATGCACCCATTCGTTTTCTTTGTTGATAACCATTTCCTTGACCGTGAATAGAACCGCCAATTGCAATGTCGCATATCATCAGAAGCACTGGCATGTTCCCCCTGGACCACCGCACCAAGACAAAATTTTTTGATTAGTGGGCAGTATATGCTGCATACCCTGACAGACTGGCGAATGTGTATGTGCTTATCTTTGGGCTGGATCCGTGCTTTCTGAATGCTATGACCCTCATCTGGCTGCATCACTGCAGTGGCTGTAGTAATTTTACTTAGTTTACTGATGCGCTAATAACTTGCTGGCTTCATTTGCATGTCGATTTTATTCAGGATCTAAGACCATCAAGCAAGAGTGAAATGTGTAATGGGTACAGATGCACAATGCAAAGTGACCTGAACATATAGATAGAAGCCGCGACCATCAAGACAGTAACCCACAATCTGTTCACCTCAGATCTATGCAGTGCTTCTGCCAACAGTGTAGTCGGCTTGTTACTATGCATACCGTATTGAATCCAACAATATCCAGACTAGTGTAGCATCATGGCAATACGTTGTGCATGCGGTGTAGCACAGGATGCCGGTTTGGATCAAACCGGATGAAAGGAAATAAACAAGTAATGATCGCTGGTTTACAGTAATGTGTTTCTAAGCAGGGTACTAATCGATCAGTGACGCATCTAATTCAGGAATAATGAAGATATATTGAGTGAACAACAACAACGTCGCAGGATTTTGTTTCAGCACACTTCAAGATGCTTATTTCATATTCTTTGACATTGTGGTGTCAATAGGTATTCAACGAATCATGTCATCTGCAAATAATAACAATTCATAGCATTCCCTTATTCTGAACATTCAGTCATAAATTGCAGGCGTGCGTACGCGCGTGCGTGAATGAGTGAGTGAGCGAGCGGGCGGGCGGGAGGGTGTGTGTGTGGGTGGGTGGGTGGGTTGGTGGATGGGTTGGTAGATGAATGGGTGGGCTAGGGAATGAGTGAGAAAACGTTTGTGGGGGCGTGCGTGAGCGACTGAGTGAGTGACTGACTGAGTGAGTGAGTGAGTGGGTGGGTGGATGGGTAGATAGGTGGGTGGGTAGGTGGACGATTGTGGGTAGTGCGTGTGTGCGTGTGAGTGGGTGGGTGGGTGGATGTGTGGGTGGGTGGGTGGGTGGGTGGATGGGTGAGTGCGTGTGTGCGTGCGTGTGAACGTTCGCGTGTGTTTGCATGCGTTTGTGTGCGCGTGTGCGCGTGCGTGCGTTCGTGAGAGCGTACGTACATATATGCGTGCACACACGCACGCACGCACGCACACACGTGTGTGTGTGTATGTGTGTGTGAGTGTGCGTGCGCACAGGTGTGCCTGTGTATGTGCATGTATTAAAAGGGCGCATAGCCATGTGTATGTACAATCAGTGCAATAAATGGCATAACCAAATTGTATACACGTATTTCCACCTACGTGTCTAGTCTATTATCAATGTTACCCAATAGTCGGCGAAACTATCATAAAGTGATTTGTTTCCCCGGATGATGTAATGAAAAATAGATTAGAAACCGAATAATCTAACAGCCCAATCATTCCGCACTGCAGAAGTCGGAGAAACGCAATTAACCTAAGCATAGCCTTGATAATGAGTCGATGTTTTCACTTTGATAATAACACCAATATCGATTATGTTATCTTAGCTAATGTTTAAGCACGGGCCACGCTGGTCCACGCGGCAATGCACCAAATACGCTAAACATGACAAAATAGGAAAACCAGCAGAGTAAGGACATGGGAATTCTCAAATCACTCCATGGATTTGAGATAATATTAAATGTTGAATGTTGAATATTGAATATTGGTAGGGTGTTAAGGATGCCAGAAGACACACCAACACATAGAGCCTTGGAATGCGCCCTACTGGGAGCCAGTAAATACAATGCCGGGAGAGGACGGTATTGCTTAAATTTGCAAAGCGCGCTACAATGTGATCTCCGGAAAGTCGGACTATGCGCACTCAAAGCAAGAATGGGCCTGGGGAAGCTAAGTAATTTGGCCGAGGACAAGACACGGTGTTCAGAAGTGAAGGACTGATTGCAGCGGCAGTATATTTCTACTACTACAGCCGCGGGATACAGTAATCATACTTTGAATATTGAAGTAATTTATAGTGGATAACTTCGAGATATAAAAATTGTGAAATTTTCAATATTTTCGTTCTAATATAATAGTCATGATGTATTACTACAAGATACTAATTTTCATAAACAAATTGTGATCACATAATACATAATTGTTACTATTTTGGGATTTTTCTACGCCAACCTTTAGGCGACGTAGTTGATTATGACGCCAATACTTTAGTGGATTCACCCAGTTTGAAATAACACTAGCTATCGACCAACACAAATACACAGGTACCTCTACTAGTCATAGCGACTGATTTAAGATTATAAAGTAGTTCTTTCATCACGTCTCACAAGATTTATGGGTGCATACTCGCGGCGGAGTGCTTGGAGATGGAATTGTTAGAATGTTATCCTCTTGGAGGCTTAAATTGTGGGCCTTGTCGAAATGAGTCGAGGTAGGATTTAGCTTGTGATGGTTTTATTACATATAGACTGATATGATTTTGGTGTTCTAAAGTTTAACTAGAGATACTAGTCCCTAGGTAGGTTAAGTAACTGAAAATTATGATGGTTTGTGCAGGGCGAAGTCATCATGTGCTGAACTCTGTTTCGTTTTCATAGCGTTGGGGTACACACATTGGGATACCGAGGGTGCTCCGATCGTTTTGTTATCTGGCATTCAACTGTGAATGTGTCCTTTTATTAGACTCACTGTTATGTATCATAAGTATAATTGTATAATTTAATATAATTGTATTGGAGACGCGGTTATAAGACCTGGCTTATCACGTTCCCTCCAGCACAAAAATAAATTCTGTTTAAACCAATAGGAAAGAACTCAGAAAATCTTAAATATGGCTAGACAGTTCGCCGGCGACAGACAAAATACTAGCGCCACGAAAATCGGCGGTCGAAAACGTCAAAGATCTAGAATCCGGGAGGATAGATACAGCAAAAAAATAAATATCACGACATAAAACAAATAATTTGCATAATAATAGTTTTATGTATACAAGACTACCGCTGAATCACAAGCGACCACCGCACACCGAATACATGTAATTCTTTACGTTTCGACCAGTATAGTAAAGAATTGCTGTCTCCGCGTTTCGGCTTGGACCGAGGGTGAGCATGTTTAGTGCATGCTTGTGCAACGCGGTGGGCCGGCGTTGTTTAGTGTGTTGTACACGATTAAGCTATTGTAGCTGTTTAAGTCATTCTAGTGTCAGCCGCCGCAGGGTAGACCTCTATTTCTCGTGATATTTTAATTGTTATTATTATTATGGTTGTGTATTTCTGGAGCATATACAGCGCGCACATTGTTGTGCTTATGTTTTTCAAGATGACGTCCTGGCATTTAGATGTAGTCTGTCATCCTACCGGAGGTGTACTATGACGAGGATTGCTACAGATACAGGTTTCCGGAAACAGCCATCCGATTTTTCCTGGGCCTCTAGTTACACATGTGATCGTTTATTTGGTTACATTTGTAACAAGTATTTTATTTGAAATAAAATGCGGCTAAGGCAGTTGACTAAGTAGGCAAAATGATAGCTGTGTTTGTGTGTCTATAGGCATGGAGTATAGACGAGATCCTGGTTTGTCTGCGAAACGGCGACAGCCAGATTTATGTCTACATTTTTTTTATATTTGTGGAATTTATAATTTGCATTTTCTTGAAAATTGAGTGGGTCGTATGTAAAAGCAGTGATGTTAAATGAGAGTATTGCCCCACTGGAAGAGCTATATGAACCTGGTTTCGTATATTATATATAGCTGTATCAGTGATCGCCTCTTTAACTAGAAATTGCTACTGCTTCAGGCATTACCAGTTTCCAGTCAAGCCATATCCCGATGCTCTACTATTAACTTCAATGGCTGATTGTGTAATGGAATGTTAGGGTTGAAAGGGCTAATAATTTTGGATAGAAAGAATATTTTTTATTGATTTGCATTGGCGGAAACTAACTCTAGCTTCGCATCAGTAGCATTATCATGGTCGTTGTTTTTATTGCAATATCCGTCTAAAGATGAAGGTTCCGTGGCACACAAGACTCTGTCAAACATTACACTACAAATCAAGAAACCTTTAATCAGATGATGGTACCAGGATAATACTGATCCACGAAATGGAATAAAGTCGTGTCTCATCTGTTCCCTTTGACAGGTGTCTAAGATGTGTTGTTTGAGTGATAACCTGAACTGACAGAGAGATGCTTAGCAAACATGGATTGTGTAGAGGATGTACCTCACAACATTATTTCATCTGCTGAACCCTCAAGCACACTGGATAGCTAGGGTGGTTATTGTCAATAGCAACGATACAAGGTTACATTCTCTGTGGCAGTGATCAATAATACTGAAGTACCATGTGTTAACAATTGATTTGTCTCTTTGTCACACTCTACATAGCAGTTGATGTAGATCCTTCTTTAATCATCTGAGCTTGCTTTTGTACCAATTGCGCGAGACATCTGTTAGTATCCGGACAGCTTTGTAATTTGCATAAATTTTAAAGCATTATGTGAAGTATCTTTTAACCCTTTAATGTCTAAATTTGTTTAAAAAATCAAAATATTTCCTTAATGAATGTTCATTTGCAGGCAAAGAGAAGAGTATTTTTGAAAATGTATCACTGGTTACAGAGCCAGTCATTTCAGTGGTAAATTTTCAATAAATAGTCTTCTCTTGGCCTGCAAATTGGCAACCCTCAAGAGCACTGCAGAGGCCGGTTTGGGTCGGTTTCGTCATGAAAGGGTTAAAAGATATAGTGCCATTGCATAATCCATCCTCATATTCACCAGTATTTTATTCATATATTGAGATACATCCACCAGTCGTTTGATTGCTGATGTCACTTAGATGGTAATCCATCTCTCATTTGTTTCTATCCGCTGATTCCGAAGAGAATAATTAAAAAAATGTTAGGCTGATAACCTGTCACATTTATGATTTATAACAGAGAAATTATAAAGCAAACAAACAAGAGCCATGAGAAACTATGGATCATCGTGTTATCACGGATAACACATATTTTCGAGTGGGTGGGGACGGGGTGGATACCAAATATCTGATAACCTATATTACTGGAATATCCTTTGTCATGATGTATCTCAAACCTCTCCAATAATCTTCAAGAAACGTCTGTGCGTGCAGTAACAAAATCAACAAATGTTCAGTTTTCCTTAGATACATCCTAAATAGCGATGATCTATGTGAATCATCTCAACAGAAACCCGCCTTTGTTATAACATCAAATACTATAAACACATAGAGAAACATGTGTGAGGAAACATAGTTGCAACTAGGTGGCTTTGTCAAACATATAAAAACGGTGTCTGACAGACAAACTGACAGACAAAAACACAGGCTGACTTATTCTAGTTGCAGGCTGCAGCGAATAACATCAAGAGCGAAGCGAAGACTGGCCATGACAAAGCGATCATTTACTGACAGATCTCCAATGACATTTACCAAGTAAATTACATAGCATTAATTAGAATGAAACACGCAAATTGTGCGTGAAGAAACTTGGTATCATGGAAGATATAACGTGGACCTATCAAGAACGCATAAAATAATCTGTAATGGACCTTTTCATTTTAGCCATGGCCAGCCCATCTCTAGCTAAGCTCCACCCACACTTCGCTCGTGTTGGGATCGATCGACCTCTGAACTCTGACTATCAATTTCCAGGAAACTATACAGGTAGGCTATTGAATATTTTGGCAGCAACAGGGTCCTGTCAAATTAGTTTCAAAATATTCAACAGCATGTATATTAAATGGTCGAGACATACACTTCTTACAACACGCCGGACTATTAAGAGTTAAAGACGGGTAAAATCGAATCATTTATGACGTACTGATTATGACGGCATCCTACTCGCCGATTAGTTGATTATGATGGCATATGACGTCAGATGATAGATGGATGCGCTGGAAATGTGAATTGCTATGCAATCAATGGTGAACAATGCCAATGCGTGATCTATTGTCCTCCTACAATTAGGCAGATGGAGTCATTTGCTTTTACAATTAAACAAACGAAACGATGGTATCTTACAATTAGCAAAATGACATCATTTCCGCCCAGCAGACATCCCATCAATGATGTCATTTCTTCACAATCCCCTCACTAATCATTTCATTTAGCTGATAAGTGTGAAATTACCTCTTACAAATAACGACTACATTGTTCGCAAGTGTTGGACAATAGTTTGATAAGTATTCCAGCCTTAATCTCGTGTTTAATTATTATTCCTCAATTGAAAATTTCAGAAAGTGGTGCTCAAATGAAGGCATCCAGTTTTAGTTATTCCCCGCCCATCTCTAGCTAAGCTCCACCCACACTTTGACCGTGTTGCGATTGATCGATCACTGCACTCTCTGAATCTCAATTTCTAGAAAATTAAACAGGTAAGCTGTTGAATATTTTAAAACTTTTGCGTCTTTTGACCGGTTGCTATTGCTGCCTCTGGCATGTTTATTAAATGGTAAAAACATACAATTCGTAAAACAACGTCATCAATTAAACGTTCATGACAAACCTATCTAAGTCATTCAGCACGTGATTGATTATGACGCTATCCTACATGTCACGTAGTTGATTAGGACATTATATGGACAAACTGGAAATGCCGGTTTAATCCGCTTATTCTACACATCTGTGAGACTGGTTGTCATCTCGTGAGAGGTGCCATTATAGGCAGAGATTATGATATAATCACGTACTATAGGAGGTGTTGGCGTTTGCTGGTGGTTAACGTGTACGTTATAAATTCATTGAGATCAAATCACCTAATACCATCTTCTCATGCTCATAATAAATTAACAAATGAAGAATTTTCGTAGCGAATGTCTATTTGCCGGCCGAGAAAATATTATTTCTGAACGTTTGACACTGGCGTCACTGGCTTAATTATCGCGCCAGGCATACCGGTGATATTTCAAACATGGTCATCTGTTCATCTGTCAATGGGCATTCCTGAGGACTGCATCAGATTCGGTTCTTCGCATGATTGACGTTAATTAGTTTCTCACCACTCGTTGAATCGCCACTTCCCTTTCTTTTACGCTAGTGAAGGTAGTACCCGCTTGTGATTCTAAAGATAGAAGATGAGCCTTTGTAAAGTGAGCTGCACAAATAAGATCTGCTGCACTATTCATCATCACTTGATGACGATAGATACAACATAACTAGCTTTGATGTTTGAGAAAGATCGATTTAAACTTACCATAGCAGTGTCTATTTGCGATACTTAAATAGTAATGCTGGGCTTCTGGAATGCCAGAGCTACTGTATTCTTACCAAAGTTGTATATTGTATCAAGGTTGATCAATGGTAAGCATATCACGCAGCCAATATGCTCTACCTTTACGGAATGATTCCACCACACACCAATTTTGAAAGCGTCCTCAAAGTGTGCACATTAAGCATATGAATGGAATTGAGGCTATCCATGGTTTCTAAGAGAAAATAGAATACAAATCTGAAATACGAGTCTAATAATAATCATGAATACATTATTAATTTATCTCGTCTAGAGCGATGATCGCATTGGGCATTGACCTGGCTTCCATTAAATATACATTATCCACTTGTATTTAAATGTCATCCGCATTGCACTGAAGGCGAAATGTGATTCAATTCCTTTTGATATAATATACCGCTTAAGTAACCACGACAGTAACAGCTTTGCCTGTGAATTGTCAATACATAATACAAAGAGATAAAAGTTATTACTATATAATAACTAAGACAGTTACCGCTATAAGTAGCATGGCTGTTTATATGTACAGAAATTCCTTCTAGAATTATAATGAATTGACTTAATATGGTTCGTTTCGGAATTGAAGTGTACTAAGTTCAATCGGGCCCTAACAGCGATGCTTCTTTCAGATGGATGATTTAGGTCTTCATATGGTAAAAGAGATATATTAACTAAGCATATTTTACCATGACAACGCTAGGTACAGGGGCGGTACGGGGCCAATATAAGACCAGATTGGTCAGGTATTAGCCCAGTATCGGCCCCGTATCCTGCGTTTTCATGGTAGTGACCACTGTGCATTTAAGCCATTACTGAATGCATAGTCCCAGGTCGGGAAATTACATGCGTCATCATACAGACGTATTGCTCTTCCTGAAGAAAGATGATAAAAGCGCCAGGAGATCTAAGCATACCAGTACCAGCTGCCACTTGTTCCAGGAATTAACTTATATGAGGCTCGATTAGTTGTGTGCCATGATCACCAGGCGTGAATGCATAGCAATTGTTTATTGTTTTATGAATTTCTGGTAGCTCCACGTGATATATTCTTTGATACAATGGCATCACGTTTTTTCCTAACTCACAGTTTGCGTACTTCATTAATTCTTTAACCACATTTAAGTCAGCAAATCAAAAATGGTTAAGAGATTAAGTGTAGTTTTATTAAAACTATGTACTACATTTTGACAAATGTCCTTTGTCGATTTCTTACGATCATTCTTTGATTCGCTCTTGATGTTACTCGTTGCAATGTGAAAGTAGAATACGTGAGTCTGGCATTCTGTATCATTTTGACTGTCAATCAAAATTTTTATATTTCCGACAAAGTCACCTCGTTGCGTCATGCCTGCTCCCTCCCTCCCTCCCGTCCTCCCTCTCCCTCCTCCTCCACCCTCTCTCTCTCTCTCTCTCTCTCTCTCTCGCTCGCTCGCTCGCTCGCTCTGTTTTAAACCGTGTATGCACCCTGTTTTGATACATCAATAACACAGTAGCCATGATAATCGAATGGCAGTGGCATTATAAAGTGAACGGCTATCACTCTAAGGAATGTACGATTATTCGCGTTAGATTCAACACGTAGAGATAAATGAGAGATGCATCACCCTCTAAGTGATATCATCAATCAAACGTCCGTCTGGCCGATGCGTCTCAATACAATGACATAACTGTAATATGGGTGGATACGAGGGTGTATTGAGTACTGGCACTCTATAGATTTTATGATATTCTATCACCACCCAATGGTTTAATATGTATCGAAATATCTATGTTGTCAAGACAATGACATATGCGTAGCACAATTTCCCCATTTAGAGAGGCAACCTCAGATGATATATAATTGAACTGCAACAACTGTTATCTAGGATTGTTGAAGAGAGTAATAAATCAATGGAACTTTCGAGTTTATCCATTCATCATATGACGTCATAAGCAACTACCTGGCCGTGTATGATGACGTCATGATCAACGGCAGCATAAATACCTCGATTTAGTCCATCTTAAACGCTTAATAGTCCGTCAGGTTGTATGAATTCTATGTCTTTGCTATTTAATAAACATTTTGTTGGCTATTTTGAAACTAATTTGACTGGGTGTTGTTGCTCCCATAGGCAGCATCATCACTCAGTCAAATTAGTTTCAAAATATTCAATAGCTTACCTGTATACTTTTATGGAAATGACAGTCAGGGCGTGCGGGGATCCATTGACCCCAACACGAGCTAGGTGTGGGTGGATCTTAACTAGCGATGGGTGGAGCATAGCAAAAACTGGAAAGGTGCATTGCTTCCACAGATGTTGTTCACTGCAATAAGGAATGCAACATTATATCGTCGATATTGCTAATACATACACTAGCTCTCTGTTGAGCTGACAAGATGAACACATGCATAGTGTTGTTGACGTACATCCTCTAATAACTCTATATTTACTAATCATCTCTCTGCCAGTTAAATTTGTCTTTTTAAAGATGTCACAAGTCAGAATCATTTCAATGGGGACAGATGGATTAATACTATTATAATTGTCAGGCTACGGTTTTCCAGATTCTTATATCAAGGCTTTGTCACGACACGTGTGCCGTTGTACAGCTCATCTTTAGACTGATGTTGCAACCAAACGACCGACCATGGTGATAATACTGATGCGATTCTAGAGTCTTCTCTAGTGTGAATCAATGACAAATATGATGTTGCTTCCTCCTGAATATGCAATGTCTCTAAAGTTAGTAACAATTTCAGCCATAACATCCCATTAAAACTTTAGGTCAATAACTGAACTGTTTGAATAGGATTCGAAAAGAAACTGGTAATGCCTGAGGCAGCAACTGTTTCTAATTAAGTTTCTTTTTAAAATATTCAATATTCAATTTTTTTTAGGTTCTAAAGAATTCGGCACGTGTTAGTAGAAGAAAAATCAGTGAATCCGTGACCAATTCACGGGGACAAACGTCCCAAGAGGGCCACGCCTTCACTCATTCTTTATAGTAACCGTTACAGATGTTAAATCCACCTTCAAACCTTTGTCCCAGTGAATTGGCCACGGATTCACCGATTTTACCGTTACTATAGTATTGTTCTGTTTCTTTTCCTATTTCACGCCATGTTTATCGCGTTTAGCGTGTTATAGCGTGGCCAACGCTTACGCATTGGTGAAAATAACAAAATCGATATGTTTGTTCAAAGTGAAAATATCGGCAAGCTCATTATCAAGGCTACGCTTAGGTTAATTGTGTTTCTCTGACTTCTGCAGTGCGGAATAATTGGGTTGATACTGTACTCCGTTTCTAATCTATTTTTCATTACATCATCCGAGGAAATCAAATCACCTAATACCATTCGATGAGTATTTTACAACATTGATCATAGGATAGACATCAGGATAGAGAGGAGTTTGTACAATTTGGTCATGTAATTTATCGTGCATACATACACATTGGTAGGTACACTCCTAACGCATGTTTAATGCACACACGCACGCATGCATGCACGCTGGTACAAATGCATTGGATTCGATACATGATGTGTATGATAAGACAATGCTACACTAATCAATGTATTGTTTCAATACTGATGTGTATGATAAGATAATGCTACACCAAACGTCGCCAGCATGATGACAATTCATAACAGCATCGTGACGTTCGAAATGTTTGGCACGTTATGAATTCTATGTCTCTGATGACTCTACAATTTAATAAATATTATGTTGAAACCAATTTGACTGAGGGCTGTTGCGTACATAGGTAGCAACATCGCCAAGTCAAATATATCCTCATAATATACAACAGCTTACCTGCATAATTACCTTAGAATTGGGATTCCGGGAAATGACGTTTCAATGTATATAAATCCATCCCAACAAGGGCAAAATGTAAGCGAAGCTTAGGTAGAAATGGGCGGGGCATGGCTAGAAACTGATTTTTCTATCATGTGGCTGTTGTTTATTTCATTCAAACCTAGCAAGCCCTACTTTCATGGAACTCTTCATTTGCTATCTGCTGTGGAAGCTTCTATGCATATTCTCTTCTTGCGTTGCATTCCGTGTATGTACCCATTACAACTCTAAAGTAAACGTAAATTAAATCAATGTATGGCACATGATCGTCTCTCGTATAAAGCAAATACTTTAACAAAGCTGCTATTTTTCATTGCATTGGCCTGATAACTATATGGACCATTCCACCGCAAATTGACCAATTTACCAGTCTTTGGTTTTGTAATCACCTTATGAGTTTGGTTGCTTTATGAAACAGGATGCTGAACGATAATGTTGAGCCGTACCAGGACATATATACATTCCCATACTTTTCACTATATTTTCTTGTCATGCTCAAAAATGATATAATCTCTTGATACACAGCAGGATGGACAGGGAGTATGTTTGTACATATTGAGGATATAATCTCTTGGCACACAGCAGGACAGACAGGGAGAATGTTTGTACACATTGGGGATATAATCTCTTGGTACACGGCAGGGCGGACAGGGAGAATGTTTGTACATATTGGGGGATATAATCTCTTGGTACACAGCAGGATGGACAGGGAGAATGTTTGTACATATTGGGGATATAATCTCTTGGTACACAGCAGGGCGGACAGGGAGAATGTTTGTACATATTGGGGGATATAATCTCTTGGTACACAGTAGGGCGGACAGCGAGAATGTTTGTACATATTGGGGATATAATCTCTTGGTACACAGCAGGATGGACAGGGAGAATGTTTGTGCAAATTGTGGATATACTGTCTTGGTACACAGCAGGATGGACAGGGAGAATGTGTGTACATATTGGGGATATAATCTCTTTGGTACACAGCAGGATGGACAGGGAGAATGTTTGTACCTATTGGGCATATAATCTCTTGGTACACAGCAGGATGGACAGGGAGAATGTTTGTACATATTGGGGATATAATCTCTTGGTACACAGCAGGATGGACAGGGAGAATGTTTGTACATATTGGGGATAGAATCTCTTGGTACACAGCAGGACGGACAGGGAGAATGTGTGTACAAATTGGGGATAGAATCTCTTGGTACACAGCAGGATGGGCAGGGAGAATGTCTGAACATATTGGGGATATAATCGCTTGGTACACAGCAGGATGAACAGGGAGAATGTGTGTACAAATTGGGGATAGAATCTCTTGGTACCCAGCAGGATGGGCAGGGAGAATGTTTGAACATATTGGGGATATAATCTCTTGGTACACAGCAGGATGGACAGGGAGGATGTGTGTACATATTGGGGATAGAATCCATCGGTACACAGCAAGATGGACAGGTTGAATGTTTGAACATATTGGGGATATAATCTCTTGGTACACAGCAGGATGGACAGGGAGAATGTTTGTACATATTGGGGATATAATCTCTTGGTACACAGCAGGATGGACGGGGAGAATGTTTGTACATATTGGGGATAGAATCTCTTGGTACACAGCAGGACGGACAGGGAGAATGTGTGTACAAATTGGGGATAGAATCTCTTGGTACACAGCAGGATGGGCAGGGAAGAATGTGTGAACATATTGGCGATATAATCTCTTGGTACACAGCAGGACGGACAGGGAGAATGTATGTATAAATTGGGGAAAGAATCTCTTGGTACACAGCAGGATGGGCAGGGAGAATGTTTGAACATATTGGGGATATAATCTCTTGGTACATAGCAGGATGGACAGGGAGGATGTGTGTACATATTGGGGATAGAATCTATTGGTACACAGCAAGATGGACAGGTTGAATGTTTGAACATATTGGGGATATAATCTCTTGGTACACAGCAGGATGGACAGGTAGAATGTGTGTACATATTGGTGATATAATCTATTGGTGCACAGCAGGATGGACAGGGAGAATGTGTGTACATATTGGGGATGTAATCTCTTGGTACACAACAGGATGGACAGGGAGAATGTTTGTACATATTGGGGACATAATCTCTTGGTACATAGCAGGATGGACGGGGAGAATGTTTGTACATATTGAGGATATAATATCTTGGTACACAGCAGGATGGAGTAGGAGAATGTTTGTGCATATTGGGGATATAATATCTCCAAAATGTCTTACTAGTATTATTACTTAAATCTGATGACCTAAGCTCATAAAGTTTGAAAAATTTATATAAGTAAAGAAGAAAATCAGACAATATTTTAAATACAAGGTCTATTTGAAACAACTGCTATTCCTCAACACGCGTCACTTATATTCTTATGATATCAGCATAATGGGAGGTTTGCTTACAGAAAATGTAGTAATATTTAGAGAGAAATGCTGAAATCTTAGCACTATGATAACAAAAACTCTTTGTTCTTTATAAACTGTATTGATTCAAGGTATGCCCAGCCCATCATTAGCTAATCTCCATCCATGCTTCGCCGGTGTTGGGATCGATCGATCCCTGAACTCCCTGGCTATTAATTTGCAGGGAACTATACAGGTACGCTGCTCAGTATTTCGAAACCAATTCGACTATACAGGTAAGCTGCTGAGTATTTAGAAACTAATTCGACTGGGTGCTGTTGTTGCCTATGCATGTTTATTAAATAGTAAAGACATAGAATTCGTGCAACAATGCTTAGTCCGTCATCCATTATGCGTTCATGATGAACTTACCCACGTTATTCAAGACGTAAATGATTATGACGTCATTCTACACGGCACGTAGTTGATTATGACGTCATATGATTGATGGATATGATGGAATCCACCATTCTTGTTGGACGATATGTTGTTTCAAGATATCGCGAAATGTTTCACTCACAGCCTTATGACATACATACTATTATTTTTAACCAATATTGCTTGCTTACTTATAAAATATTTAATTCCTGGTGAACGATATGCCTTTTCAATATATCTCGAACTTCAACATGTCTAATGGATGCTATTCCTAGAGGGAAAATCAGAGCCAATTCAACAGACACATCTGTGAAATGTGCTACATTGCAGAAACATATTTCCTGGAAAAGGATAAAGTTCTGCGGGCAATTTATAAAGAAATTGTCACTCACTGATACATGGGTTATTGATTCATTCATGTTTCAAAGGAATAGAAAGCAGCCACTAGACAGTAGCGAAAAGCAGAAGAAATTGAGGGTATTGATTCTGTCATTATATCATCGTCTATAGATTAGATGTTATTAGGGAAGAGTTGATCAAAGAATGGCTAGAGAATTTCCTAATTATTAGAAGGACTATTGGCTCTTACAAATACGATCATGTATATGAATGTATATATAGTCGACTATATCATGAATTCGCAAAGAGGCTACTGAATGATATGGCTATGTTTCAGTCCTCGAGGATTATAACCACCAGATCATATCCAGACAGGTATAATGATCTGTAAATTATTCTGTCAAATAAAGATGAGCAGTATTAGTTCATTTATCGAACGTCCTGGGTTACGTGTAGTTTGTAAAAGCTTAGTGTAATAATGCCTGAATATAATGATGAATGGTGTATGCACTTTATTTCTTAGCACTAGCACGTATTAATGCAGGTAAATTCATTTCGACATATCAGAAACGGAGAGCCACAATATATCATGACCATTCATTATTTAGGTGATAGTGCACAGAATGCCGTGTCCCAGGGAGAAGCCACTATGAAAATATAGATCTTTGGTAATATGAATATACGTTGTGAATGTATGAAATTGCTTATAGTAACAGAACAATGGGCATGGTCAACATGCACACGTGCACTCATTAACTCATAAATTTATGTCTATCAGCTCATCCGGTAAGACACGCCATTACACGACAAGAACTAGGAAACAACAACAACAACAACAACAACATCATCATCATCATCATCAACAACAACAACAACAACAACATCATCATCATCATCATTATCATCATCACAACAACAACAACAACATCACCATCATCATCATCAACAACATCATCATCATCAACAACAACAACAACAGCATCATCATCATCATCATCATCAACAACAACAACAACTACAACAACAACAACAACAACATATCTGCTAATGCGTGTTTGGATAATAAATATTGTCATTGCTGGTTCCTGTGAAGAGACGACAAACATTCTCACCGATATCGAGAATAATCAATATTGAGAATGTAATTAATAAACTTTCTATTGATATATAATAATAATAATAATAATAATAATAATAATAATAATAATAATAATAATAATTAAATACAAGATTAAGCCTGGAAGGCTGGGTACCCAGCTCATAATGGAGGATTCCCGATCGCAGTCAATCATAGGACGTAATAATCAACAGCCAGGCATATTTGCTGAGATCATAATGAATTACGTCATGAATTGTGCAACTAAGTTCGGCAGGAATGCTTATTTAATGACGAACTAAGCGTTGGTGTACGAATTGCATGTGTTTACTATTTAATAAACATTTAATACATATTTTAAAACTAATTTCACTTTCATAGGCAGCAATAACACTTAGTCAAATTAGTTTCAAAATATTCAACAGATTACATGTATAGTTTTCTGGAAATTTGGACTCAGAGAATACAGGGATAGATCGATCCCAACACAGGCGAAGTGTGGGTGGAGATTAGCTAAAGATGGGCGCGGAATATCTAAAACTGCATTGCTCGTTAATTGAGCACATATGGACTGAGATTAGTAAAACTCTCGTCCCATTGTTTTCACATATCCAATTAAAGAGACATTCACTGGTAGAAATAAATAAATTTAGGAAAATTTTATTTTGTTTTGGTAATGAAATGGTTTCGTTGTATTGTTACCACATACGGTTTTCTATACAGATATTGTGGACCCGTCACCTACATTTGTTATTATTTGCTATTTTCATGTAAAAATGTATGCACACCGCAGTTCCGTCGCTATGCAGAAATTATTTTAAATACGAAACATTCCTATTGGCAAGAACTTGAAACACTCTTAAATATGACAGTTTGAGAATTTCAGATGAAATACTGGTCCCACAAGTTTGACAATCCCCATTGCTCGCCAAACCTCAAAAGACTCAGTGCGGAGGGTCCAAACCGCAAAAATGCAACTGGCAGATCATCACAAAGTGGTCACTAATGGCAGGTAGTCACTATGTTCAGGTGGCCATTAATCAAGTGTGGTCGCTAAAGGCAGGTGGTCACTAAAAGCAGGAGATCACTAACGAGGTGTGGATGCTAAAGGCGTGTGATCACTAAAAGCAGGTGGTCGCCAACGTCAGGTGGTCACTAAGGGCAGGTTGTCATTAAAGATGTATGAATACTAAAAACAGGTGGGCACTAAAGGCAGGTGCTCAGCAGATGCAACTGTTTAACGCTGGGTCCATATAGGTTGAATCCGGATAGGATTTTAACCGATTTCCTGGATTCAACATGGATGGTCTAATTGACCAAGCTAATTTCCCCTTAGAAGGTGGTGCCCTTAAGGTGCTTACAGGCAGGTTTTGTTGAAATCAGGTTAGTGAAGGAGGTGTAGCATTTTAGATGATTTCCGGAAATACTTGACAGAAAGTTTGGCCACTCAAATGTATGTGTAAGTCGTCTTAAGGGCCTTCCAGTACCAGGCAAACTTAATTAATGAGTAGAATTTTAAAGCAAACGGTGACAGATTACGGATGGATGATAGACGGATGATAGATGGGATATGTGCGCTAAGTATATCTTGTTAGCTGGGCCTAGGGCCTTAAAATCAGACAGTCTATGTTGTCCCAATCTTTCTCCATAAATAACACAGCCTAACACACAACTGAATGAAAGAGAAATGTACTCTACTCTAACCTGACGATTATTCTCAAATCGAGATCAATTGTTTCCTGGGGTCAGAAGTCTGCTATCTAGTAAAAAAAACACCTCATATGCATCGTAGTAATGTAATTTCCGCCCTAATTGCAATAATTCTCACCAAGGCTGCAGAACCATTACTTGGTCATCATCATACATCTCAACACCATTACTTTAATTAACCCTAGTTTAGGTTGCTCGGCTCGTCTACCAGACATAACATTCATTTAGTGAGAGAGAGAGAGAGAGAGAGAGAGAGAGAGAGAGAGAGAGAGAGAGAGAGAGAGAGAGAGAGAGAGAGAGAGAGAAAGAGGCGGAGGGGAGGGAGGGGAGGGAGGGAGGGAAAGAGAGAGAGAGGGAGGGAGGGAAAGTGAGAGAAGGGGGGGGGGGGGAGAGAGGGAAGAGAGAGGGAGGGAGAGAGAGAGATAGAGGGAGCGCGAAAGAGAGAGAGAGAGAGAGAAAAGACAGGGAGAGAGAGAGAGAGGGAGGGAGAGTGAGTGGAATGATGGATGGATGGATGGATGGATGGACGGATGGACGGATGGGCGGACGGACGGGCGGGCGGACGGACGGGTGGACGGACGGACGGACGGACGGACGGACGGACGGACGGAGGGAGGGAGGGAGGAAGGGAGGGAGGGATGGATGGAGGGATGGATGGATGGATGGATGGACGAATGGGCGGGTGGGTGGGTGGGTGGTTGAGTGGTGGGGTGGGTGGTGGGTGGGTGGGTGGGAGGTTTGATATATGGATTGATAGATAGATAGATAGATAGATAGATAGATAGATAGATAGAGAGAGAGAGAGAGGAGAGAGAGATGGAGAGAGGGGGGAGACGGAGGGAGAGAGATAGGGGTGGAGAGGGAGCGAGAGAGAGAGGGAGAGAAAGAAAGAGAGAGAGAGAGAGAGAGAGAGAGAGAGAGAGAGAGAGAGAGAGGGCGAGAGAGGGAGGGTGAGAGAGAGAGAGAGAGAGAGAGAGAGAGAGAGAGAGAGAGAGAGAGAGAGAGAGAGAGAGAGAGAGAGAGAGAGATGGGGTTGAGAGAGAATACGTGAGAGAGAAAAAACAACTATAATTTGATTATTGTATCAAATTCAATGCACTGAGTGACAATGATGATCCTAACTCCAGAGTGTGAGTGTGCACTAGATCTTGATTAATCTATCAATGGGTCATTAACACCGTGCTTTGAAGGAGATTTCCGTGGACATTGATTCTCACGGTATGTATGATTACTGTATTCTGCGGCTGTAGTAGAAGAAACATCCTACAGCTGCAATCAGTCCTTCTTCGCTTTTGCCCACTGTGGCTTGTCCTCAGCCGAAATCCTTGGCTTCCTCAGGTCCATTAATGACCTTAGTTTACCGAGTCCTGCTTTCTCGAGGTTACCCCGTAGCACGCTTAGCAGATTTATGCAATGACGTCCTCTCCTGGCTTTGTATTTTGCTGGCTCCGAGTAGGGCTAATTCCAGGGCTCTCTGTGCTGGTGTCTCTTCTGGCATGCACAGCGGCGACGTATTACACATCTGGTATAGTGCATTGTTGGAAATTATGCTGTCTGGCCATCTGTGTCCAGTGATGGTGCATAGGTGTTTGCGGTGGGAGGCATCGAGTTTGTCTAAAGCTGCCTTTGGAGCTGCCCAGCTGTTACAGTTATACAGCATCAAGAATACGCAGGTTGCATTGCATAAATGTAGCCTCTTTATCAAGGGCATATTTGATCTACGAATCCATAACTTCCAGAAGGATTGGAAAGCTATGTTCCCATGATGCAGCGTGCAGAAATGTCAGCAGTACTGCAAAGCAGTGAGCCCAGGATTTTACTTTTCCTCCATGGTTCGCTTCCACGAAGTGGGTCGTGATTTTCTGTAGTTTCATGCTTTGTCGATAGGTATATGTGGGTGAACTCTGTTTTGGATTCATTCATAAAGAGATTCTCAATTTTTAGTTTGCATGCATTTATTGGCAGAAGTTCATCAAGGGGTTTCTTGTCCTCGTCTATGCAGTCCACATCGTCGGTATGTTGCATCCCTAGCGGTATGCCTAGTATTGACACTGGGGCGGGGTTTGGTCTTGTGGAACTTTCGCGCACAGATTTCAATGCGGCAGCAAGGTAGCAGGTGAAAAGTACCTGAGATAGACCATCTCCCTGTCGGGAGCCGATTGATGTCTCTAACTCTACAGACTTCACTGACTTGACTCGTACGCTCAGCTTGTTGTCTGCAAACAGTAGTCTCACTAGTCGTAGCTCATCTTCATTGCAACTGGCCTGGCGTAGTACATCTAGGATCTTTGAGCGTTTAATTGTGTCGAAGCCTCGTGACATGTCAATGCCCATTTTGAGGAAGTCCCAGTGTTTGGACATGACTACCGAAGTAATCGATCTTGTCTCGGATGCGGCATAGAGTAACATTGGATGAGATTTTCCGTATGCTGTTGAGGAGCACAATGGCCCGCAAATTGCCTGGGGCCCAGGTGGCTTCTTAGGCTTGGGTAGTGCGATATGGGTGCCTCGGCCTACAGCGCTGATGGGAAGACGGTGCATAAAGGCTGAATTCATTAGGTGCATGATCGGTTTTGAGATAATGTCACTTGCATATTTGAATGGTTCATTGCTCATGCCATCAGCTCCAGATGCACGTCCATTTTTCAGGGCTTTAAGTGCCTTCTCAACTTCTGCTGTTTTAATTGTTGTTGGTAATGGCCTGGGGTCTCCTGAGAACGTGTGCATGGGCTCATTATCGTTGTGAGTGAACTGCTCCTTGAACCATTTTCGGATCGCCTCGGCTTTTCCCTGGTCAGTCCCGATAAAATGTCCTTCAGAGTTGTGTAAAGTGAGTGGTGGTGTGTAGTCAGTAACTCTCAGGGATCGGGCTGCCGGGAACATTTTGTGACAGTCATCCGTAGCAGTGATTTCATCTGCTAGGGAGTCTGCCTGTTGAATAGCCAGATCTTTTAAGTGTTTGCTAATGTGGCGCGCTACCCTCTTGTCCGGTATGGTGTTTATATATCAGATAGAGATCGCTCATCTGAAGGCGTGTAATGACTAGCTTATGGTCAGAGTTGAGGTCTGTGCCTCCATACGAACGAGTGTTCCGGAGTAAAGGTTTTGTTTCTGTCTTGCATAGTATGAAGTCTATTTAGTTGAAGACAGCTGTTGTAGCCTTACAACATTTTGGGGCTTTGCGATCAGTAATGTGTCCAGTCCATGTTGTCCGGTGACGGCATGGGTGTTTGAAAGCCGTATTTGTGACAAATAGGCCATTGGAACTAAGGAATGCCACAAGTGCATCTCCATTACTGTTGCACGTGCCCTCACCATAGGATCCCATGCATAAGCCAAGTCCTGAACTTTTGTCCGCAATTCCGAGTTTAGCCAGCTTGGAGTTGAAATCTCCACACACGAACAGTTGCCATCTAGCTGGGATTGTAATGGCGGAGCTCAGTTCTGCATAGAAGGAATCTAATATTGCTGGATTCGCTTTGGCTTTTTCGGTAGTTGGGCCGTATGCGTTGACAATTCGACACTTAGTGGTGGTGTGTTTTCGCGTAGGTATAGTCAGGTCGATGAATGCAACGCGATCACTGACGTATCCAAAACTTTCATTGTCCATATCACGCCTAAAGTTGTGGCATCCTAAGGGATGGTCACACATATTCGTATGTTGAAATTTGATCAAAATCGGACCAATATATGCAAGATAGCCGCAGATCCATAAATTGATCCGATCCCGATCCGGTTCTTTCATTGGAAACAATGCCAACATCTTCAACAAATATATGGGTAATCACAACCTCACAAACCAAAATTTGTGAGTACATCAGTGAGCGTCCGTTCATTCGGCCATGTTGATTAGTTCATATCATATGAAATTTCAATATATTTTAATGTCCAGTTGAAATTCTTGAAAACATCAATAGTCGATAGTCCATCGATAACTAAGCTGCCCAGACGATGCGGCCTGCTTGCAACCAAAGCTGATGTGGCGTTAGTAGTTAGCTGACGTCACAATCAAAATGATGTATTATAACTCCGTTATGAAGCTCGAAACTTTGATGAGTTTTCGTTTCAATACCCCCCCCCACCAGTCAAATTAGTTTCAAAATAGTGTACATCTTACCTGTATAGTTACCTTGAAATTGAGATTCTGGTAATTCAGGATTCAAAGTATATTAAATAAATCGATTCCCAAACACGTGCAGAGTGGGCGGAGTTTAGCTAGAAGTGGGAGGGGTATAGCTACATATGGATCGCTCTATTAGCAAGCTTGTATCTGTAGTAAGCAGTGATTGAATTCAATAGAACCACATATCTAGAGATGACTCACTTCAGCCACCATTCGAATACATCCATCATATATCATGTAGGATATACTAAATTTGAAATATTCTAAAGATTTTACTAGCCGCATCCCATCAAGATGTACAGTGAATGTTAAGCGCATTAAAATACACCAGATATAGCGACGTGATTTATTGACGTGACGTGACGAACAACAACTACACCACCACCGCCACTACCACCACCACCACCACCACCACCACCACCACTACCACCACATTTATATTGATGTTGAGGATGTCAATTGTGATAACAATAATTACACGCTGGCGATGATGGTGGAAACAAATATGATATTTCAGAAACCAAGGCTCACTTCTCGTTTTCATTTCGCTACCTTTCGTATCACGAAACGAGGAGGGTGATATTGTGAAAATTAAGGGATATTCAGGTTGCTTGCGGGTGACATGTGAAATGAGTACATCTCTTTAGGCATGCACGGGCCAGTGCGACCATTCACACCGCTTACAAGCGGTGCGGTGTAAATGATCTTATTGGTTTGGGCAGGTCTATTGGGGTTGCTCTTGTCATGTGTGTCGCCCGCATGCAGTTTGAATGGTAATTTTGTGGATGATGGAAAGGGGCTTGGAATTTCATTGTATAAGACAGAACTCTCTTCGTTTTTTATGACAAGAAAAACAAACAAACAAAAGAAATAAGATAAGAAGTAAAAACACCAAGGAAATCAAAGATGATCCTGACAATTGAGAGTGTGATAGAGATTAGTAAATGCCGATGAAGACATATTGAAATAGGAAAAATGCAACATAAATATTGATGACAATATTAGCAATGATAATGAATGCATGATATATATGTTTCTATAAAATGTACAAAATAAATATTTATATATGCCTTATACACTGTCCGCCACACTATTGTAAATTATGTTTACACTCATGGGCCGATGGCCTATTGTGGAATAAATTGTTATTATTATTATTATTTGAGGCATACACGCATACGTTGGATCTTAGATCTCAGCAACCGTCTTGGATGTCAGCTAACACGAACTTCCTTTAAGCACATTGCTTCTATATGCAGTATAGGCCTATATTACTTTTTAATGACCCTGTACGTTGAATGAGGTAATGTCTGATATTAGGGTAACTGTTTCTTCGTCTATAAATATCTGAGAATATAAGTTCACATCGCCATTACAAAGTACCTTGTGGCATTTCTAAATGTCACATCGCGCTATGTATATATCATCTTCGGTAAGATGACGATAACGTGGCATAGTTACCAAACCTTTTAGATAATACATGCACGTGTCTCAAGGCTCGTTGAATTTTCTTCTTCGTACATAGTGTAAAGGTGTGTGGGTTAGATAAGCATACATAAGACAGCATCATGTATATTCAGGAATATCAGAAAAAACCAACTGTCCCATTTCAGCTCATATGCAATAGACGCAATGTTGAATTAGCGAAAATCATGAAAGATGAATATTCAATAGTCGAAATCCAAACTAACGGAATCAATCAAAGCATAAACAGTAATCGCTTACAAAACAAATCCAAACATGAAAGATTTGCTAATAAGATCAAAGTTAGACCACATATGTTTCTGATACCAATGACAAGGTTTAATCCATCCCTACCTCTTCTTAAATACATTAAACCCAAATAAAAGCAATGGTGGATCAACTTGAAATCTTATCCATCTTTTAATTTGTGTATGTACACATATTCCCAATCAAGTAGGATCAATCCCAATCATCACCTGTTAAATCGACCTACTGTTTAGTACACCTTACCCAAACCAATCAGAGGGGGACACTCTAATAAAATACAAATTTATAATTAAAATACAGTTTCAGAAACTCGTTTCGTGAAAGCCTCACCAGCAAATTAAGACTTTGTCATGCGACGTTGGTGTTGTAGGGTCTGCTGCTAGGCGCTTTCGCCGGTTGCGGGTTCGATTCCCTGTCAATACCCAGTCAGTGTGAAGCGATGGTAATGTCTCATTTACAGTAATTAATTCATTGCATATTTTAACTCGGAATAACCTGAATTGAATAGAGGGATCCATTTCTAGCGAGCCCCCCACCCCCACCCCCATCCACCGTCCATTTGAGGCTAAGTTCCACCTACCTTTTTACGTGCGTTAGAGTCGATTTATACACTTTGAACCTTGATTTAACAGAATATCAATTTCAAGGTAGCGATACGGGTAACCTCTTGAATATTTTTCTAAATAATTTGACTGGGGGCCGTTGCTTCCTGTCAAATTATTTTCGAAAATGTTCAACAGAATGGGTTTTTTTTAAATTATACAGCAACCAACGACTACAATTCGTACACTTGACAGACTTTTCCAGCTTCATGACCGTGAATTCCACGTTATTATGATTTTGAGAACGGCTAATACGTGACGTAATGAACATTTCCTGTTTTAGCTAATCTCCACACACACACCTACCTCGTGTTGTGATCGATCGATCCATGAACTCCCTGACTACCAATTTCCAGAAATCTATTCTGGTATGCTGTTAAATATTTTGATAACAACAGATAGTCCGTCACCAATGGATTGTTGTACGAATTGTATGCAAAAGCACCCAGTCAAATTAGTGTTAAAACATTCACCAGCTTGCCTGTATAGTTTTCTGGGGATTGATAGTCAGGGAGTTCAGGGATCGATCGATCACAATACAGGCGAAGTGTGGGTGAAGCTTAGCTCACGATGAGCGGCTCATATCTAAAGCTGTTAAGGTCCATAATGCGTTCGTGACGTACCTATCTATGCCATTTCTGACGTCAGTGATTATGATGTTATCGTACACGTCACGTAATTGATTATAACGTCATATGATCGATGGACAAACTGGAATAAGATATTTGAGTGACAGATCGGATTGTAGCATAGGTCATTCTGTATTGAACCTGAATACTGCTACTTCAGAATAAATGCAATGTTCAAGTTCATGAACGCTTTACGCTCTGTGTCAGTCTACAGTTACTAAGAATAGACACATCCAAGGAATCCTGAAATGTCCATCAATCAATGTTAAAACAGATTACTAACCATTTGAATATTGACACCCAAGAAAGTTAATTCCACGACTATTAATAGATCCGATTTTTACTCAAGTATATGACATTATAATCAATTCCGCACATGTAGGCTGACGTCACAATCAAAATGGGCAATGATTGACGTATCTATCTCCGTCATGAACATGGAATAGTCACATGGACGAAGGTCATGCCTTTACTATTTAATACAGTCTGTTGAGTATTTTGAAGCTAACTTGGCGGTTACCAGTGAAACGAGATTAAAATACTCAACCGAATATTCAGTTAGGGTCATGAGTCTGGTATATAATGTC
Source organism: Chaetoderma sp. LZ-2023a (assembly GCA_034401795.1). Classification (NCBI taxonomy): domain Eukaryota; kingdom Metazoa; phylum Mollusca; class Caudofoveata; order Chaetodermatida; family Chaetodermatidae; genus Chaetoderma; species Chaetoderma sp. LZ-2023a. The sequence continues at coordinate 13,177,407 of CM067365.1, forward strand.
GTCGTCGTCGTCGCTGTCGTCGTCGGCGGCGGGGGCGTCGTCGTCATCATTAGCGGACAAGAAGACTGCGGCTGAGTTTTAGTCACAAGATAATCCTCTTTCCGGGGGCGGTTGTGGGTGGGTGTTGACTGGGGGAGGGGCTGAGCCAGGACTCCCGGGCTGATCAGAAATGGAACACAGTCATATATTCTGCCACCTTCGCCAATTTTCCATCACTTTTCTTGATCCTGGTATTATAACTATCTCTAAAACTGGCAACAGTGTACATTTTGAAAACTGTGTTGCTGAATGCGATTCTTGTATAAAAGAGTGACAGCTTTAACCAATGCAGTTTAAAAAAAAATCACTTAACTCTCATCGGACAAATAAAAACACAATCATTTCATTCCTCTATGATACTAGTAAAGAGGGGAACCGATTGATATAAAAACCGGTTTTTGCAATAAAATAAATTATTAATCTTCTGGATTTCTGTGCGGATTTCGAGCGAAGCTACATTCCCCTGGGGAACACAGCGATGGTAGAAACAAGCTTGCGGTATCCAGACTTACGCCGTTATGTCGGCGAGCGCACTTATATTATTTAAATCCCCCACTGATGAAAGAGCGACAGAAAAACTAATTGAAACACGGTCGGAATATCTGAGGCAACATGTCTCCAGGGTTTTTATTTCTATATTAATAATGGGGAAAATATTGCTTTTCTTGGAAATTTCTGAATTGTACTCCTCAATAAAAGCAGAAAGTTAGTAGATATAGCATTACTAATCCTGATAACGCTGGCTACTGGAACGGTGCACACGCACTTACAGGCACGCCTGCATGCACGCGCGCACGACTCACATACGCACGCACGCACACACGCACCCATACGTACGTGTGTATGTACGCATGCACGTACGTACGTGCATACGTGCGTACGTACGTGCGCGCATACACACGCACGCACGCACAGACGCACACACATTTAGAAAATTAAACAAAATAATGTATGCACTTTTGAAGTTTAACACAAATTTAAATGCTTAAATGTATTAACGCTTTCAGCAATAATGACCAGAAATGAGAAATTAATTAGGATGTAGGGCCTAAGAAATTGTCTTTTTAACATTTTTCAAATTAATTTGCCTGGACGGCGTTGCTGCGTGGACCATCAAAGGCTTCCAGTCAAATTATTTTTAAAGTGTGCTAGCACAATTCTAAATGCGGTCTTGACACACTTGCATGAAATACAGACAAAACATTGTCATATGTTTACTATATATAGTCAAAGCGTTTCCCGGTCTGTCTGATAAACATAGTATCAACACGATTCTGTCTGCAGAGCTTCCACAATTCTATATCTGGCCTGATCTCCTGGCCCTTTCAAACTGAATGACTATTGAAGTTTAATTGTTGACAGTCAATCAATCGTTAAACATGGTTAATGGATGCGCATTGGATATTACTGCGATATAATTCACAGTCAAACCTTAGTCAAGCAAGGGATATTAAGCTGATTGAGGTACAATGTAGTCAAAGAGTTATCCCCCCTTGATAGAAGATAGTCCAAGAGTTATCCCCCTTGATATGCGATGTTTTCATAGCATCTGCTATACAATTATGGAATACAGGGTAAGCAAGCAGCATACCTAACTAATGCGGTAATGAAGCAGTCACCATCCATATATGGTAATCTGAATGTTCTAAGCCAACACAGCCCATCATCTCATACAATCGCATGATTATTCCAGCCAATCATGGTGGATTCTACAACATAGTACCAGTGAGGTAATCATGTCAGTAGCTACTGGACTGGGCTGCTTCAGTCCGTTTCTCAATGCCAGGCAGTCAACATCTTGCTAATTTTCCCACCACCGCCCCATCAGTAACCTCCAAAGTTTACAATAATCAGAAATATCCTCCAAAAGTCTGCAGTATCCTCCAAAGTTTACAGTAATCAGCAATATCCACCAAAGGTTTATCGTAATCATGTATGCCAAGACATTTACCACCATATTATGCAGCGTAGAATATAAATATAGAGGTATTATCAATATTCATTTAATATGCAAGTATCGTTTATTAAGCAATCTCAAGCATCGTGTTGCCTGCCCAGGGGAGGCAACCAGTACATTAGACATAAGTGCAGGCGCGACCGGCTTATGTCTGTCACCAAATAAATATGTAAACTTATTCATGTGTTCGCGTTATGTGTGCATACATTAACATAGGAGATATCATTTACGAGCCGTGCATTTGCATTTCAATGTTTGACAGCCAGGGGTCGGAAATTAGAAAAATATTGTGATTTTGTCATTTAAATTAGGTTTCCCTACTGTATTTCCAGGTTGCCGTATTTCTGTAAATTTAATTCTGTTGAAAATATTTATTTTTGCAAGCTATATAGACTAAAAGCCTTGTGAATACCGCAGTGGTCTTGAGAGGTCCGTATCTTTAGAGAAAGCTATTTTAGAAAATCTATCACTAGAATGACTGGCTCGGTAACCGAGCCAGTCATTCCAGTGGTAAATATTCAAAAATAGTTTTCTCTTGGTCTGCAAATGGAGATTTTCTTGAAAAAATTTAAGCGTTAAAGGGTTAGCAGACTGAATAAATACTCACCATGAGTACTTATGCGGGCCCTGAAATTAACACATTTTCTAGGCTGCCCCGCCCCAGGGCAACCAGTGTGTTAAAATTAGATAAACCCTGCAGTAAAAAGTGGTTGCCCCGGGCCGCAGGAACGTGTAATTTTCGTGGCCTGAAAGCGTATGCCTACGACAAACGTACGTCGTGGCGCGTTGCTATGGAGGACGAGTGACTTAAACCTTTCACATAGCACATCATTCGGAGGAGCCATAAAGCAATTGGGCACATATAAATGATATACTTGGGTTTACTACAAACGCAGCCAAGGGACATTGTATACGTATCCTCACTCCCCCACCATCAGTTAAACATAAGCAATAAATGATATATATTTCTTAGTTTAGATATATGTACAAAATTCGTGCGTACGTGTGTGCGTGGGTGCGTGCGTGTTATGTGCGTGCCAGCGTGCCTGTGTGCCTACATATGTGCGCCTGTCCGTGTGTGCGCGCGTGCGCGCGTGCGTGCGTGCGTATGTGCGTGCGTACGTATATACATACTTTTGTGCGTGTATACGTGCGTGCGTCCGTCCGTGCGTGCGTACATCCATACTTGTGTGCGTGCGTGAGTACGTACGTGTGTGCGTGCATTCTCACACGCGCGTGTGTTTTTCTATTGAGATCTTCTGGCCATAGAAAGTCATTCGTTCAACAAGTAGAATTGATTTTCTCACATTGTATTGAAATACAACTTGTAGAATATTGACTAGAGTTAGGTTTGACAGATATTCAATCCGTTGGAATTAGCCATGTTGCCATCGAGTGTCCAATCAGTGAAAGATCACGTATTTGTTAATCCCCCATGCTAAAAATGATATGATGGCTTACAGATGTTTGTCTGTTGAATTTGTGTACCCGAAATTCAGACTGTGTTTCTTCAGCCTCAGTTTCTAACTGGATTCTCACCATGGTATATCGTCACTTCAACTGCCCATCGCATCTGAAAACAGATGTGAGGCTTGAACAGATTTGTGCCATAGTCTCCAGATGTTTCCTGATGACGCATCTTAGCGCTTTCTTCATAGTAGACTCCATAGCAAATGTCCTTCCTCCCTCCCTCCCTCCCTCCTCATCCCCCCTCTCTCCCTCCCTCCCTCCCGCCTGCCCTCCATCCCTCCCTCCCTCCCCCCCCCTCCCTCCCCTCCCTCCCTCCTTCTCTCTCCCTCTCTCCCTCCCTCTCTCCCTCCCTCTCTCCCTCTCTCTCTCCATCTCTCTCTCTCTCTCTCTCTCTCTCTCTCTCTCTCTCTCTCTCTCTCTCTCTCTCCTCCCTCCCTCCCTCTCTCTCTCTCTCTCTCTCTCTCTCTCTCTCTCTCTCTCTCTCTCTGCTTAGATAGCTTAGGCTGATATAGTTTATAACATACCTGGCTTAGTAACTGATTTACGAAGTAAGCGGTTCTTCGCCGTCTATAATGTACAAAAAAATCACTTCCACGTCGAATAAGTAAAACTGACATTTGTCAATTTGATTTTGTTCCTGAACACAGAGATATATCAAGAAAACTTTTGAAGAAATTTTAGTCACATCGTGCCACAAGAAAGGGTGTCCCGGTAATATACGCTTTCTTTATCGTTGGAAACTACACGCGCAACTTTCAACACCACCACCCAACTACCCCACGCAGCTTCTCACTCCTCCCCACCCCACTCGAACACCACCTACCCATTTCCAACACACAACCCTCCTCAATGCCACCCTCGCTCTCAGCCTCGAAAATAAGCGTAGCCGGTGATATTATGATGAATCCATTTTTTTCATTGCTATTAGTTGTTACAGATTTATTCGGTTAAAAAATATGTATTTGCCATGCGTTGATACATTAATAACGTAGTAGCCATGACAATCGAGAGCATAGGCATTATAAAGTGACAGACTATCACTCTAAAGCATTTACAATCATGCACATTGGAATCAGCACGTAGCGACCAATGAGAGATGAATTACCATCTAAGTGACATCATCAATCAAACATTCGTCTGCCCGATGCCTCTCAATGCACTGATATAGCTGTACTTTGGGTGGATACGAGAGTGTATTGAGCAATGGCAATGTATATATTCCACAAGACTCTATAACCACCGTATGGTTTAGGGTTTGTGGAAATCGCTATGTTGACAAGACAATGACAGATGTGTAGCACAATTCCCCATTTAGAGAACCAAGCTCAGATGATATATGATGGATATGCGATAACTGTTATGTATTGTTGTTGACGAGAGAAACAAATCAATGGCCCTTTCCCGTTTATCTATCCATGATATGACGTCATAATCAACTACGTGACATGTATGATGACGTCACACTCAGTTACAGCATGAATGACTCGATTTAGTCCATTTTAAACGCTTAATAGTCCGTCAGGTGGTACGAATTGTATGTCTTTGCTCTTTAATAAACATATTGTTGAATATTTTGAAACTAATTTAACCGGCCGCTGTTGCTGTCTAACACCCAGTCAAATTGGTTTCAAAATATTCAACAACTTCCCTGTATAGTTTTCTTGAAATTAATAGTCAGGGCGTGCGGGGATCGATCGATCCCAACACGAGCGAGGTGTGGATGGAGCTTAACTAGGGATGGGCGGGGCATAGCTATAACTGGAAAGGTGCATTGCCTCCACGAATCTTAATCACTACAATAGAGAGTCAACCTTGTATCATCGTTATTGATAATACACACACTAGTTCTCTATTAATCACTGCAATAGACAATGCAACTTTGCATCATTGATATTGATAATGCCCACACTAGCTCTTTATTGATCACTACAATTAAGAATGCAACCTTGTATCGTCGATATTGATAATACACACACTAGCTCTCCATTGTGCTGGCAAGATCACCACATGATAAATTGTTGTTGAGGTACATCAAGCGTATCTGCTAGTTCTTGTTTGGATTATAAATTATGTCAATACTGGTGCCTGTTAAGAGACGACAAACAGTCTCACCAATATGGAGAATAATAGATATCAAGTATACTCCGATTAAATGGTAATCTGAACATTGGAATGTTATTAATTAACTTTCTATGGATATATAATAATTAAACACGAGATTAAGTCTGGAAGTATGGGTACCCATCTGATAATGGGGAATTCCAGTTTCTCAGTCAATCGTATGATGTCATAATCAACTATGTGACATGTATGCCGTCGTCATAGTCAATTACACCATGAATGGGTATAACTACGTTCGTCACGAATTCACAATTGATGACAGACTAAGCGTTGGTGTAAGAATTATATGGCTTCACTATTTACTAAACATTCTGTTGACTATTTTGACAATAATTTGACTGGGCGATTTTGCTGCCATAGGCAGCAACAACTCCCAGTCACATCAGTTTCAAAATATTCAGCAGCTTACATGTCTACTTTTCTGGAAATTGAGATCGACCCCAACACAGGCGAAGTGTGGGTGGAGGCTAGCTAGGGATTGGCGCGACAGAGCCAAAACTGGATTGTTTCATTATTTGAGCATACTTGCACAGAGATTAGTAAAACTCTCTTCCCATTGTGTTGACCTATGCAATTAAAGAGACATTCAATGGGAGATACAAATACATTTTGGAAAATTCTATTTTATTTGGGTAATGTAATGGTCTCGATCTATTGTTACTGTATGTCATTTTCTATACAGATATTCCAGGCCGGTCATCTACATTTGTTATTGTTTGCTATTTTTACGTAAACATGTGTGTGGACCAACACTTTTATTGCGTGCGGAATTATTTTAAATACGAAACATTCCTATTGGCAAGAACTTGAAACAATCTTAAATATGTCTAGACAGTTTGAGAATGTTAGGCTAAATACTGGCGCCACAAGTTCTACGATCCCCGATCCCCGTTGCTCGCCAAACCTCAAAAGACTCCAAGCCGAAAAAAGTATAGGGACACTTCAATGAAGTGGGCTTCAATTCAAATTAGTTTGAAAATGTTCGCCAGTTTACTTGTATAGGTACCTGGCAATTGGGATTCTGGTATTTCAAGGTTCAAAGTATAGAAAATGGTTCCAACGCATGTACACAGTGGGCGTTCCGTTCATTAGGTGGAAATGGGTAGGGATAATTATTATTGTCAGGCCCGTCCGTACCTGACAGACCATCACAAAGTGGTCACTAAGGGGCATGTGGTCATTAATGAAGTGTGGTCACTAAACGAAGGCGATCACTAAGAGCAGGTGATCACAACAGAGATGTGTATACGAAAGGCATGTGCTCACTAAAGACAGTTGGTCACAAACGTCAGGTGATCCGAATTACGGTCTGGACTGTGATTCAAAACTGAATTATGTTCTCGCATGCGATGTCATCCTAAATTATGATCTTGACAGTGATACAAACAAATTCGTTTCAAAATTTTAGCATCCTTATATTTACATTATACATTGTTATACATAATTTTTAACGTAAATCAGTTCGTTCAAAATCAGTCTTTGCAAATACTATCTATTTGATAGGCACTGGAGACTGACTAAGACGTATTTCTAATTCAGGAGACAAGACTTCAAAGCTATATTATACATGCTTGGTAAAATAAACTTGTATATCTGGTATTGTTTTGTATTTCTCAAACCACATATTTTGAGCTCAGTGAAGTTAGCTGGATATTGGATATCGGATATTGGTATGAAAGGACCAATCAGTTATCAGATCATAACTTCTGGGAAGAGATAAGCAGAAGTTGATTGGTGAATTTATTGTTTGGCCAATCAAAGCGTGCTTATCGGGTACTTAGAAGAGTTGTAAGAATAGGTTGTGAGCGAAATTGTGCATTTCTGGGAAATGAGCAGAATATTGGAAAGTCCGAATTTGGAACTATATAAGAAGGGACTTCTCTCAGAACAAATTAATCCTTCGATTCACCTAATCGGATTCACCACGTTGTTCCAAGCTATGGCTGCTATATCCAACGAGCTTGAGGTAGAACAGGTTAGAGTAGGAACAAGTTAAGATAAGATGGTAGTTTTACATACATCATATTGTACCAAGTATTCTTTGTACAAGCGATTTTGCTTGACCATCCAATCAGTTTATCTTACAGTGTAAATAAAGTCTTTTATCTTACGTATATTTAAGACCGGAAGTTTGTTAGTTTGTTAGGGAATCTAGTTGAGCTGGGAGACACACCTAGTCCTTAACAGGATCTTATATCGGTCAGATCAGGCCCAGCAGTCTGAAATAAATATCGTCTATTCACCATCAGTCAGACGAGGCAAGCCGACTGCAGCTACTTCGCCCCATCTCACTATCAGCGACATTGTCGCAGCAACACTTAAAGGTTTCCGGTAGTGAGTGGGAGTGACCAACTCTTATCGTCGTAGATCTTAGTAAGTTTTCCTGAAGTTCTTGAAGGCCACACCCAACCTGAAATCTTCAATGGCGAGCCTGCCAAGATCCTAGATTTGATCAACCCGGACTTATATTCGCACAGGAGTGCCGATCTGTGAAATTTGTAAGTATATTTGAAATTATGAACGATCCATCTGAGTAAGAAGTAATTTCATTATTAAACGATTTGAACGATAGAATCACATGATTTATAGATTTAGCTAAACTGTCAGATAGGCTGAAAGTAGTTCAACATCGTGAGTACCGTGAGAACAATATAATTCGCATTACGACCGATGTACGGTGTGAAGGTCAACCCCGTTTGCCTCGCTGAGTAGCTCAGTTATATTACCAGTAACTTAGGAATTTTGATCGATAACTTCATCAAATCATAAAACGGCAATGTCACATGCAGTAAATCCGTCACAGGCTTCTGTGGATGTGATGAATACAATTGGAATGAGAATTGCAAACGCGGTGTCTAAGGAAGAGGATCGGAGGGAGTTGGATCGTATGCATCGTCAAGAGGCACATGAGCTAATGCAGAGGGTTAAACCATGTGATGGTTTGATACCAGAGGAGGTGAGGCAATTCCTAGATGAAACTTGTTGCATTTCTCAAGCGACACAAGGAACCTTGTCGGTTTACCAGTTTATGTGATAACAAGAGCATCAAGAGGAGCGCTAAGCATAGCTCTCAATCCGTTTATACTGAACAAGGATAGGGCCAATTTCACTTACGATTAGTTGGAACAGTTTGTGACTCTGAATTTTATATTAGCCAATGAAAAGGAGAAAGATAAGTATGATCTGGATGCGGTGAAGCAAAGATCAAATGAAACCATCATAGCATTCAATCGCAGATACAAAAGAGCTGGTCAAACGAGCATACCCTATTGTGAATGACGACACCAAAAGAATCATTATATCTGACTACATTAGGGCGTTATATGATCAGGGTATGGGAAGACGGATTATACGCAAAAAAGGCCAAGAATTGCGATGAAGCAATGGCAATGACGGAGGAGGAAGAAGGTTGCAATGACCTGTTGCAAGCTATGAAAATTCCTGTACGTCGTGAGCAGGAAATGGAGGTCGACGTCATTGACATACAGGAAGGGAAGGATATTTGGAAAATCATCCGAGAGATGCGAACCCAGATCTGGCAGCAGAGCAAGATGATAGAAAAGCTCTGTTCAGTGATTGAAAATCTGCAATCAATACCTGCACCACAACCATGACAGCAACAGCATTCACGAGCTGCACCAAAGGCTGCTTCCAAGAAATGCGAAGCACCTACTTGTTATAATTGTGGTAAGAAGGGACACGTTAAACGGGACTGCATGCAAGCGGTACAACCATCCCCGAATACAAGGTCAGCCCCACGTGCACCTAGACCAATTAAGCATTTTAGTTGCAGTAAATTAGGTCATGTGGCCTCAGAATGTTATGCTGCACCAACTGCGCCTAGTCAACCCAAGCACAGCGTAACATGCTTTAACTGCCAGAAAACCGAACACTATCAAGCTACATGTCAGTTGAATCAGCAAAACCGTCAGCAACCATGATGGGCAATGAAGAGACCACATCAGCCCGATAACTCAGGTTATCGCGACGAAACACCAATGGAGATCGATGAAGTAGATCGTCGACATTAGAAACAATACGACTATGATGAATGCGCATCATATGATTCCGTACGAGAAACAGCCCCTCGTGCATATTCTCGGAACCCATGGAAAGACATACAAAACCGCATGAACCGTGACAGTGAGTATGTAGATCACGATGGATTCGTGTTGACAGATGAGCGGACTGACGAGTATGGCTGTTATTCATACGGTGGTGGAGGACCCTTGTCAGGGGAAAGTCGGCGATGATCATACGCCGAAGCGGTTGATGGGCGACGATGCTCGTTAAATGAATATGGATGGAGCCAGTGACCGACTGGTTCCTCATCCAGTTAGAAGTGGAAGTGAAAGGTTTGCTGAACAACAAGGGTGAGTACTTAAATGCTTTGATAGATACTGGTGCGAATACCTCCCTTGTTAGGAATGATATATGGAGGAGTATCTTAAATGCTCGTCCATTAAAGAGAGCTAATACTCTGTTAGCTGTAAATGGTTCACCAATTAATATATTAGGAGAAACTCAGACTAAATTTCAAGATGCCAAGCCGATTCCAAGTATGGTTGTGGAATGCATGAGGCATGAGTGTTTGATTGGTGTGGATGCTTTGCATATGGGAAAAGCAAAGATTGATTATGGGACAAGAGAAGTGGTATGGTTTGGAAGGAAATACCCAGTCAAGATACCCTTCAGGTCTCAAGATGATTACGTATATGCTAGTTGCAAAGAAACGACTGGATATGCAGTTATTGAGAACGTATTGAGCGACTTTGCCAATAATTTCGATACGGCTCATCCCAAAACTCCTGGACGTATGATCCAGGTACGATGTACAATTCCAACAGGAGACCGCCCTCCCATTCGTCTGAAGGCATATAGGATACCTTTAGCAAAGGCATATTTGATAAAGAATCAGGTCAAGGAAATGTTAAAAGCTGGCATCATAAGACCATCATCATCACCTTGGGCGTCACCGATCGCCTTAGTACCCAAGAAAGATGGTAATACATGCTTTTGTGTAGATTTTAGGAAGTTGAATTCGGTATGTCGTAAGGATAGTTATCGTTTGCCTAACATCTCCGATATATTTGATTCAATGAGAGGTGCGACGCTATTTTCTACAATGGAATTGAAGTCTGGCTATTGGCAGATAGCCATGGCTAGCCAAGACATTGAGAAGATGGCGTTTGTTTGCACAGAAGGTCTTTTTGAATGGATTCGTATTCCCTTTGGTTTTTGCAACTCAGGTGCAGTAAAGGGGTTAATTGACACTTGCTAATCAGCCGTAAAATGCTTAATTGAAACTTGAATTCAGCAGTAAAATTGTTAATTGTGCCCAATTCAGCAGCAATTGCAATGAGTGGTCATTCAGCAGTAAATGGGTTAATGGGACTGACTTATGCCAAAGGATTAATGGAAGTAATCCTTATAATTTAGGAGTAAAATGGTTAATTCTGATGCTTAATCATAATCATGTAGTGCTTTGTAATACCAAGATGGCTGACAGTCACTGACAGTTAGAAGGCAATCACAACTTCCAGCTAGAAATTAGTTCAGCGTAATATAGACGTGTGTAATGACCAAGTAATCATCAAGTTGTCATCATAAATTTACTCGACCGCGAAACTGTAACATATCTGACCTCTCTATTAAGGACCACCTCCATTTGCTATATGTTATGTAGTAATTTGGGGCGCTTATCTCTCAGCGGTTTATGGCGGATCGCCTTGATTCTTTCATAACCCTCATCTCTGGACGCCCCTGCACATGGTGAACCACAATTAAAAAACGCTGACCTTGTGGTTCTGGAGAAGAAGGCAGTGGAAAATTAATAATAATAATAATAATAATAATAATAATAATAATAATAATAATAATAATAATAATAATAATAATGTAAAATGCGTAATAGCCTACTTACATAGATCGTGTCGGGGTACATCTTGAAAAAAAAATGTTGCTGAAACGTGTTGCTGTCGTGCACAGCAATTACTTACAGCAGCAGTGTTACCAAAATGAACACATTCTGATAGGATAGAGAAAATGGAATCTATGCTTCAGCGGTCTAGGGGTTAACGATTCCCCACCGACTGCGGATACTAGAATTACTTGAAAAACGTACTAGGTTAACTGGACAATGTCCTAACGATTACAAATTAACACATGTTAGGCCTCCATGCATATATATATATATTTACTGTACAGCCTTCATGCTCGGCAAAGATAGCGTTGGTGCGGGGAAATAATCCCATGTTTATGATGGTATAATTACTCGTATTATTTGTCTATTGTTTTTATTTAGGATCCAATATGTTAGTCATATACTAGACTTTCAAATAAAGTACACTTTTAACAATCTCGGAATTGTCCTTTAATGATCATTTGCGCGCGCGTGCGTGCGTGCGTGTGTGTGTATAATATATAATTAATGGACTGATTCGGTTAGACAAAAACTCCAGTAATTCACGGATTCTAGAGATTCCCGGACAATACACCGAAAGGTGATGTGCCAGACATTGACGGAAACTCCAAAACAGAACAGAACAATGATTTATTTGCACTGTCGAGGTGCACGATAATGATAGGCCCTCCGATGACGTCATACGATAAAGAGCATTTCTATTTCGGGTTTTTTTCGAGGACAGAGCAGAATTGCAAAATACAACGTAAAACAGAGTAATATTTTGAAATAAAACATTTTATTATAATATTTATTGCACATGTATATTAAAGCCACTTTTGCTACCGTTGTGCTTGGTCTTTCATTAATCTTGACCTTCTGTAACAGAAAAATAACATATATTAATGAATTCTGAACAATCAGCGTGATATCGGACGAAACGTCTCAATTTAAACACTGGCGCCGGTATGTCAAGTTTATGAATGAAAAAGCAATGTACACCCAGCAGCAGTAGTAGTATCAGCAGCAGTACTAGTAGGAACAGCAGTATAGTAGTAGTAGGAGCAGCAACAGCAACAACAGTAGCAGCAGCAGCAGCAGTACCAACAATAGCAACCGTGGTAGCAGTAGTAGTAGCAGCAGCAGTAGCAGTAGGAACACCAGTAGTAGTAGCAACAGCAGCAACAGTAGCAGCAGCCGCAGCAACGGCACTAGTAGTAGTAGTAGTAGTAGTAGTAGTAGTAGTAGTAGTAGTAGTAGTAGTAGTAGTAGTAGTAGTAGTAGTAGTAGTAGTAGTAGTAGTAGTAGTAGTAGTAGAAGTGAACGCACGCGTTTATTTAACTCTGCAATTGCTGCCCGAATTTGTTAGTTTCTAGCGCGGTTTTGTAGATAAATTGTGTACACATATTTCGTATTAGTATTTCGTTTCAATCTTATGTTTAATTTGTAAATTCTTGTCTTGGTTGGAGCGCATTTTGTGTCTCCATTTTCTTAAGGCATTCCTCTTAGCTGGCGGTTTCCGCCATTTAATAGGTCTCCTCTTACTGTGGTCAATGCAATACATTTCTCCCCGCGCCAGTATGCTATTTCTATAGTTTGTTGGCTAGCTCATTATATTTTGCAAGATCGCTTGAGTGAGTAGATTTAATTCCATTGTCATTTGTAAGCGCAAGGATCGTACTTTGATTATATAAATCTTTATAGTCAGTTGACTGTCCTCGGTCAACTCGAACAGACTAACAAATATTTGACTGTAATATGTTAGTATGCATTAGGAAACCACTTTAATCGGTTAAGTGTTAGTGAACCACTTAATAAGAGGTTCAAACTAACAAATATACGACTGTATTCTCTATTAGTATATTTGTTGGTAGGCGTCAGGGTTTCGAAAGGGGACACTATTTATTTGGTGTTTAGCTCTTTCCCTGACGTCTTGGTATTATATATTTGCATTATCGCCATTATATATTGTAGTAGTATGGATTTCCTCTTTTTTTAAATAACACCATGGCAACCTTCTATAAGCCACAACATAACAACAAAGGGGTGGGGTGTCACGGCTATCGACGTGTATCATGGGTTAAAGGACGTCGTTGTCGCGGGACCTGCTGTTTTGCAGGGGCTTATCAATGTTACTAAAACTGTATGGAATGTGGCTATGGCGAATGAAAGTATTGAGGAGAAACTGCTAGGAGAGGTCCTTGTTGTGAAAGGCGAAGTGAGTAATGTAGAAGAAATCGAGTCGGATAGGTTGTTAGTTAAAATGAATGTTCCATTGGAGATTCCAGATGAACAAATCATGAATGAACTGAAAAAGTATGGTAAAATACAGACGATTGAAAGGGAAACATATCCATTTGACAGAACTTTGGAGACTGGTGTAAGGCGCATCTGGTTTGAAAAAGTGGATAGCCCTTTGCCAAACAGATTGATGCTTGATGGAAGCTTTGTTCTGCCCTTATGGTATAGAGGGCAGATAAAAGAATGCAGAATCTGCCTTAGTACTGACCATCTTGCAGCAGATTGCCCAAATAGAAATAAATGTTTGCTCTGTGGTTTAACTGGCCATTTCAAATGGCGCTGTCCAAACAACAAAAACAACCCCACAGTAGAAGTACGCAATCCTACAATAAAGAATGCATCTGAGACAAATGCTTCTGATGACATCGCTGCAGAAGCTACCGTCGAAGTTCATGCGATTATAAAGGCGACAGAAAAGGCAGCCAATCCTATTGAAGTAACCGCAGATGATGAGATAGAAATATTAGAGGAGGGAATAACTTTAACCCCAGAAATTAATCAAAATGTGGTGGGCCCATTATGGATGTAAATGAAAGACAGACGAATGATGATAGTAACGGAGATGTAGATCATTACTCTTTAGAAGATGACTTAATATTAGGACAGAGTAAATTTATGTCACAGAAAACAGAAAGCTCTGACGATTTCCCGCTAAGCCCGATTGATCTAAGTCAGCTTGAGGTTATGGGGAATGGTGTTGCTGCCAAATGGTGAAGTGTTAGTGCCCTATGCAACGGCGAGAGGCATTAAATATTGTCTACTGCGCCATGATTCTGATATTTCCAAATATGAATATTTGTCTGTGGTAGAAATAGGAAACATTGAATTCGCAGAAAAATTAGGTAAATGGTCTAAGAAACGAGCTAAAAATCAAATCAAGTTAATCTAATGATGGCGGTTGTAAACATCATTTTACTAATTATGATTATCTGCACCATAAATTGCAGAGGATTAAACACCGAAGTCAAGCTGCGTCACTTGCTTGAAGAATTAGCAATTGAGAGGGTTGATATTGCTTTTCTACAGGAGACTAAAATTCAAAAACATGAAGTGTATGAATCTCTCAAAAATATTTCAAAAGGGCAGACTTTTTATTCTTTATCACAAGATAATAGTGCGGGAGTGGCCATTCTTATCCTGCCCTGCTGTCTCAACTATGTTGATGTTATATCCTCGTCATCAGATATAAATGGTAGATGGATTTGTGTATCAATTGATGTACTAAACACAAGTTTAAATTTGATGTGCCTTTATGCGCCAACCTCTCATCAATTGCGTCGTGAATTTCTAAATGATGTTTCCACAATAATTCAAGACAGAACGCCTGAAAAGCTAATTATGGGTGGCGAATTTTATTGCATATTAGATGAAGCTAAAGACAGAAACGCTAGGTCTAATTTTAATGACACATCTCATAATATTTTGAAACACGTCTGTGAATATAAATGCTTGTTAGACACTTATCGGATTGAAAATCCAGAGGGCAGGGACTTTACTTGGTTTTCAACCGATGGAAAGAAAGCATCCATAGAACGCTCATTGAAAGGTTACATGTGTAAAACTAACATAAAACCAGTAACTTTCTCTGATCACAATATGCTTTCCATCACATTAGACAATGCTAACTGGATCAAACGAGGAGATGGATTTTGGAAACTCAACGTAGCGTGTAGAAAGTTGTTGGAGGCATTGAGATGATAAGAGAAGGTTGTATGAATGTATAACAGACTGGTGGGAGGATGCAAAATCCGACCTGAAACATATTTCAAGGCAGTATTCCATCACGAAAGCACGAGAAATGCGAAAGCGTAAAAAGGCGCTTCAGAGGTCGGTGTGTAAAATTAATAAGAAAATTAATGATGGAGAACATAATTATTACGAACTATTAGTTAAATTAAAAGGTAGACTAAATGAAATAGAGCAATATCAGTTTGATGGGGCCAAATAAGGTCAAAAGCACAAATGCACACTGAGGGCGAATGGCCTACACATTACTTTTGTAACTTGGAAGAAGCAAGATGTATAGAGAAATTAATGCGCTCACTGAAGACTAATGGTGGTGTATCAGTGTCCTCAAATGCAGAGATGATGGAAACAGTATCCAAATTTTACAAATCATTGTATAAATCTTAGGGAAGTGATGAAGCTGCAACTAGAGATATTTTAGCTAATATAACGCAAAGACTTCCAGATTCATGTCGCGAAAGTTGTGACCAATCACTAACAATTGATGATTTGACAAAATCCCTCAAATGTATGAAGTTAGAAAAGTCTCCTGGCTGCGACGGACTTCCAGTTGAATTTTATCAAACATTCTGGCACATATTTGGTCCAGTATTAGAAGAAATTGCAGCTAGCATTTTTAAGCAAGCATATGTTCGGCTTATATACAAAAGGGGTGGCAGAAATAAAATACAGAATTATAGACCAATCTCTCTACTCTGTGTAGACTATAAGATTATTACTCGGGCACTAACATTAACACTTGGCGCAGTCCTAGGCGAGGTAATTGATGATGATCAAACGTGCTCTGCAACAGGAAAAAAATATTAAACAACACATTGCTTATACGAGACCTTATCCAATTAGTTGAACAGGATTGCATCCCAGCAGCAATAATAGCACTTGAGAACGAGAAGGCGTTTGGCAAACTTGAATGGGATTTCTTGTTTAAGTCTTTAGACCATATTGGCTTTGGTTCCAGATTTTTTAAATGGGTCAATATTTTATATACTGATATAACAAGTTGCTATTTAGTAAATAATCATCTATCTGAACCTGTAGTGTTGGAATGAGGTGTCAGACAGGGTTGCTCATTGTCTCCGCTACTATTCGTCATAGCTATGGAATCGTTGGGGGGCCACATTTAGGCAACGTAATGATCTTCAGGGAATATGTATACGTGGCATAAAAAGGCCACTAAAGGTGTCTCAAGATGCAGATGATAAGACTGTGTTTGCAGGTAAAAATTCAGATTTTAGAATTTTAAATGGAGTATTATCAGATTTTCAAAAGGCATCAGGGCTTAAGGTCAATAGAGACGAATCTAAGGGATTATTTTTGGGCGCTTGGAAGGGCAGAACTGACAATGTTATGGGTATTAACTGGTCAGATGATGTCATAAAGATTTTGGGTATTTACTTTAGTAGAGAACAAGATGTAGTAATAAACTGGGAAGAAAGGCTATCCAAGCTAAAGTGTGCATTAGGAAATTGGAAACGACGTCGCCTAATTGTATTTGGCAGGACATTTGTCCTGAATAATTTAATTTTATCTGGACTGTGGTATACCGCTTCGGTAGTTTGTATGCCCAAATCAGTAGAGTCAAAGATCAACACGTTACTTGTGTCCTTCTTATGGGAGGAGAAAGCCCATTTAGTATCGCAGTCAATCCTCACCAATGAAAAGCATGATGAAGGTCTGGATTTGGTTAATGTTTTAGCAAAATGTGCTTCTTTAAAACTGAAATTCTTGAATAAGTTACTCACTTCAAACTCATCTTGGTCAAGTGTTGCAAGGACACTTCTACAAACGTACGTACATGCATTTCCAGTAGAATGTTTATTTTTGTGCAATAAACTGCCACCTAACCATCAGAAGATAACAAACGTATATAAAGAACAGCTCGAAGCTTTACAAATATTTACACGATCAATGCCACAGCCCAGTGGTTGGGAAGATGCCTTAGAGCAACGTCTTTGGGGCAACGAGGTGATTCGTGATAATGATGCTGTATTATATTTGCCCATGGCCAAAAATGGCAATCAATATTTACGTGATTTAGTAAATCCAAAATCTCTCAAATGGATTGCGATGCAGGATGTAGCAAGAGCAACACCAATGGGGCATATTGATGCCCAACGCTTATTTCTTATAATAAAGAATGCAATACCTGGTGAATGGTTCAAATTGCCGAAAGCATGTGGCAACAGAGATATGTTGCAACCAACATTAGTATTTAAGTCAGAGCATATAAAATACAACATGGCATCTAGAGACTGGTATGGAATGCTAATGCAAAGTCGGAGACAGTCTCCTATTGCAGTTAGGCATTGGAACGATTTAGGATGCACGCCAAAGAACTGGAAAAATGCGTGGAAAACAATACATGTACCTTGTCTACCAGCAAACGCATGGGACCTTGCATGGTGATTACTCCATCGAAGGCTATGGGTCGGCCATCTGACTTATATGTACAAAATAACAAGTACAGACCGCTGCTTATTATGTAATACTGAGGAGGAAACAATAGACCATCTGTTTACACCGTGTTGTATAGCTACAGGCTTTTGGGTATATATCAATATGCTCCTTGCTAAATTTGGAATCAAATATGTGAAATTAATGGCTGAAACAATTATGTTCAAAGATTGCTCAACTATCGGACGAATTATTAATAGCAAGGAGAAAGAATTGTTAGAAACCCTGTTATCTGTAGGAGTGTGGGCCATTTGGAAGCATCGGTGTTCAGAGGCCAGAGATAAAAAAACAGGAAACAACCACCAGAGCCATACAAGCTATATTTCGATCATTGTTGATAAACTGCATTCACTGTGAATTTTACAGGTTATTGGAATATGGGAAGAAAAGAGAGAAGGTAGATATAGAGATGTATGGTGCAAAACTGGCCTAGTATCAATTGAACAAGGATATCTAAAAATAGCAGAACTTGCATAATTTGTATAAGCTAGGCCACTCGCTGCTTGTTGTATATTAATATATGGTATTTTATTTAATTTAAATGACTTTATTTTAAAATGTTATGGTCTTAGGAGATGATAATTTTGACGAATAACCTAACATTGGGAATCGGTATATTTAAATATCAAATGAGCATCGCGTCAATATTCTGGAGGTGATCCGACTTTCGAGTTCATTAGGTTAACAGAGTATGACATCTTACATATATACAATTGGCATCCTGTTGTGAATGTTTACTGTAGGTGTATTTGTTCCAGGGTAATTTGCAAAAACTTACAATGAAGTAAATTTAGAATGTGAACCCAAAGCGCAATCTATGTAGTCATAGTTTGTATGCTTTTCCTTCGTGCACTATACAACATAAAAGCTACTACGCCCAACCGGTATTTAAGAATCGGCTAACTGGCATCAATGAGTGACCTTTTGTTACTTATTGACGAGTCACCTCGCCACTTGTTGGCGAGGTGCACTCGCCATTTGGGCCTAATACTATGCGGTGTGCTACGTTAAACTACATATGGTCTACTGAGCCGGCCGGTCATGAATCGGCTCAATGGCATCAATGAGTAGAATTAACTTATTGCTAATTGTTGATGAGTCGCTTTACCACTTGTTGGGTAACTAAGCTCACCATTTGGGCCTACTACTACTACACGGTGTGCAAATAGTAATGGTTTTGTTGAATTATATTATGTTTTCAGCTCTTTATTAAGTTTTGTTCTATGTAGCTATGCCATGGGTGTGGTATATGGTAATAGAGTGTTTTAGCTTGCACTGTTTTGATATGTTAAGTTTGTATTGTTATTCATATACTATTAATAAAGCCTGCTATTTCACCCGATTTTGTATGGGGGTTTGCAAGCCTTTTTTTAAAGGCGTTCCTCTGTGAAGTGTGTCCGACTGCGTCAGCGTCGGATTTAAAAAAAAGAGTAGTAGTAGTAGTAGTAGTCGTAGTCGAAGTGAACGCACAGGTTTATTTAGCTCTGCCATTGCTGCCCGAATCTGCTAGTTTCTAGCGCGGTTTTGTAGATAAATTTTGTACATATATTTCGTATTAGTATTTCCTTTCAAACTTTATGTTTAATTTGTAAATTCTTGTCTTGGTTGGAGCGGATTTTGTGTCTCCATTTTCTAAAGGCACTCCTCTTAGCTGGCGGTTTCAGCCATTTAATAGGTCTCCTCTTACTGTGGTCAATGCAATACATTTCTCCCCGCGCCAGTATGCTATTTCTATAGTTCGTTAGCTAGTGCATTATAGTTGGCAAGATTGCTTGAGTGCCTTGATTTTATTCCTTTGTCATTTGTAAGCCCAAGTCTAGTTCTTTAATTATATAAATCTCTATAGTCAGTTGGCTGTCCCCGGTCAACTCGAACAGACTAACACATATATGACTGTACTATCTATTCATATATATGTTAGTATACTTTAATCGGTTAGGTGTTAGCGAACCACTTAATAAGTGGTTCAAACTAACAAATATACGAACAAATATACGACTGTACTCTCTATTCGTGTATTTGTTGGTAGGCGTCAGGGTTTCAAAAGGGGACACTATTTATCTAGTGTTTAGCTCTTTCCCTGACATCTTGGTATTATATATTTGTATTATCTCCCTTTATATATTGTAGTAGTATGGGTTTCCTCTTTTATTAAAACACCATGGCGGCCTCTTATAAACGTACCCTGAGTCTTAAAATCACGACAAAGGCTTGGGGTATTTCGGCAGTTGAGGTGTATTCTGTGTTGAAGGACGTAGTTGGGGCAGGGCCACGGGTCCTTCAAGGTCTAATTAACGTTTCCAAATCCGTATGGAATGTCACTGTGGTTAATGAAATTGTGAAGGAAAAGTTGCTCGACGAGGTCCTTGTTGTGAAGGGCGAGGTGTGTAATGTGGAGGAAATAGATTCTGATCGTCTTTTAGTTAAGATGACGGTTCCGTTAGAGATCCCATATGAACCGGTTATCAATGAATTGATCAAGTATGGCAAAGTAGAAAAAGTAGAACATGAGACCTATCCATTTGCTCGAACCTTAGAAAATGGCATCAGAAGAATTTGCTTCGGAAAGGTAGAACAACCTCTCCCAAGTAAGGTCATAGTAGATCGTCGATTTATTTTGCCATTGTGGTACAGGGGGCAAATCAAAGAGTGTAGAATCTGCTTAAGCACAGAACATCTTGCAACTGATTGCCCTAACAAAAACAGTGTCTAGTTTGTGGGTCATCTGACCATTTTAAGTGGCGATACCTGCAGAAAAAATCTGTCAAATAGGGTCCTGAGAAAGGTGCAGAGCAAGTTGTTTCTAAAGAAAATGTGATAGGACCGGTAGTTGCTGAGATTGTACCTGAAATCCATGTTAATGAGACGCATGTTTCTAAAGAAAATATCATAGAACCCATAGTTGCTGAGACTGTAGCTGAAGTCCATGTTAATGAGAAGCATGGGGCAAAAAACTAAGAATCTAATCGCCGTAGCTGCAGGTGATGAGATAGAGGTTCTAGATGAGGGGCTAAGTCTTACTCCAGTAACAAGTCAATCCAAGTCTGATATCAGAGAGGTTAATTCCACACAAGTTGAAGATGATGATCAATACCCTCTGGAAGAAAGTTTTAATTTAGGACAAATAAAATTCAGGTCGCAAGATACTGAAATTAACCTTGATTTTCCACAGAGTACACTCAATCTAGACGATTTGAATAACATAGAGAAAGTAACTGATGTCTCGGGTCGATTGAGTGGAACAAAGCGACAGAAAGATGGAGACAGTTCTGAATCAGAAATAGAGGAAAGTGATATAGAAGACGATAATATGTCAGTGGCTGAATCCGATATATCCATTCAAACACGGAGTTCTAAATCACCCAATGAAATGGTCATGTACAGGTCAGAGGCAGGAGAGGTGTTAGTTCCATATGTGACGGCAACAGGGGTTAAATATGCGCATCTGCGTCATGATTCAGATATATTAAAATATAAGCATTTGGAAAAAGTTGAACTAAGTGGTACAGAGTTTGAGAGTAAAATAGGTAAATGGTCTAAGAGAGGGTCGAAAAAACCAAAATCTAGTTAGCTTAATAACGGCGGTTGTACACATCATGTTATTACTTTTTATGCTAATTTGTACACTCAATTGTAGAGGCTTTAATAGTGACATAAAACAGCGTCACTTACTAGAGACTCTAAAAATGAGCAGATTGACCTAACTTTGATACAGGAAACAAAGATTCAGAAGTCAGAATTATACTATAATTTAGAAAAGATTTCTGGATCCAGAATATTCTATTCGTTATCTCAAGATAATAGTGCTGGCGTAGCAATTCTTATACACCCTCGTTGTTCAGTCTATGTAAATATAATCTCTTCAGTATCAGATGCAAATGGTCGCTGGGTGACAGTCACAATACATATACAACACACGCGTTTCACGTTTCTGTGTATAGATGCACCTGCATCTCATTAACTACGTCGTAATTTTTTTAATTAGATGTCTACAACAGCACTAGATAACATCACTGAGAACTTAGTAATGGGTGGTGACTTTAATTGTGTCATGGATAAAGAAAATGACAGGAATGCAACTTCAACTTATACTGATACATCACATAGACTCTTAAAACAAATATGTGATGATGAAAATTTAGTTGACACCTATAGAATATCAAAAACTCGTGGTAAACATCTTACATGTTTTTCGGCAGATGGTAAAGTTGGTTCAAGGATTGACAGAATTTAAATGTGAATAGTTTGTTGACAGGGTACTGGAGAGATGTTAATATTAAGCCAGTCGCATTCTCAGATCACAACATGGTTTGTGTAACCTTTGTCAATGCTGACTGGGTAACAAAAGGGGTCGGGTTTTGGAAATTAAACACAACACTGATGGGAGAGGAATTTTATAAGAATAATATAGAGTTGTTGGCAGCATTGGATTAATAGGAAAGCATCATATAAGAGCAAATTGCAATGGTGGAAGGAAGTAAAACTGGATTTAAAGTATGTTCCCCGACAGAATGGTATTAGAAAAGCATGGGAAATATGCAAATGCAAGAAAACACTTCATCGATCACTGATGAAAATGAGTGCTATAGTAAATAATGGTGAAGATATTTATTATGAATTACTGGTTGAACTTTAAGTAAAATAAGAGATTTAAAACAATATGAGTTTGAAGGTGCAAAAATTAGAGCAAGAGCCCAGATGCACGCAGAAGGGGAAAAGCCAACCCGATATTTTTGCACATTAGAAAAAGCATGGGCAATAGAACAGGTGATGTTCTCATTAAACATGCCGGATGGTTCAATAGTCTTTACCAACAATGAAATAAGTACTATTGTGTGCAATTACTATGAGCCATTGTACAAGTCAGAGGGAATTGATGAAGATGCAAAATTGGATTTGCTAGCAAATATAGACAAAAATGTGTCAGACATAGGCAGTGAATTCTGTGATCAACCGTTAAGACTAGAAGATTTAACTAAATCCCTCAAAGGCATGAAACTAGAAAAATCATCTGGGTGTAATGGTCTTCCAGTTGAATTTTACCAAACCTTTTGGCACCTTGTAGGTCCAATAATGGAAGAGTTAGCCACTGAAGTTTTTGAGAAAGGCCATTTACCACCAACTATGGCTAGGGCATACGTACGGCTAATATATAAACGAGATGACAGACGTCTAATTCAGAATTACAGACAAATTTCTCTACTATGTGTAGACTACAAAATAATATCCATGGCACTAACATTGAAACTTGGTAGTGTTTTAGGAGAAATTATTGGAACAGATCAGACATGTGCTGTGCCTAGGAGGACAATTTTAACCAACACCATGTTAATAAGAAACCTTATACAATTAGTTGAGAAAGATAGCATTCCTTCAGCTGTGATTGCCTTGGCCAACGAAAAGGCATTTAACCGTGTGGAATGGGATTTTCTTTTTAATTCTTTGCAATCGTTTGGGTTAGGCACAAACTTTATTAAATGGGTTAAGATTTTACATACGGATATCAAGAGTAGCTATTTAGTGAACAATCAATTATCCTGAGAAATTGTCTTAGAACGTGGTGTTAGACAGGGGTCTTCCCTATCACCATTATTACTTGTTATTGTGATGGAATCCCTTGGCGTAGCATTGAGGCAAAATAATACCTTTCAAGGCATGTGTATTCGTGGCATAGAAAGACCACTTAAGCTGTCACAATATGCTGATGAGACAACTGTGTTTGCTAGTTCAAACAATGATTTTACAATTTTAAACCAAGTACTAGAAAAGTTCCAAAATGCATCTGGTTTGAAAATCAATAAATGAAAATCCAAAGGATTATTTTTGGGATCATGGAAAGAGCGGAATGACCAGCCACTTGAAATCAATTGGTCTAATGATACCATTAAGATGTTAGGCATCTATTTTAGCAGGAAACCGAATACAACACAAAATTGTGATGAACGAGTATCTAAGCTTAAGAGAATATTAGCAAATTGTAAGCATCTTCGTCTTTCAATTTTTGGTAGAGTGTGGTATTATCTGGGCTATGGTATACAGCATCTTTTGTACACATGCCAAAACATGTAGAAAAGGAGGTTAACCAGTTGATATTGTCATTCATATGGGAAGAAAAGTCATTTAGTTTCCCATCATGTTCTCAATAATGCTAAGTTAGAAGGAGGACTTGATTTAATTGATCTTAAAGTGAAATGTTTCTTTAAGGCTAAAATTTTTGAATGATCTTATTACATCAGATGCGACGTGGGCATGTGTTTCACGAGCTCTTATGGAGAGAATTGTAGAACCATTTCTGGCGGTGTGTGTTTTTACCTCAAAGAAACCAACTCCGAATAGCCAAATGATACCAGATGTGTTTAAAGATCAAGTTAAGGAGTTCGAAATATTTGACAGATACATGCCTCTGCTTACGTGCTGGAAGGAAGTACTAGAACAGTAATTGTGGGGCAATAGTAATATATGTTATAATAATGCAGTACTTTATATACCATCCTTTGCAAAATATGGCATTCAACGTTTGTTTGATATGACACACACCCAAACACGTAAATGGATTTCAATGCAAGAAGTAGCTAGAAAAACACATATGAGGCAAATAGATGCCCGGCAGTTACAAAATAAAATAAAACATGCTGTACCAATTGAATGGTTTTGTCTGCCGAATGTAAATAAACATAGTTTGATTCTGCACTAGTTCTTGATGATGAGATGTTACAATACGAAATGAGATCCAAGGAATGGTACCACGTTATGAAACGAAAACAAGTAACACCTCCCTTAGCAATTAAGAGATGGGATGACTCAAGCTATAAACCATCGTTGGAAAAATTTATGGAAAATCTTGCATTCTCCATACATGCCACATATGGCTCATGATTTATTGTGGCGATTACTACATCGACGGCTATGGGTGGGACACTTGACATACAAGTGCAATATAACGACTTCCGATAGGTGTTACTTTATGCCAAACAGATGAGGAAACAATCGAGCATATATTCCCAGAATGTCCAATATTATCACAATTTTGGGAGTATATCAGCCAAATCTTGGCACAATTTGGAGCTACGCCCATTGTTCTAGAAACACATGTAGCCTTATTTAGAGAATTTGGATCGAGCGGTGTAAATATCACAAAGTCTGATAAGACCATTTTAATACCAATGCTAACCATAGGTGTTTGGGCCATTTGGAAACATCGGTGTCCGCAGACGAAACATCCGTCCACGGGCAATCACAATAGAGCAATAAAGGCAATATTTCGTTCATTGCTGCTGAATCATACTCCTTGCGAATATTTTAGATTAAAACAGCATGGTAAAGAAAAAGTATTCAAGGATATAAGGTGCAAAACAAACATAGTTTCAATAAAGTTGGGAACTGTAAAAATAAATGAGCCTGCACCAGTGTAAATCATTCAATTACTATAACTGTTTTATCTGCGTCTTTTAATGAATCTGTGTCTTGTAATTCATTTTAGTCTGCATTTTAATAGTGTTATGTTTAATAATACATGGTAACGAATAAACAGACTGGGGTAATTTAATAATCAATCGTTAAAGTAAGTTGCCATTGAATTATAAAATAGTCCCGGGTAATTTTAGAAACTTGCACAGGGTTTTATAGAGTTATTTGTTCCCAGGTAATTTACAAAACCTTACAATAAAGTAAATCGAAAATGTAAACAAGAGCGCCATCTATTTTTCTGTAATTTTGCTGCCGACTATATGTGTTATACTACCCAAATGCTACTATGCCCGCTGATCTTTAAAGAATCAGTCCACTGGCGTTAATGATTGACTTATTTGTTATTGATTGACGAGTCACTTTTCAAATGTTGAACAGTTGCACTCGCCACACGGGCCTACTACCACACCTGGATTGAATAGTAATTTGCTAAATCTTACAATAAAGTGAATCGAAAATGTAAACAAGAGCGCCATCTATTTTTCTGTAATTTTGCTGCCGACTATATGTGTTATACTACCCAAATGCTACTATGCCCGCTGATCTTTAAAGAATCAGTCCACTGGCGTCAATGATTGACTTATTTGTCCTTGATTGATGAGTCACTTTTCAATTGCTGGACAGTTGCACTCACCACACGGGCCTACAACCACACCTGGATTGAATAGTAATGCCTTTGTTAAGTTTTGTTTTGCTATCAGATCTTTATCAGCTTATTGTTTTGTATCTATATGATTTAAGCTGTATGTATTTATAGATTGTAATAATGCTCGTTAGTTAGATACTAGTTCACCAGTTTTTTCTCTGGTGATTTGCAACAGTAGTAGCAGCAGCAGTACCAACAATAACAAGAGTAGTAGTAGTAGTAGTAGTAGTAGTAGTAGTAGTAGTAGTAGTAGTAGTAGTAGTAGTAGTAGTAGTAGTAGTAGTAGTAGTTTTATAATATTGTCAAACGCAATTTGCTCATTTTATTACCTGAGAGTTGTTATTTTGGTTGGATAGTTGCCGGTTGACTTCATTGCTTGTTGGCAATTTACATTTTATAAGTTTCTTTTTCATGTAAGTTACGCTCTTACTAAAAGATTATAGAGACTGATTTTTCTTATAAGCTATAACTTCTCGGGAGCCAAAAGGTGTTTGTAATTTGGTTTGTAAGTTAGCATACTCTTCTTTGAAAATGTTATCAAGTTCTACATTTCTTCTATTGTACGTGAGGACAAAAGATATTACCAGCCTCTTAAAGGGGGCAGCTACACTGGTATCTTCGTTTAATCCTATGTCAGAAATGTGTCTGGTTGCGTGCACGCGGAAACGGTCCTTTGTTTGGCCTACATATTGTTTTTTACATAGTTTGCATCCTAATAGGTACGTGACGTTTTCAGAATCACAAGTAAGGCTTGACTGAAATCGAAACTTGTCTTTGGATCCGTAGCTAGTGAATTTGTCTTAACTTGGAATATATTTTTCTAAATTACATGTTGGTTTTCCGCCTTTTCTAGATTCACCATTTCCAGGTGTCTGTCGATTATGCATAATTTATATGTTGGCGTTATCTACTTTATTATATTGATCTAAGTTTATCTTATGCAACGTATCAGGATTAATTTTTCATAGGTAGCCTCTAGGCTCCAGAGCTTGAAATAGTATCGAACAGGCCGAAGCCAGTGCTTTCTTGTCAGTACAGTTTCCATGAAATCTGATAATTTGCAATTTTATCAACCTATCAAAAGTATGAAGTGGATAAAATGAGTTTTTGTGAAGCAACTGGTGCGAGTCTGTTGGCTTGAAGTATACTTATGGTCTAAATAACTAGATTCATCAAATTTTGAACCTTTGTAAATGGTGACATCGAGAAAGTCCACTGAGTTATCACTTATGGTTGCTTTCAATTTAATGTCAGAATCGTGGTTGTTTAGAGTTTGTAGGAATTCAGTAAATTCATCTCTTGTATGTGGCAGGATAAAAAATGATGTCATCAAGGCAGCTATTGAAATTGTGAGGACTTTTGCTGCACTTTTGTAGGGCAGCTTCTTCCCACTCAGCCATGTAAATGTTGGTAAAGCTCGGACTGAAATGTTTATGCATAGCGCAACCACTAATCTTTTGATAAACCTCTCCATTAAATTCAAAATCATTAGCTTGCAAACACATTTTGAGCAGTTCTATTATTTCACTATCCAAGCGAAGTGCATTAGGATATTTCTTTAAGGCCTACCAGACCGAATTTATACCGTTTCCTATATTAATATTTGTATACATCGAGTCAACATGTAGGGCTACTACAAATGAATTTGGGGGCACTTTGATCTGTGCTAGTTTCGAAAGAATGTCTTCAGTATTTTTAAGAAACCTTGGATGCCTGTTAGCGAGTGTTTGTAGATAATAATCAATGAATTCACTTATTCTGTATGATTCTGAGCCGCAATCCGAGATGTGTCTGCCCGGTGGAATTAATGGTTCCTGCCAAGAATCAGCCGGCTTATGAATTTTTGGTAATAAGTAGAAAGTACATGGCCTAGCACTGTCTTTCTCGTAAAGATAATCAAATTGTTTTTCGTCAATATTTACATTCTTCCATAATGTTTCCAGAATTTCATTAAACCTGGGGCAGTTTGTTAGCAAAATTTTTTCATCTCGTTTCTTGTAATACTTCGGAATGCTTAGCTGATATTTTTATTATCGCGCAGAGGCTCTGAGCTCGTTTGATGGCAAATTTTGGGGATTTGTGTTTGCTGTAATTGTGGGTTTTTTTGCATTCTAAGGTGGTCTTAAATGTTGCTTTAATTTCTGGGTCTACGGCTGACACATCTGGCTCCCATCCTGACCGTTCGATGAAAGCTTTCGGTTCACTGGGTTAATTTTTAAAGAAATCTGATAATTTGATTTGTCAGTTAAAATCAACAATTTCCCTAAACCATTGTCCCAAAGTGCATCTAACTCAGATTTAGGTTTCGGTGTTGGAACAAAAGTAAGACCACGTGATAAAAGTGAGTTTTCCATTTCGCTTGAAGGTAAGCCAGTGAGATTGACAATATTAGTACCCAAACCCGTGTCTCGGTGGTTATGGCCTTGACCAAGATTTAGTTTAAACCTACCAATTCTGGCCAATGAGTGTAGATTTTATTATCCGTTTCCGGTGTCCAGTGGATTTTGTCAGGGCATACTTCAAACTGAGAAGCAGGAATAGCTTGTATTGTCTGAATGTTAGACCCAGATGTTTGCCTAGCCGAGTTCAACTCTTGGATGGTGTTTCCTTGCTCCGGAGTTAGTTTGTTTGAGTAATTTTAGCAATGCAAAGTATATTTGTGAATTTGGAAATTTGGCATGGAGCTCACTTGAACAAAGTTTAAAGTTGTTCTTAGCATTGCATGGTTTCAAATCCTTGTCATTAATTCCCATGTTGACAATGATTTTCTCAGGCTGGTGACTACCTTTATATCGCCTTACAATGCATCTTGCATGATTTAGTTGTGCTCCAGGGAAACAGGCTACATTTATATCTGGATGAGAGGTCATATTAATCCTACTTAAGTTGGATGCTCCAAACAGCAGGACTCTCTTTGTTAATGTGGCTAGGCTCCATGATGTTTTGTTACCCGTTTCCATTCTAAACTGCCAGAAACTTGATTTAGTAGGCTGGTTAGTTAGTGTGGGTGTCTTCCTGCATTCTGGTGGAGGTGTTAGTTTGAATTTAGGTTGTGGGATGTTGCATGGTGGGGTTGACGTTTTAGAATTGTTCTTGAGAAAAGTCCACCCACTTTTCATTCTATGCTGCGTGTTAAATGTGGAAAATCTGTTGTTGATGTGATGTCAGTAGGCATGGTAGCTGGCTCATTTGGGGTAGGTGGAGATTCAAGAAGAGGAATCAGCGATGGATCCAGGCATAGAAATCTTTTGGCATTACTGCCAAAATTGCCTATGGATGTGGATGGAATATCTGTCGATGTAATAAGAGGAGATGTGTTAGTATTGGTACGTTTGTGGGTGTACACAGGTGAGGTATCTGTCGGTGATCTTTGGCGTTTGCTGGGCTTAGATTGAGCTGCCACTGTAGGCGTAGCTGCATCGAGTATAGGAGAAGTTCTGTCCCCTGTCGGACCTGATTCTGGGTAGGAGGAGTTATGTCCCCTGCTTTTCTTATCTGGTTCTGTGTACTTAGTGATTTGACAAAAAAAATGCTGAGATGGCCTGTTGTTTATGGGGTTTTTTTTCAATTTACTTTTTGCCCAGCCTATGGCGACATTTTTGGCCCTGTTATTGTCTATGCCTTTGATGTGTTGTGCTTCAATAATATTGCATCCGAGTGTACCTAATTGAAATTCATAATGGCTCATCATTGCCATAACAGTTGATCTAGCCCAGCTTCGATTTACTTTGGTAAGAGTCTCATAAATTTATGTGCATGTCATCGCAGGTTTGAAAACCCTATTTAGTTCTCCCATCTTTACGAATATGGCCATCGGGAAGGAGTCCTCATCATGGTGTTGTTTTAATATGTAGCTCGCGGGGTAGTGTTGGGCCGTTCTGGTGTCTGGTGTCGACTCGCCGCATCGCAAGTGCACGACGAATGATGACGCTGGTTAGCATCTGGCCTCGGGGTTACGGATCCTGTGCGATACTGCCCTATGGGTAAAAAAGACTGGCTCCTAAGACTGGTGGAACTCAATCATTCCCGTGTGGCGTGCGACCATCGTCGCGAACATTAAACACTACAGTTTCATCCCGAGAGTTTGTGTCACCAGTGTGCCTGTCCATAGCAATTTCGTGATCTATGGACTTACCAGATTTGATCTGGTGATCTAATTAACATAAGTCTATACAATAGTTTTACCTAAACAGGCCGTCAAGTATGCTAGATAAATATAATGAGCATACGAAAATACAAGACATAGGGACAGCCTGATGAACTTTTAGACGTGGGGCTCCCAGAGGTACCACACAGACTCGTAGGTCCGCAGAGGTATCCCTGTAAGGGAGGCCCCAGCACACGATATAACTAATTAACTTAATATAAGCTATTATACCTCTAAGCTAATTATCTTTTATAGTGTTTTAAAATCATGTGCCTCACGCGGGCACTACTCCTAGTACTAGTTTGGGTGAGGAGTATTATCCTCGTGTGGGCCATCATCACTGAATCCTTGCAAGAGGCAAGTGCCTCGCGCAGGCTTCCATTCCAGGAAAATGTCGCCATCGCTTAAGGCGGGAGAAGAGTATTGGCCGAAAACGAAAATGCTGTAAAGAAAAGATCGTACCCAGTGAGATTATGACGATAAGGTTGTGTGCTGTTTTACGTGAAGACGGGACGAGTGATTCCCGAAGGATTCCTACGGCACCGTCCTACGGAGCTATCTTTTTTAACCTGACATTAGGTTTAGACGCATGTTGCCCAGTCATGCACTGCGGTGTGGGAGGATTGTTCAGCAGATTAAAAAAATAATAATTAAAATATGTTTTAGCAGTGCGTCCTACCTTGGCAAGGGTAACTAACTACCAAGTATCCGAAGATACACGGGGAATCTGTGTGATACCACACCCTGGCCATCACCGCTCAGAACCCCCAATAGTTTCCGAGGGTTGGATCAGTCCATGATGCGGATATGGACATTCAAACAATTAAGAAGCCATAAGGCTTAGTGGAACATGAAGAGAGACAATAACTTAGAAATATGAGGCCCTTTAGGTATTTTAGCCAATCTTACACAAACTTGCCGGAGTGCAGGGCTAAATTATCGCAACTACCGGAAAAGAGGCATACACTATTTGTCTCTTGACGAAGAAATTGTCTCTAAGCATATTAAACCTATCCTATCGAGCTGAATAAAAAACTTTTTAGTCGGTAGCATGCCGGGCTAAACAGAGTTATAGAACGGACAGCGACCTCAGTGAAAAATTGTTGGTGGCGGGAGAACGTGCTGCATATACAAATATTGCTGCATAGTGTTTCCTACGTGCACTGCAGTCCTATATTTTTCTATAACTAAACAAAACATATAAACTAATAGCCACTTGCCATATATACAGCTAACCAAATTAACCAATACAATGTAAAATTATCAGAATAATATATAAAGTACAGGTTGCGGAACCTACTATGGTGCGGTTAGTAAAAACACCTTGCAGAAAATAAGAATAACTATAAACCGATACAGAAATTATAACTAGCGGTCCTAAGACCGTTATGGTGCTTGACCGGTCGATCCGAACTACAAATACCATCATATGATGGAAGCATTGAAGGACCTGGAAGTATACTTTCACTAGCCTCGCAATGGCAGGGTATGATTGTTGGTGCTGGTGGTGATTGGAATTACGCTTGCCAGCCTGTTGTTTTCAGGAGTTTGGACAACTGGATGGCTGAAAACGGCGCCTCTGGTCCCACCCATTAACCCCCTTCTACCATTGACTTACATTACGGCTATGGTTGTTGGATTTTGGTTCCATTATCAATGAGAAAATAGAAATACAATCAGTCTGAAATTAATTACCCTGAAAGATAAGTGGCATTTAATATTCAATATTTAATCAAACAATTTAAAACAAACAAATATTTAATTAAGTGTATTAAGAACTATATTAAAATTAGAGTAATACACTTAGCTTTGTGTAACGGCACGGTTGAAACTGTCGTTAACCTCCAAGTGTATTAATCCAATTATTTAAGCAATATACAATACATACAAATAGTCACACTGTCAGGTATGCGGTATGCGTTTCGAGTATTCACTCTTCATGGGCAGAAACATAGACATGAATATAGTTGTTGAATATTTTGAACACAATTTGACTAGCAGTCATTATGGTCTCCATACCAACATACTCCATACAAATTAGTTTCAAAACATTCAGCAGTTATTTTTTCAATTTTTGGGGGCATATGGAGTGATTTACCCTGTACATTTGTTAATTTTCCTGTCACTTTCCAGTAATTTCACTGAATATTTATGGTCAAGATTTGCTAAGAAACTGGAAATCTTAGCATAGCAAATGCCGACCGGTTGGTTAACTGACGGCAATTTTTGAAAATTTACAACTGGAATAACTGGTTCGATTTACAAGACTACTGCAATGCCAGTTTTAATTGGTCATTACAAGGTTAATATATTGAGCTCTGGTAAAACTGATACGGTAGTGTTTAAATGTTCCTCTAGTTACAATTTCCTGTCCCCTCAGTAAAGGTAACTAGTGTAATGTAATGTTTGAGTGGTTTCATAGATTAGGTACTTCCTTTGATTGGCTTTGAAAACATATCTTTTCAAATGTTTTAAGCATCAGTTGCTACACAAATGCGAAAAAGTAAGCTGAAGATTTGTTGGAGAGTGTTGAATTCTTTAACCGAGGCAGTCACTCCAGTGGTACGTTTTCAAAGATAGTCTTCTCTTGCTCTGTAATTACACGTACCAGATTTTCCATTAAAAATTTTCCTGGTTTTTTTTTTAATCACATGGAAATTATCTAATTTCACATTTCCAGATTTATTCATTCAGACTGCCCTCCCCTCTACCTCGATTAAGGGAGACCCACCCCTCCAAACAACCCTAGGGAGTCCTGGGGACTGATTAGAAAATAGTAGAAAAAAACCTACAAGCTTGGAGAGACATTTGGAGTACTATTTGGGAAAGGGTTATAAGTGGTTGGTTCTCGGGTTGGTTGTTTACTATTATTTCACATAGAAATTTGTGTATTAAAATGTTTTCAGGGTTTTCATGATTCTGCTGAATGTAAATCCCAGCATTCATCACTCAAGTTGCTGCTGGTTTGCTTGCATCTATCTCGGACGTGGCGTTTCGCTTTGTTTTATATTTCCGACAACCTAAATGTATTTTCTCTTAAGTTTAGCAGTTATCGAAACAAGACTATTTTTGAAAATTTACCACTGAACTGACTGGCGCGGTAACCGAACCAGTCATTCCATCGAAAATTCTCAAAAATAAATTTCTCTCGAACTGTAAATGAACATATGAGAGTGTGCATACAGCAGTGCTTGAATTGCAAAAAAAAATTACCATTATATAACAACATTCGCAATCAACATATTATTTCATATAGCAACAGGTTTTAACTATAAGTTTTTGTCCAGGATATTTCTTTTACAAACACTAGATTTTCTGTTCTCTAGTTTTCCTGTTTCTTGTTTATTTAATCACATGGAAATTATCTAAATTTAATTAATTTTATTTGATATCATTGACGATGATTTTCATCTCTTAAACTTTTTTATTTCATAATTCTCACCTGAGTTCATTTTAGACTGCCCTCCACCCCCTATCAAGGGTGTCCACCCCACCCTACCTCATGGATGCACACTCGCCATGCCATCCAATCCTTCTCCCATCCAAATCCCCCTTGGGGATTTGGGGGTGAGATCAGAAAATTTTGAAAAACTTCAACCCTGGAGAGTATTTAAGCTGCAATGGAGGTGGGGTGGGGGAGGGTGTATGAGGTGGGTCCCTGGGTTAATACTCTGGAGAATTAGGCGGTCCTAGGATCCTCCCCCGGGAAAATTCTGATAATTTGACTCTTGAGTGGCCATTTCAGACAACATTTCTAATAACTGGGCTTAATATTGTGTGGTGGGGCACTGGCGGGGTAGCTGGACTCCTGGTTCCAACACCTGTGTTTAGTGGGGTTTTAGTGGGAGGCCTTGGGGTGGTGTGGGTGGGTGGGTGTGTGGGGTGGCATGGTGGTTGTGGCGGAATTAATTTTCCTCCTGATTCGATGAGAATGCAAACTTAATCTCTGACCCCCACTGTGGAAGCCCCTGAGTCCTCATCCTACCCCCAAGTGAAATAAAGTACACACCCCCCTACAGCCACTCTTACACTGCATCCAACACTTACACCCGCCAACAACAGTTCATTAGGCAGTAACAGGCACTGCATACACCCCTAGCAACATCATATTTTTTTTTAACTTTTCAGTTTTAACGCTTATTTAGAGCAACCCTTCGGGGTAAGCAACGCAACCCTTCGGGGAAGCACCTCTAAGAGCGAGTCATGGCCCAAATACATCTCTGTGTAAGCGGCCAATAAACCAACTAAAACAAACAAGCAACTCGAGAGCATCCTCGGCCAGGGCCGAATAGGTTGAATGTGTATTCGGCTACTACCCGCAACACAGGCGTTAAGCAGATGACTTCGGTCTAGAAGGTTTCTCTTCCATAGCCACTTCAGCAATCCGACCCACCGCACTAAAGCAATTTTGTATCTCCCGATTCTGCGGGAGCATTTTTGGAACTTTTGAATATTGTTCACGAATACATCACGAACTAACTCGGAACACAAACTTGCAGTGAGGCCTTTCCCGGCCTGAAAATGTGATTCTACAGATGTAGAGGCAGCGACGCTCTTTGGCTGATGACTCAACGGATCTGCCGGCCACGCCAAAAAGTGGTTATTCAACCGTCCCACTGATGTCGTGCAGGTTTATTTAAACTTTTTGACCGCAGCAAGTACACTTTGCCCGGTACGTCTTAAGAGCTAACTGACGTACCCCGCACCGTTAAGCTTAGTTCTGTATCTTCATCCGTATTCAACAACCCCCGCTTATGATCGGATTGTTGGTAACTTCCATCCATACCATCGGTGTACGGGAACTTTCGTCTTAGCAGTAATGTTATTGTATCTCTTACTGACTACTCGTTAGACATTCTATATTGTGATTACAGTCCTGAGTTCGATCCGCTCCCGTCCTGGACTGTTTGCTGGAACCGGCATGCGGGAACTTTCCAGCTTCCAGAGAACGCATCAACTCACGTCAAACCAAGGATGACGTATCAATTTCAGTAACACGATAGCCCCTACCGATTATTCAAGTAACTATACTTAACATTTTAATTATTCCGTTAATTACCTCTTTAATAATTATACCGTATCTGTATAAACGGTCCCAAGGACTAAAAGTCCAGAATATTCAACATGTACACGTATTCAAAATTTGTTTCTGTCTTTGTTTTGAAAACATGGTAACTTCTTTATGAGCTGTACTGTCAATTTTGTATTTTTAGTAGAATCTGCTAATTACGGTATCAAGCAATGTATATTAACCCCTTGAGCTGCAATGTCCCAGAATCTTTGATTTCAATTTGAGCACACTTCGCTCCGCGGACTGAAACTTGTTACTGACAGCTTCCGCTCCCAGTCAAATTAATTTCAAAATATTCAACAGAATGTTTATTAAGTTCTAAATTCACCAACACATACAATTCAGATATGTCCGTGAAAGATGTTTCGTTTTTTCGCGACATATTGTGACGTCTAATGAGTGGCGTATTTTAATTATAATGTCAGATTGTCTGGGAGTACACTGAGGTATATAACTACATGTAGACATTTGAGTACAAATGGGTTGAAGACAGAAATTTAGTTAGTGACCAGTGCTAGGATAAAAATGGTAATTCTTAAGTTTCCGAATTGGTGCTTAAGGTATAGGGCGCCAGTCCCGCGCCACTAGAACCCCTCCTCTCCCCTACCCCACCCAAACCCCTCAACCAAAACCCCTGTTTATCAGAATGTTGTTAATTACTGTTAAGTTTTATTAGCTCACCGGCCAGAATGGCCAAGTGAGCTTATGCGATGGCGACCGTCCGGCGTTCTATGCCATCTGTTGTCCGTGAACTTTTTCTTTAAACGACTTCTTCTCAAGAACCACTGGGCCGATTTTAATTATATTTCGCAGGAAGCATCCCCAGGGCATAAGAGATTCAAGTTTGTTCAAACGAAGCAGATCAGACAAAACCCAAGATGGCCCATTTTTAAAAACACTAAAAAATCTCCGAAACCGCTGGAGGAATTGATTCAAAACTCATAACACATCATCTCTTGCACCGGTAGACCCAAGTTTGTTCAATGCAACCTGATTGGCCGATTTGCCTGGCGGCCATCTTGGATGACCTAGTTTTCGCGAAAACGACTTCTTCCGAACCGCTGAAGGGAGAGCTGAAATTTTTTAAATATGCTTAGGGACCAAGGGCCTTTCAAGTTTGTTCGTTAAAAAACATGGCCGCCATCAACCAATCAAAATTTAGCGCTTGTTGGTCATATTGGCTTTTTTGTATTTGATGTATTTTGATGGCAAAAATTGCTTTATACATGCTTATCAGTGTGGCGAGTTCAAATATGCCACTTTCGAGACTGTCGGATAAACGGTTTGGCTGCCATCTTGGTTTGTTTTCCCGTCATAGGCTCCCATATAGTAAAGCAATTGGCCCATAGTAAAGCAATGGGAATTCTTTAAACGACTTCTTCTCAAGAACCACTGGGCCAATTTCAATTATATTTTGGAGGAAGCATCCCTAGTGCACAGAGATTCAAGTTTGTTCAAACGAAGCGGATCGGTCAAAATCCAAGATGGCCACCAGCCAAAATGGCTGATTTTTAGAAACACTAACAAATCTTCTCCGAAACCGCTGGAGGAATTGATTCAAAACTCATAACACATCATCTGTGGCAATGGTAGACCCAAGTTTGTTCAAGGTAACTTGATTGACCAAATGGTTTGGCGGCCATTTTCGATAACCTATTTTTTGCCAAAACAACTTCAGAACCACTGAGCAGATTGGGCCGAAATTTGGGAGATATGATTAGGCACCGAGTGTCATTAAAGTTTGTTCAAGGGAAGGAGCTTAGTCAGAAACATGGTAGACGTGGACCAATCAAAATGTAGCGTGTTTGGAGGCGATATTGGATGTGCAAAAATGTTCACAAACTCATTTAAGACTACTCCTAAACCACTCTCCAACAATTTTGACAAAAATGCACAGCGCTACACGTGAGCGACACGGGGCCCCTTGGGCCTCTTGTTTAGTACAAGTTTGAAATTAAGTTTACAATGTAGCCCAAATCCATTGCTTAAGAGCAAATATTATAACCAATTAATTATCATTAGGTCAACTGGCCTGAAAGGCCAAGTGAGCTTATGCCATGGTGTCTGTCCGTCCGTCAACTTTTACTTTAAAATTCTACTCTTCATTAACGGCTTGACAGATTTCAATTTAATTTGGCTAGAAGGACCCTATTGGGCTATGCTTTAGATTTTGTATACAGAATTCCGAGTGATCAATTTTTTTTGCTAACAATCTTAGATTTACCGGAAACGGTCAGAAAGATACTCTTGATTAACTGATTGATGGATTTCAACCCTATTTGGCTGGACGTCCCCATATTTGGGGTACACTCCATAACTTCCATTCAGAATTTTGATTGGTCGATTATCTTCGATTTTAATGAAAAATTTACCTAAAATTGTCAATAACGTATCTTCATAGCTGCTTGCCAGATTTCAACAGAATTTGGTTAGAATGACCCTATCATGGTAGACTTAATAACTTTTGCGAATTTTGTTTTGTCAAGTTTAGTGGTGAAAATCATAGAAATTTACCGTCAAAACGCATCTCCTTAGTCGCTTGACATATTTCAGCCAAATTTGGCTTGAAGTATTCTATAGTTGTAAGCTCTAGACCTTATGTTCAGAATTTTGGTTGGTCTCTTCTTTGGTGGCCATCATGGATTTTTTGACAATTTTCCATAACCATTTAAAACGCTCCTGCTTAAATAATGTCCCGATTACAACAAAACTTGTGTTGGAGGACCCTATGAGTGGAGGCTTGAGAACCTGTATTCAGAATCTTGATTAGTCCATTTCTTTCGTGGCCATCTTGAATTTTCCAAAATTATCCATGTCTATCTAAATGCAAATGATTTACATGCTAATGGTCCATGTGAGCACCACAGGCTTTGGAGTCTGAAATTGAGTCTAAAAGGTAGCCAATGTAACCAAGAGCCAAAATCCATTGCTTAAGAACATATATTATCGTGCATTCTATCATTAAGAACAGGTCAAAAGTCAACAGGACAAGGATTTAGCAAGCATTTGGATGTTATTGACCATTAACATAAACAGTATTTGCAGTGCTCTTAACACTAACACTCATATCAGCCCAAAACAGCTTCTGCAGCGGGCTTGAGAAATGTCCATTTGTAGACCAAGAGATATTTTTGAAAATTTATGACTGGAATGACTGGCTCGACAGGGACATTTTCCTTGAGAATTAAAATTCTATTGAACAAATAACCCTAGGTGCAATAGGTGATGTGTTATGAGTTTTGAATCAATTCCTCCAGCGGTTTCGGAGATTTTTTAGTGTTTTTAAAAATGGGTCATTTTGGCCGGCGGCCATCTTGGATTTTGGCCGCTCGGCTTCGTTCGAACAAACTTGGATCTCTTATGCCCTAGGGATGCTTCCTGTGAATTATAATTAAAATCGGCCCAGTGGTTCTTGAGAAGTCGTTTAAAGAAAAAGTTGCCGGACAACATACAGACGCCGGACGGTCGCCATCGCATAAGCTCACTTGGCCATTCTGGCCAGGTGAGCTAATAAAACTTAACAGTAATTAACAACATTCTTATAAACAGAGGTTTGGTGGGGGGGGGGGGGGGGGGGGGAGGGGTTCTAGTGGCGCGGGACTGGCGCCCTATACCTGCACCAATTCGGAAACTTAAGAATTACCATTTTTATCCTAGCACTAGTACTCAAATGTCTACACATACCTCAGTGTACTCCCAGACAATGACATTATAATTAAAACACGCCACTCATTAGCCTTCACAATGTCGCGAAAAAACGAAACATCTTTCACGAACATATCTGAATTATATGTTTTGGTGAATTTAGAACTTAATAAACATTCTGTTGAATATTTTGAAAGTAATTTGACTGGGAGCGGAAGCTGCCAGTAACAAGTTTCAGTCCGCGGAGCGAAGTGTGCTCAAATTGAAATCAAAGATTCTAGGACATTGCAGCTCAAGGGGTTAATATGCATTGCTAAATACCGTAATTAGCAGATTTTACTAAAAATACAAAATTGACAGTACAGCTCATAAAGAAGTTACCATGTTTTCAAAACAAAGACAGACGCAAACTTTGAATACGTGTACATGTTGAATATTCTGGACTTAATGTTCGGAAGCAATTTTAGCCCGAGGCAGGAATGGCTTCCAAACAAATTATGTTCAAACTATTCACCAGTACATTGTCTTACTTTGGAAACAGTGTAACCATTTACAAGGCTGGGGTCAAATAAGGGTCTCTATAACCCTCGAATTTGTTCGAAAATTTCAATTTTGTCATAAAAAATGTCCATTTGCTGACCAAGAGACCATTTTTTTTAAAAATTTACCACTGGAATTACTGGGTTGGTTATCAAAACCAGTCTTCTCTTGCTTTCTGCAGTAATCTTGAGAAATGTCCATTTGCAGACGCAAATGGACATTTCTCAAGATCACTGCAGAAACCATTTTTGGCTGATATGAGTCTTAAGTTATTTCTGAGTTGTACTGTATTATCTGTTGGCCATTAATCAATAATTGAAAATACATGAAAAACACATTTTCAACTTCAAAATATTTATTTTGAATAAATTATTAGAAAATCTCATTTTATAGTGGTACTATGTACTATTATGTCTGCTATTGTGTCAATGACCTTAAACTAAATGTGATACACAGCATACGAATTAACAGCAGATTTAATGGTAACCATGGTAACATAGAACTATTTTGCCTTTTAGCTCACTAAATACAATGAAATACAATCGTTAAAATGAAATAAACTCCAGTGAATTAAAATAACCTACATTTGAACACATTAATCGACTAGATAATGGATGAATCCACTTTTAGCTTTTCTCCGTCCATCTCTAACTAAGCTCAGCACATGCGTTCAGCGTGTTGAGATCCATTTATATACTTTCAATCCTGACTTCCCAGAATCCCATTTTCAAGTTAACTATACAGGTTATCGTGAGATGTTGAATATTTTAACAACTCCAGTCAAATTAGTTTCAAAATAACAGAATAGTAATTAAGTAGTAAAGACATACAGACTTACATGTACATCATTCATTACGTAATTGATTGTGACGTTGGCCTACCTGTACCAGTGATGCAATTCATTGTGACATTATATACTTGACTGACAGACTGGATGCTTCTATTTTACATGCCATGCATGTAGATAGAGACAACATGTATCCTTACAGGTGCATATTCACAGCAGAAAGATTGAAAATAAAGTTGTTAAAATTGTATACTTTTAGATGCTTAAATTGTGTATCTGAAACGAAATAAATCTAAACATATGATGATACCATGCCATATAAATTAATAAAACTTTTAGTCATGAATTTGAATTAGGGACAAGTGTCTCTAATTAAATTTTACAACTTAAAAAACTATATTAATTCAGTGACTGAAACATCATATGTTAAGATTTATTTTTCGTTTCATTACATCT
This sequence comes from Chaetoderma sp. LZ-2023a, assembly GCA_034401795.1. Classification (NCBI taxonomy): domain Eukaryota; kingdom Metazoa; phylum Mollusca; class Caudofoveata; order Chaetodermatida; family Chaetodermatidae; genus Chaetoderma; species Chaetoderma sp. LZ-2023a. The sequence continues at coordinate 13,218,156 of CM067365.1, forward strand.
AGGCACACATTTTAAGCCTCTAAACGTACACAATTTTAACAACTTAATTTTCAAGCATTCTGGTGTGAATATGCACCATCAACCCTGACCACTCTGATGTCAATATTCTGTCTTATTACTGTGTCAGTAGCCAAAAAAAAAAATCCTGTATATTTTTCGACAATTCTGGTCGATGATGATGCTGTCTATGTCTATCTTCAACCAAATTTATTGAAAAATAAACAGCAGTTCATCTTTTAACTGAATTTTAAAAATTAAAAGTTTTGAAATCAGAGTGGTAAGAGTTAACCAGATATTAGCCCAGCAGGCCAAAACCAGCTTCAGCATTGACCATTATAAAATCCCATTTGCCGGCCGATTTAGATTTTAAAATGCACCACTGGAATGACCGGCTTGATAACAGATAGCTTCTTTTCTTTGACGCAAATGGACATCCACAAAAAATCTTGATCAGGCTTGCGAATACATAATAGGGCACTCACTTCCACGCAACATGGCCAAGTTTGTTTGAAATTAACTCAACGGCAAAAATTCATGAGTAGTAGACATAATAAACAATTATTTTTAAAAATTTGGGACATTTTTACCTTTTATAAATAGTAGATATTGACCAATGATAGATTAGGTTTAACCGACCGATGGTTTTAGTATATAGCAGATTTTTTAAAATGTAAATTGAATACAACCATAAAAGAATGAAAATTGGTATCACTGACCAGACCACTAAAAATGCTACCAGTCTATAGATTCTAATTGCCAGATAGTAATATACGTTCAGAAATGACAATTAATACGCTATTCTACACATCAGAGTATGATTTCTGAACGCAATTCCGATAAATCTGGAGTGACACGAAACGCCCAAGAGAAACAATAGTTCGGCTAGGTTATGTAGATGTGGTGCAGTGGTCTTCTTGTGGTGCAATGGTTTGTACAGGCAACAGTGTGACACGGTGTTTTCTAAAGCAACGCATTTCTCTACCCAGGTTGTCGAGATTTTCATCAAACAGATGCTATTAAACCTTACCACTCTGATGTCAAGATTTTATTTTATACCGTGTCACTAGTAAAGAAACTGGTGTACATACATGTACAATTTCAACAATTTTGGTAGACGATAAACAGCAACAACGTCTACCAAATTTGTTGAAAAATTAACACCAGATCAGTTTAATTTAATTGGAAAATTTAAAATTTTGACAGAGTGGTAAGGGTTGTAATTATAACGAAGCTGTATTGGTGGGCCTTATTTTCTGTTTAGCATATTAAGTGTGCCGCTCAAAACTTTGCTTGAAAGAAAACAATGTCATATTTCAACCGTTTGATTTCACAAAATAAGCACTGTAATAGATATAACGCAGTAACTGTATTTACTGCAATTTTTCACATTCACATGGGTTAGTATCACAGGAAAATGTAAGACGAATACATTTGAAAAACAACTACATGTATCTTGGAGACTAAAAATCTTCGATTATTTGATTATTCGGTTTTGACATCGTCCACAATCAAAATTTTAAAAATATTTAGGATTAAGTGAATAACTGATATGACTGAAAACCTGCAATGTTGATGACAATTATAAACACACACAAACTTGTATTCTCATACATGTACAGGGCAGACAAAATATTCTTTATGACATGTATACGATGTACATTGTACAGGAATAGTTCCAATCAAATTAGTTTCAAAATATTTTTACAGCTTACCCTATTCCTACATATAACAGCTTACCCTATACCCTAATATAACTTTCTCATGAAATTATGGCTGAAACGATTTATAGTTAAATTAAATTGATTATATATATATATGTATTAATCGACACAGTATAAAGAAGATTGATTCTGATCACATGTAGCCCAACCAGGGAGTTTTAATACAACCTCAATTTTTGGCATCCCAATAACGTACCATTATTTTCAAAATAAAGGGGGTAACTCTGGTGATCGCATTATGACTTTAGGCAAATGCAATCAGAGTCAAGGTTTCGAGCAGAGTAATCTACATGTGTAATTCCTAAATTTGAACTGAATCCATGCAGGCTGAACTTAACAAGCTGAAACTAAATGCAGATGCCCGCGCAGATGCACAGAAGCGTTTATACAGTCCCCATTGATTACATCAGGGAATAAAAACAAGAGGCCCAAGGGGCCTGTATTGCTCACCTGGACCATAGGCATCTCAACTAGAATGGGCATTAACAATAAGTAAAACTCTAATGAGTTGAGCAGACTTGTAACAAGAAAACAGAGGCCATGTTTCTTTATGTATCAGCTTCTCTTGAACAAACTTTAATGGTCCTTAGTCATCAATAACATAGCTCCAAAATTTCGGCCCAATCCTTTCAGTGGCTCTGGAGACGAAGTTGCTTTCATGAAAACCAGGCCATTCAAGATGGCCGCCCAACCATTTGGCAAATCAAGTTCCTTGAACAAACTTGGTTCAGCCCATGCCCTAAATGATATTTTATGACTTGAATAAATCAGTCAGTTTCGGCGAAAATTTAGACATTTCTAAAAATTGGCCAAATCCAAGATGGCCACCGGACAAATTGGCTTTGTTTGAACAAACTTTAATCTCTACTACCTAAGGATGCTTCCTGCCAAATATAATTGAAATCGGCCAAGCAGTTCTAGAAGACATTTTAAATTTCCCATTGCTTTAGAATGCGAGTTTGACAGGAAAATGATACAAGATGGCCGCCAAACCGTTTATCCAACAGTTTTGAAAATTGCAAATTTCAGATCAGAATACCCAAAAGCACATAAAACCAATTTCAACCTCAAAATCTATTAAATAAAAAAAACCAGTATGTTCACCAAACACACTGTTTTGATTGGTCCACAGCGGCCGTGTTTTTTGACGTATCAACTTCCCTTGAACAAAGTTTAATGACCCTTACTCCCTAACCATATCTGCCAAATTTCAGCCCGATCCCTTCAGTGGTTCTGGAAGTCATTTTCGCTAAAACTAGGTCAACCAAGACGGCCGCAGAATCATTTGACCAATCAAGTTCCCTTGAACAAACTTGGTTCAGCTCTTGCCCTAGATCATATTTCATGGGATTTGCTTCAATCAACCAATTAATATAAAATTTTCTTAAAATTCAAGATATCGGCTTCGTTTGAACAAACTTGAATCTCTCCACCCTAAGGATACTTCCTGCCAAATATAATTGAAATCGGCCCAATAGTGCTTGAGAAGAAATCTTAAATTTCCCATTGCTTTAGTATGGGAGCTTTCGGCGGGAAAATGATCCAAGATGGTCGCCAAACCATTTATCCGAGTTTTGAAAATTGCAAATTTGTGACCAGAATGCCCAAAAACCTATAAAAAACAATTTCAGCCCATCAAATAAAAAAATCCAATATGCCCACCAAACATGCTGTATTTTGATTGGCCCACTGCGGCCATGTTTTCTGACGGATCAACTTCCCCTAAAAACATTAATGGCCATTAGTCCCTAATCATATCTCCCGAATTTCTGCCCAATCCCTTCAGCGGTTCTGGAGAAGTCGTTTTCGCTAAAACTAGGTCAACCAAAACAGCCGCTGAACCATTTGACCAATCAAGTTGCCTTGAACAAACTTGGTTCAGCTCTTGCCCTAGATCATATTTCATGGGGTTTGCTTCAATCCACCAAGTGGTTTCAGAGAAGTTTTTTAAAGACATTTCCTAAAATCAGCTGAAATCTAAGATGGCCGATCGGCTTCGTTTGGACAAACTTGGATCCCTATGCCCTAAGGATACTTCCTGCCAAATATAATTGAAATCGGGCCAGTGGTTCTTGAGAAGTGGTTTAAAGGAAAAAGTTGACGGACAGACGCCGGATGATCGCCATGGCATAAGCTCAATTGGCCATTCTGGCCAGGTGAGCTAACAATATCAATATTGAAATCTCAAAAATAATTTTTTCTACTCTTACATGTATTACGGTTTTAATCTCTTTAATCTGGAGCAGTGATAGAAATCATTGTACATGTATGATTACTGTATTCTGCGGCTGTAGTAGAAACATCCTACAGCTGCAATCATTCCTTCACTTTTGCCCACTGTGTCTTGTCCTCGGCCGAAATCCTTAGCTTTCTCAGGTCCATTCTTGACTCGAGTGTACCGAGTCCTCGTAGCACGCTTAGCAGATTTATGCAATGACATTCTCACCTGTCTTTATATTTGCTGGCTCCCAGTAGGGAGAATTCCCAGGCTCTCTGTGCTGGTGTGCACTCTTCAGACATCCTTAGCACATGGTCAAACATGGACATCTTTGCTGGGTGACTTTTACAGACAGTGTCGATGTACTACACATCTTGTATAGTACATAATTGGAAATTATGCTGTCTGGCCATCGGTATCCAGTGATGGTGCGGTGGCAGGCGTCAAGTTTGTCAAGAGCTGCCTTTGGAGCTGCCCAGCTGTTACAGTTATACAGCATCAAGGATACGCAGGTTGCATTGTATACACGTCTTTATCAAGGGCATCTTTGATCTACGAATCCACTGTTCCCGCATGACGCAGCGTGCAGCAATGCCATAGTATTAATCCATTACACCTTGCAATTTTAGTGACTCGGTTTCAAGACACACAGCAAAGCTGCTGAATATTTTGAAACTACATGTAGTTTGACTGTGTATAGATCTAGCAACAGTTCCCAGTCAAATTACTCACAAAATATACACCAGTATATAGCTTACCTTCTGAAGAGGTTGTTTTGTTAAGTACAGTAAATATAAAGGCTGGAAAACCGACACACATTTATATAATTGTTTTTATTTGAGCCTATAGCAGCCTATACACCTGCAGTCCAGCTCAGAAATAACCGATCATGTTTCCAAAACAAAATAAACGCATACTGTTGAACATTTTGAACTTCTACATGTACTTAGGCAGCAATGCCTTTAAATCCAATGGACCGTTTCCAAGTTTATCCATCCATCATATGACGTCATAATCAACTACGTGACATGTACATCTAGGATGACGTCATAATCAACTAGATGTCATGAGTACTTCGATGTAGTCCTTCTTTAATGCTTAATAGTCCAACACGTACGAATTGTATGTCTTTACCACTTAATAAAGTGTTGAAAATTTTGAAACCAATTTGACTCAAAATATTTAACAGCTAATGTGTATAGTTTTCTGGAAATTGATAATCAGGCCATTCATGGATCGATCGATCCCAACATGAGTGAGGTGTGGGTGGAGCTTAGCTAGAGATGGGTGGGGTATGGCTAAAACTGGAAAGGTCCATTACATGACCAAATATTCAACAGAACATTTCTTACATCATGTTCAAAATTGTTCTATTTTGGAACCATTCTAAGTTATTCCTGAGCTACACTATACAGGTAGTTAATTATAGGTCCAGATTTCCAGCCTTTCAGGATATATATATATATATATATATATATTATTGCACTTAACCCGTACCACTCTGATGTCAGTTTCTAATTTTCAAATTAAATTAAAATATGAACTAGTGTTGATTTGTCAACAAATTTGGTGGAAGAAGATGGTGCTTTGTTATTGAGACAGTAAAAGATAGAATATTGACATCAGAGTGGTAAGGGTTAAAGATGAGGTCAGAAATACACGTCCAAGGGGTTAAAATCTATCAATACTGTCTGAAACACAGCACACTACTGTAAGTTAAGTATTATCTCAAACACGACACAGCAGTGCAACCACCTTGCAATACTGTCAACGTGACACAGCAAGATAAAATCACATAATATACATGATATATAGTAATAGTAGACCAACTATCAGCTGTACAGACATATACGGTATTTACCTTCATACTTTAATCACAAATCAAGTTACAACTTATACATAAATGTGTTTATTTTCAAACAAAGTCCTTCTGCTCGTTGCTCATACTGATTTCCAGAGGCTGTGCATGGTATAACAGTGATGCCATCACGCAACACAACACAAATCACAACAAAGTGCACAAATCCAATGTGGCGTACTCGTGCAACAATCTAGTAACACTGTCTCATGCATCATAGCTGTATTATCTGACAATAAAATCTCAAACACAGCAGTGAAACACTGTCTGGCAATAATGTCTCAAACATTCCGCATCACTACATAAATATATGTGCATAATCATCTGGCAATACCATCTTACAAAAGGTCACAGCATTTAACGAATTGCATCCCCACTAGTCTTAAATCTGGAAACAATCATTTTATGACTAACAGATTTATTCGGTGTCTGTTTATTAGCAATACTTGCTAATGTTTCACAACTGTCAACATGTCAAACACATTCAGTATTAATACATCTTCAGCAGAGGCTAACATCTTCAATTCAGTGCTCTTAACCATCTGCTTGCTGAATATTCTGAAGGCTACATCTCCCCTGGGGTTTAACGCTGGACATGTGGAAAATTTTGAAAACAATTTGACTGAAAGTTGGTGGTGGCTAAGCCACCAACAACTCAGTCAAATTGTTGTCAAAATATTCAGCAGGTGCAGAGTTATTGCCCATTGACTGTATTGTCAGGTAGCTTGCAGCAATCAGACAATTAAAACATGTCCGATAATTGATTATGGTCATGATGATGATGACGATGATGATGATGATGATGATGATGCACTGGCAATGGATCCAATTATATTGATATGTGTGTGTGAGATATTAGCATCGCTGCGGCCGGATAATACAATGGCCACTGATGACGATGCTGATGAGCTGGTGGCTGTAAATGACATTGGAAGAAGCACTACCCAGCAGGAGAATAAAGATGACAATGACTAAGTAGATGACTAGCGTTATCAATCCAGCTTTTCTTTATCGTCATACTGAAAAAGGAAATTATATATATAATTATAATATATTAACCCTTTAATGATCAAATTTTGTCAAGACAAAAATTTTAATATCTGCCTACATGTAGTGACTGTCCAAGAGAACACAATTTTCGAAAATTTATCATTGGAATGACTGGCTCGTTTATCGAGCCAATCATTCCAGTGGTAAATTTTCAAAAATTATATTCTCTTTGGCCTGTAAATGGACATTCCACAAAACCATAGCAGAGGCTGGGCTTTGGCCGGTACGACCACTACAGGGCTAAACATGTAACCAAGCATTCTATAAGTATTGGTACAAATTACAATACATGTCTCATACCTGGTGGTAGAAATTTTCAGAGATTGGCAAAGCGGGTCAAGAGTCCTATGCTCGGTCCTTTCAAGTGTCTTAGAATACAATCTCGTGAGCTAAAACATGCGAAACTCTAACATGCTTTTTACTCCGTTACAATAAAGCAATGTACCAATTTTCAGTCGACTATATTGCAGGAATGTGAATCAAAGTGAGGAAAAACATATATTTCGTATTTCTTAAGTCAAAACAGGGTATAACTCCATCAACGAACTTATGAAAATGTGTGAAAATAACTTGCTCTGTACTCTGTTATAATTAAGCAATGTACCAATTTTCAGCTGAATATCTTGAAGGTGTACAAAGAAGTACTTATTTCATAAGTCAAAAGTCGTACAGTAACTTGATAGCTTAAAGTAAAGCAATGCACATGTACCAATTTTCAGTTGGAAGGGGTGTGAAAAAGGTATTGAAAACAAACTATAGGCAGACAGATGGATGGAGGGAGAAAAACGGATAGTCCCCCACCCCAGGTTTACTGGTAAAGGACTAAAACTAGAGGTTACAGGGCATATGGTTAATAAACTGCCTTAAAGAACCAGCCAAACAGGTCATCCCGCCAGTTAGGCTTGCACGATATTGTCCTAGGAAGTATCGCGATATATCGCGGCGGGAAAATCACGATATTTCGATATATCGTATAGCTTATTGTATGGCACGAATTCACGGGCGAATTGGTCTTGGGTTGAGTTGGACTGCACGGTGTGGCTTATGTAGACATGTCGGCTTCCCTATGAGAATTCATATCAGTTTTAACCGAATATGACTTCTAATTGGTAAATTTCAACAAAAACATTAAATGCCAAGATGCTTAAGGAACGATCGTTAACAACACGAAAATAGGAAATTTCCCGGTGTAAATCTTTGATGCCTTACACCTTGGCTTAATGTATACCTTGTCCATCATTGCGGGAGTGAAATTATTACATTAGACAACCCAAATATTACGTTCTGTTATAACCATCGTTTATTAGATCAAAATCAATCTAAAAATTTGACATTTCATATCGTCTTTGTGAAAATGTACAAATCACGTGATATTAGATCCATAGATATCTAATGTTTAGATCTGATCCGCATTTACCGAGTACCCGTTTACTAATAATAGTTAGCCTTCAGAAACATCTTGGATAGTTCACCTTGCAGGCTAAGGCGTGTATACTGTCATTTAGCTATCATATTTGTGAACGCACCACCTCTCGCCTTCAAAAGCAGGAGAGCGAACAAAATCATGTGATTTATACATTTTACGAATAATAGTTAGCCTTCAGAAACATCTCGGATAGTTCACCTTGCAGGCTAAGGTGTGTATACCGTCTCATTTAGCTATCACATTTGTGAACGCACCACCTCTCGCCTCCAAAAACAGGAGCGCAAGCAATATCACGTGATTTATATATTTTCGCGACGCCATTTATTGTCAAATTTAGGATTAATTTAGATTTTATAAACCATTCTTATTAAGAAATATATAATATTTATACAGTCCCAGGTAATAATTTCACTCAGGCGATCATGGTTTTGAGGTATACAGTACCGCGCCAAGAAATTATACCGGTAAATTGCGTTCAATTTTCGTATTATTAGTCCATCTTTTAAAACAATTTTAAAGAATGAACTTCAACTTTCTCTTGACCTATTCCTAATATAAGCCCACCCCTCTCGCAAAGATGTTGGTTTGGAAATAAATTGAACAGCTTGTGGTAATAGAAGGCTACGCTACAAATACATGACAGCTAGGCAGAATATGACGTGACAGTAAAATTTGTGCGATATTTCGATTTTTTCAAAATCACATCGTAAACAATTGTGGCTGAAAAGAAATCGCGCCCGTCAAGAGTAACCCATTAAAACTCAAATTTGATCAATCTGATAATTTCAATTTTCTCATAAGTTAACATATTACCAAAACAATACAGAAATGTTCTGTTTAATATTTTGGACTTAGTTTGATTGGAAGCCATTGCTCCTTAAGACAGGTAAGACAGCAATGGCATCCAATCAAACTAAGTTCAAAATGTTCAAGAATATATTTGATTTTAGGGGTTGGGAGATAACGACCATTATGCTTACCATTGCTAATCGTCGGCCAATATTTCCCATTGTCACACCACCAGAAAAGAATATACAAGGTAGCCAGGAGCGGACGTATAGAAAATCTGGCTCAGTATATCTGAAACGGAAAACCAATAAAACATTTATAATATAGTGTGCAAAGAGCAGCTAGGACAACAAGGTAACATGTTTCAAAATAAAATAAAACCTACTGTTGAACATTTTTAACATGCAAAGAAACTGGTGTACAGTTTTCAACAATTTTGGTGGACGATGTTGATGTCTATGACAGCAGCATCTTCCACGAAATTTGTTGAAAAATAAACACCAGTTCAACTTTTACTTTAATTTGAAAATTTAAAATTTTGGCATCAGGGTGGTAAGGGTTAAGGCAGCAATGGTTTCCAATCCAACTAGAAAATGTTGTTTGAGTCAGAGGGCCCCGCAATCACTGGAAATACATTTCTCTATGACAGGGCTTAAAAAATGCCCATATTGTCCGGACATGTCCGAGAATTGTCTTCGATGACTGGTAAATGTGATATCCAGTCGGACAGCCATGTATGTATTTTGTTAAATCATTGTGAATAAAAAAACCATGCAAATGTAGATCTAATATAAGTCGTAATATCCCAATTTCAGCAGTTTGTGCAAATAAAAAAAATTTGTGAGTTAAATAACGTATAAATGTTAAATAAAACGAGATTTGAAACAAAATTTTGCAATACACTAACTTCACGGACATACCATCCAAATTACGTCACTTCCTTGTATGATACAACTATCAACAGGAAAAAGTTATTTAAACGGGTACCAAATATGTGGATTGGATTGAATGTATAATACTCGGTTAGCATCACGAAATGATTATATATATATATATATATATATATATATAGTACATTCTGAGTTCCCGACTCCAATATTTCAGGTCCGTAAAATGCAGACGATTCTACCAAGTAGCTTCCGCAATACGATGAGTTTACGTTGTCACCCTCGTAGCTACTCGAAGCTCCCTTCCTATATATGTGAATTGAGCAAGTCTCTACCCGGGTACTAATATTAGCATCATAGCGCTACTCGAGTAATGACCTAAACTTGTCATACAAAGGGAGACAATAAGCGGTAGCTGATAAATCCCGGGATTTCTATTTTATCTCGATGACATTTTATGTCAAAATCTGGATTAATTTTGATGAAATAAACTGTTTATTAAAGTATGCGCAATATTTAGGCATTCCCAATTAATAATTTCACTCCCGCGATGATTGATATAAGGTATACAATAAGCATAGCCGTAAGATGGTAAGATTTTCTAGCGTGAATTGTGTTCTATTTTCGTGCTATTCTTTGTACATCTGTATCATTTCCCCCCAATTTTTTTGTGAAATATACATAATAGAAGTCGCCCCCACCCCTTACTTGGAGCCCTAGATTTAGAAAATTTGTCCTATTAGAAGCTGATAACACATGCATTTTTTCTGCTGCTGCCCCCCCCCACCCCCTTCCAAAGTGGCATGTCCGGCTGTGAAAATTCTGTTTCTGAAGCCCTGCTCTATGAATAGGTAGCAATTTTATTCAAAGCCATAAAATTATTAAAAATAAAAAATAATTTTTTTTAAATCCAGGAAATTGACAAATCTATATTTAGGTGAATCCTCCAAAAGGCACGTCTGCCTATCATAAAGAAGCTACATGTAAGTTTCATTAAATTATTTTAAGAGTTCCATGTGATATGCCGCTTACGAGAATATTGACAAAAATCGTGAGTTTTTAAAAAAGACAATTTTCACCCTAAATATTGAACCTATAAAAGAGAAAGAACAGCACATTCAGCCAACATAAAGAAGTCACCTGCCAAGTTTCATTAAATTATTTTAAGCGATTCTGTATGATATGGTGTTTACGTGGAAATTGACAAAAATCTTGAGTTTTTGCATTAAAAAGCCCATTTTCACCCAAAATATTGGACCTATAAAGGTGACTTCTTCACAAGGCACATCTGCGTATTATAACTGAGGCATACAACAAGGTTAATTAAAATATCTGAAGCGGTTCTACATATGGTGTTTACAAGGAAATTTATAAAAATCATGTTTTTCCACTAAAAAGCATATTATTTTCATCCAAAATATTGGATCTATAAGGGTTTATTTACTCTTCAAAAGGCAGATCTAGCCATCATAACGAAGCGGCAAAGCCACCTGCCAAGTTTCATTAAATTATTCTGTATGACATGAGTCTAGAAGAAATTGACCAAAATCTTGAGTTTTTACATTAAACAGCCCATTTCTGTTGAATTCCATTAATATATCTGAAGTGGTTCTATATGATATGCTGTTTAGGAGATATTGTGGACCGACAGACAGACACTGTGATTACTATAGGGCTTCCGCACCGTGCAGTGCCCTAATTATGTTAAAAGTATTCCACAGAACATTTCATACATCGTGTTCAAAATTGTAGATACCGGTACAACATGTTTCTGTTTTTGAATCAACTTATTTCTGAGCAGTATTGTACATGTATTCCCTTCACAACCGAACACGTTAACCAGTGGAGCCATTGCTCTACATTGTCATCAAACATCTGTTACAGACTTACACCCATTTTTGGTAAGAACAAATGCTACAATAGGGTCTTAACACTTAACAGCGAACACGGCTAAAATGGTTTCTGCATTGGTCTTGAAAAATTTCCATTTGCTGACCAATAGAAGAATATCTTTGAAAATGTACCACTGGAATGCCTGGCGTGAAAACCGAGCCAGTCATTCCAGGTCAAAGTTTTACAAAATAGTCTTTATTGGTCTCATTCGGCGGAAAAATCTAAATTTTATTGCCCAATCATGGGCTATAACTTATTTATAAGACAGTTGACCGAGGTCACACTGACATAAGCTTGAGTAGTCCTTCGAGCCAGGTGAGCTAATGATGATCTATGGTGTAGACACGTGTATTGTCCATATCACCCCTTTAGCGCTCAAGCCAACCCAAAACAGGTTATACAGCACACGGTCTTAGTACATACTGTACACTGAATACATGTATCCAATTTGCAGACCAAGAGAACAATATTTTTGAAAATGTATCACTCGAATGATTGGCTCGATAATCATAGTATTCTCTTGGTTTGCAAACAGACATATTTCTATGAAAAAATAGGTTAAATGGCTAAATTCATCCGGGAACTAGACATCTAGGTTATCTTATTTCAAGATTAATACTCAAACACACGATTAGCCATGAAATGGGCAAGTACATGCCAAGAGAATGCTATATGTATGTTTGTAAATAAAATGACTTCCTCAGTTATCTTGTGCTAAATTTTCAAAAATATTATCCTGCCTGGCCTGCAAAAAGACATTTTCCAAGACCCATGCCATGATTGCTGATGATGATTACAAGTGGTCAGCTTGACCACTAAACTGGTCATCTTAGACATGATTATCTCTTTAACCCTCAAATTTGTTCAACAGAAAATTTTGAGATTTTCTCAAATTTTATGACCGTAATGATCGGGCTGATTTCATTCCAGTGAAATTTTCAAAAAAATAGGCTTCTCTTGGTCTGCAAATGGACATTTCTCAAGACCACTGCAGAAGCCATTTATGACCAACTTGCATGTTAAAAGGTTAATAGATTGATTGAATGAATACGATGTGAAATGTGTCACGTCTGTGATAACACAGATGTTTAGATAATCAAGGTACATTGTACATGTATAATATATTACTAATTCAAGCCAGTTAATCATGTTTCCGGGGTGGTGGCAATAGTTTGATAAGAAAATGTCACGCTAAAGAAGGACGCTAAAGAAGGACGATTATTGATATTGTTCTAGTACATATGTATACAAGTATGTACTTCAAATTACTCGATTACATCAACACTTTTCATGCCTTTCTGCCGCTTTTATGTGGTGGATGTCGAGGGAGGTAACACCAGTCTTAATCCTTAGCACTCTAGTCAGATTTAAAAATTTTTAAATTGAATTAAAAGATGAACTGGTGTACATTTTTCAACAAATTTAGTGCAAGATGTTACCGTCGTAGACAGCAACCTCATTCACAAAAATTGTTGAAAACTGAACACCAGTTTCTTTGCTATTGCCACAGCAAAAGATAGAATATTGACATTAGTGTGGTAAGGGTTAAATACGTATTAACCCTTTAACCCTCAAATTTATTCAAGAAAATTTCAACTTTCTCATAGAAAATTTCCATTTGCAGACAAAGAGAATGCTTTTTTTGAAAATTTATCCCTGGAATGACTGGCTCAGTAAACGTGCCAGTCATTCCAGTGGTAAATTTTCAAAAATAGTCTTCTCTTGGCCTCCAAATGGACATTTCCCAAGACCACTGCAGAAGCCGTATTCAGCTGATATGAGTGCTAAAGGCTTAAAAGAGCAATTACACTCATTAAGATATCCCATGAATATGCATTCTCAATGTCTGACAAGAGTTATCTCTAGAACCAAGGATTACGCCCCTTGATGTCTGACTAGAAAAGTGTTAATGACGACCGTCTGCTCGTAAACATGTGACCACGTGATATGATAGGGTCTGATTTCTAAGTGAGTTATCAGCATAACCAGCACCTCGTGACACGGGTCACCGCGTGTTTAGAATATCATGTCATGTATCGGGTGACAAATACTTGACACACGCTAACTACAGAACAACTCAGAAATAACACAATGGAGGAAATGTACAGCTTTAGCTATGCCCACAGAACATTTCCTACATGTATTTATAATGTTAAAATTTGCACTAACTAACATGTTTTGGCTTTCTCTGTAAAAACATTTCCTTTATTTTTTAGTTATCCTGTTGTCCTGTAACTCACTAACGCACCATCCTGCAGGATCACTTACATCTAGTACATGTATCAACAACAATATTGGCTGATATTTATTTAACATGTGTCGATGTATGAAAGACTAAGCGTGAATGAAAATATGTTTTAATCTATATCAACCCTTTATAGCTCTCAAATTTGATCAAAAAAATTTCAAACTTTCTTAGAATATATCCACTTGCGGACCGAGATTAAATTTCAAAATTTACCGCTGGACATGCTGGAATGACTTGATCAACATTTAAAGTTTTCTCTTGATCTGCAAATGTGTTTCACAAAACCGCTTCAGAAACTGTCTTAGCCAACTTGAGCGTTAACCCTGTAACACTTATATCAGCCAAAAACGGATTCTGCAGTGGTCTTAAGAAATGTCCATTTGCAAGACCAGGTGAAGACTATTTTTGAAAATTTACAACTGGAATGACTGGCTCGATAACCAAGCCAGTTATTCCAGTCATAAATTTTCAAAAATAGTCTTCACCTGGTCTTGTAAATGGACATTTTGTATGAGAAAATTGAAATTTTCTTGAATAAATTCAAGTGTTAACACTCAAGCTGGACAAGAACAGCTTCTGCTTTAGGATTTACTACTGGAATTCTATTGGTAAATGTTCAAAAATAATATCTTGGTCAGCGAATAGACATTTTATATGAGAAAATGCGACTTTTCTTGAATAAATTCGAGTGTTAACGGGTCAAGAACATGTGAATACGGTTGTTTTCTAGTAATCACTTACTTATAAATGCCATTATATACAAGTAGTTGAGTAACAAATGTGGCAAGAACAGCGATTCCGACTCCGAGCCCAAAGCCGCTACGGGAGCGATCAAATAACCACCACAATCCTATAGACATTGCAGACAAACTTAGAGATAATTGCATATTATTTGCAAAATCGATTTTCTGTAGAAGTAGTTAAGGAAATTAGATGTTTAGCATCTCATACAAGCAAGACAAGAAATACCCAATTAGCCAATATTCTTTTCGGGTAACAGGAGACCTACACTTATAACTCCTGATGCAAGAAATTACCCCCTTTAATGGTTATAATTTGAAAAGAAAATTAAAATATTTGGGTAGCGAATGTCCTTTTGCTGGCCAAGAGACCATTTTGTGCAAATTTACCACTAGAATGACCGACTCGAGTCGGTTATTCCATTGATAAATTGTCAAAAAACTCTTATCTTAGACTGATAATGGAACTCCAAGACATCTACAGAGGCCAGTTCTGGACGGCTTGACTACGAAATGGTTAAACAAAAAAACCAATCGCTGGTCAAAAGACATCTTTCAAGTTTTAAAAGCTATGGTCAAGCCAGCCAAAACAGCCTTTGCAGTGCCATGGAGAAATTTTGTCCATGTTTACAAATCAAGAAGAAATTTCACTGATGAATGTACTGACTCGATATATCCGAGGCAGTCATTCAAGTAGTAAATTTGTAAAAATAGTACTCTTAGTTCGGAAATTGACTGTCAAAAACCCTAAATATTAATTTCCTTTAAAAATCTTGACCATTAAAGGGTTAATATTAGTTAGTGGAAATTACAGGTCCCGGGAATAGTAAAAATAAGTAAAAATACATATAGTGACCGCATGACTGCATACATGTGTAAGACACAATGTACATGCTCAGGGTCGAAATGTTTAAACTTATTCAAATGTATATCCTGAAATCTTACAATGGCAGGTAGAATTATGTTTAACCAGTCATGTTCAGGATATTACATATACCTGTTCAGCAACAAGTTACAGATGAAATTTTTTTCAATTTCAAGGCAACGGCATGATTGAGCTGTTGAATATTTTGCGAATAATTTGCCTGCCGGCCATAGCTGCCCAAGGCAACGATGGCTTCCAGGCAAATTATTCACAAAATATTTGATAGATCTCCAGTCATTGCTTGTCTGTCTCTTGAAATTGAGACAACAGGGTTTCGTCAGTGTAACGGTTAATAAAGTGTACCATTCATTCTAACATTAAATACTGAGGTAGATTATAAGTTATTTTATAGAAAAACTGAAATTTAGTGCAGGTACATGTACACACACAATATTTTATCAGTTAACCCTAAAGTTACCTTTGACAGGTAGACAAATATTTCGCTCCCTGATATAGGGCTGTGCGGTATACCGGTATTGGAACCATCACCAGTTTTGTAGACGTGACGGTTCGAAAACCAGTGTCATTGTCTCATAACCGTAAAACCGCATATTTATGAAAACCTGGTTTTGGCAATATATCTTTTTAAATATTGTGTTTGAATTGCATAAAATAAATCCATATGGCTAATTATTATATAAAGTACGCTAAATAAACCAGGGAATATGATTATTTTCCATTTGTATATCGCGAGAATGTTGCTCGATCGTATTGCCACATACGTTCAGAAATTGTAATCGGCTAGAGTTTTATTAAATTCTATGATACCTGTACATGCTTGAAAGCGCATCATAAGCGATCTAGTCCTCCTGATATCTATTATAAATTCTGAACACGTGTTTGATAACTATCTTAATAATTGGGTCAATAAATTTGATTTACTACGCATGTAAACACGTATGGAATAAATAGATTTGTATCTCGTGACCGTATTACGACGGCTAAATTCTAAGCCTGTGCAAACAAGGAATCCAGGTCAGTTTATTGCTATATAAAATAATAGCATTTTGAGCAGGTCGCTCACCCCCAATTGGTCGCCTAGCAATTTGCCAAGACATTTTAACTGTCTGGCTGCCGAGATTTTAACGGACGAAAAATTGTTTTCAAAATATGCAGCAGGTCCATAATTATTTCCTGTTGAAATAATTTTCCGGTGGCTTGCAGCAGCAAAACAGTTAACACTCCACTTGTGAGTGTGAAGTGACTGAATAGAGCTACTGCACCTGTATTTGTTTAACGCTTATCTTTGAGAATACATTCTTTATTAATGTCTACCACTATGTTATTTGTATTATGCCATGGAATATCTTCGATAGTTATTTGGAAACAAATAATGGATGTCAAGTTCTTGCTATCTTAGGCAGCATCATGTTTCATTAAAAAAATTGTTAAAATCATCAATTTAGAGAAAATATATGTAGACCCATGCTTGTCTAAGGATAAAATGGTTCAAGTCTGTCATAATGGTCAGATTCCTGTTAGACTGCTAGTCTGCGTAGTAAGCTCCCCTACATTCTTAAATAAACTTAACCATTGAAGTTGAGATGTGTATAGCAGGGCGAGTCCACTTTTAGGCATGACTGTAATAGCATTAATAACTGCACAGAGGGTGTGAGCCAATCAGAATGCTGTGCGCGGTGTATTTCTAAAATATGCGCTTATTATTTGCACACCATTTCTGGTAAATGCACGCATCCAATTCTGGTAAATGCTAGGAATGTTTTTCGCGGGGAGTTTTATGTGAGAGTGCATATAAATATATGTGTTCAGGGTAATTTTTATGTAGCCTATATTCACCAGCTTTCACTAAAGATAATATGATTACAGATTGGAGGCTATCACAAAATAGTCTATTTTCGTGGTACGGTTACGTGCGATTGAGTAATATTTTTTTACTATTAGCCATCCAATAAAACCGAATATCCGGTGTCACCGTTTCATTTTTTCCAAAACCGCACAGCCCTACCCCGATACTATGGTTATTCAGATCATGATCTGGGGATCTGGTTTTTCATCTCACTTTAACCAATTAACGCTCAAACTTGTTCAAGAACATTTAAATTTTTCATAGAAAATGCCCATTTGCAGACCAAGAGAAGACTAATTTTAAAATTTTTACCACTGGAATGACTGACTCGGTTGGCTTCGAGGCAGTCATTCCAGTGGTAAATTTTAAAAATAGTCTTCTCTTGGTCTGCAAATGGATATTTATCAAGAGTACTGGAAGCTATTTTTGGCTGATATGAGCGTTAACCACAGTCAATACTCTATCTTTTACTGTGCCAATAGCCAAAAAAAAAATGCTGTACATTTTTCAACAATTTTGTTGAAAAATGTACACTTCCTGGATATTTAAACTCAATAATGTAAGAAATAACCTGTTGAATATTTTGAAACTACTTTGATTGGAAGCTGTTGCTGCCCAAGGCAGCAACAGCTCCCAGTCAAATAAGTTTCAAACTATTCAACAGGTTATTGGTATGGTGGTTTTGACATTAGCATACTATTTCAGTGTTGAGAAGGTTAATGTCTTAGACTATGGACAAGTATGGAGTAATACTATATGATATAGTTGTAAAAATTAAATTAAAATGGGATTGATTGCTAAAACGTAATCATCTTCCAGTGTGTTAATATCGTAAATTTATAACTAGTCAAAATAGATTTCTGAAATCATGATAGATCTGTTGGTTGGACGTGCAAACCAATCAATCATCCATCAAATCGATTAATTGGAACAACACTAGTTCATCTTTTGAATTAATTTGGAAATTTTAAATTTTGACAACAGAGTGGTAAGGGTTAAATGGTTAAGACACTGGATGTCTAACATGTCTAAGGCTTATAATGGTTCAACATGTGACAACAAAAGGCAGACTTCCAGTGTCTAAAGTCAGACTTATTCAGGAAAACTGTTGCATACTTTGAAACAAATCTGACCAGGATCTGCTGCAGGAAAAGCGTCCAGTCAAATTAGATTAAAGAGCTACATGTAAGCTCTAATAGATGTAATATTTCCGCGTTACTGTGACATTCAGATTGATTTAACTGTCTCACAGCTAGATGCAAGTCACCCAACAATAATTTCAATGGGCAATAAGTCAGGATCTAGTGAATATTTTGAAAACAATTTGACTGAAAGTTGTTGGTGGCTTAGCCATCAACATTTTTCAGTCAAATCATTTTCAAAATATTCAGAGTTAAGGCCCATGGAAAATGTAGTCTGCAGAAATTCAGCAGGCAGACAGTCTGTATGCATGTGTTTCTGCATTGTAATAATAAATCTAGGGTGCGTGTAAACGTTTCATGATATGTACGTGTTTAATCTTGTTTGGGTGTACTGCGTGCAGCATGGCTATCTTTCATCGTAAATCAACCTTTAGTGTTCAACTTCCTTGATAAGTCTTAGCATACATGTATATTAAATCTATCTTTTAGATTTTCAGAAGGAACAACAAGCGAGTATGCAAAATAATGTAGCTCTAACCTTTTGCCATTTAACAGTAACGCCGGACAAAAATTGCATCTTCTGTGGTCTTGGGAAACGCCCATTTGCAGACTAAGCGAATATTTTTTTTCAGGGCTTCGTTTTTGAGGAGAGCTTTCACTCACCCAGATTTTTTTTAGCTTACCCTAGGAATGACTGGCTCAATGGCAAAGCCAGTCATTCTAGTGGTAAATTTTCAAAAGTAATATTCTCTTGGTCTGCAAAGGGACATTTTCTATTAGAAAATTGAATATCTAAAAACAAACGAGGGTTAAACTTAAAAGGGCTAACCAGCTTTGTAAATATATATGTGACTGAGCGACAGGGACCAACAGGGACTACTTGCCCGAGTGCCGAGTTGCATGTCACATCTAAACATTTTCAATGCATTTTGTCATACATATTGTACGGTAGTTCTACTCTGAATTCAGATTATTGACTGTCATGACTGTAAAAGGATACTGCACTGGCGTGGTTAATTCCCACAAAAACAGCCACACATCTCATCACGCTGGACCATTCCCGTTTATAATGCTCAGATTCACCAAGTTTACGATCCAAGCACGGATATAGAAGACCTATGATAGCTGAAAACAAACATAGGTATTATTAACACCCACATTGTACTGGTCACTCTGATGTCAATATTCTATCTTTTACTGTGTCAATAACAAAGAAACTGATGTAGATTTTTCAACAACTTTCGCGGATGATGTTGCTGTCAGCAATGTCTTCCATCAAATTTGCTGAAAATTAACACCCGATAATCTTTTAATTTAATTTGAAAATTAAAAATTTTGACATCAGAGTGGTAAGGGTTAACACAGGATATTAAGTAATCACGAGGGACAAATTACAGAACATTTCAGAAATAACTTAAAATACCTACAAAAACAAAATTAATATTTTAAACATAATTGAATTGCAGTAACGTCTTCCAACAATTAAATTGTATGTTTAAATTTTTTTTTTATAAACATTTCTTAGATAGTGTTCAATATTTATACTAGCTAACATTTGGAAACACGTTAAGTTATTTCTTCTGAACAGTATACAGTATTTCTGATGAAAGTGCCCATGGTTACCACATGTATTTAGAAATTTTCATTTGCAATCTGACAAGAATACTTAAACAAAAAAAAATTATTTAAATCTTCAGTATTATTTTTGTCACATTTACTATAGTGGTCAACATTTCTATAAAATACTTCATTTAGTACTAATACTAATAGACCTGTCCAGCCGTATAGGGATTGAGTTCTAGCTATGCCCTGCCCATTTCTAGCTAAGCTCCACCCACTGAGGTACACGTGTTTGAATCGATTTACACATGCATATTTTGAACCAGAATTAACAGAATCCCAAATTCAAGGTACATGTAACAGATACGTTGTTGAATATTTTGAAACTAATCCAACTCCCAGTCAGATTAGTTTCAAAACATTCAACAGTCTTTATTAAATTGTACATCCATTACAAATAAAATTTGTACACTTGACAGACTACGATTTTCATGACAGATTTGTCATTATGATTGTGACATTAGCTTCTTAGTGACATAATTGTTTTCAGGCATCAGAGTGACAGATGGGATGATGGGATTCCTCCATTTATTTCAAACCAGAGAATCGGAGAATCAAAGACAACAGAGCAGGATGTGTACACGGGGTGCAGCCTCAGTCTGTGCAGTGCCTTTTTTACAATACATGTATCTCTATATTCTATAAGTACGTATATATATACGACTGTCTACCTAGGAGGTAGTGGTTTTCCACGATAATGGAAAATGAATAGAATTCAGGGAATTGATAAATTGAAATTACAGCCCTCACAACAATCAGCAAAGCTGTGGTAAAAGCCGTGGAAAAGTTAATTTGCCACAGCAAAGAAAACTGCAGCTACTTACCCCTGTAACTCAAATATATTCAAGAAAATGTTCATTTGCAGACCAAGAAGACTATTTTTTTTAATTTACCGGTTATTGAGCCAGTCATTCCAGTGGTAAACTTTCAAAAAAATACTTTTCTCTCGTTCTGTAAATGGACATTTGTCAAGACCACTGTAGAAGTCACTAGGCTGATATGAGTGTTAAAGGGTTAAATATGATTTTATCAATCATGATATCACATTAAAGCAAGTTTCTACAATTCACTAAAAGTAGAATACATATTAATATTAATGAAATTTAGAAAAATGCTGTAGTAGTGCCGTGGTGAACCAGTTCTGTTACAGAATTTGTGTCGTGGCAAAATTGTCTGAATTTCAAGGACTGAAATTTTAACGGCATTTTCCTCCAGATTGTGAGACAATATCATTGGCATCGATATTTTGTAATTGCCTGGGCAAAAACACAACTCCTAATAGTTTAATTAGCATAACCATTTAATAGTCAGATTTGATCAAGATTTTAATTCTCATTGAAAATACTGAATCTTGGTGACCAGGATGCCTTTTTAATTTACCATTGGAGTGGTGTGAATGCAGGCCTACAACCCACCCACAGCAAACCCATAGGAGGAAAATTGAAAAAATATAGGCATATCTGACAGACAGAAAAATAGGAAAATCAAGGAATGTTCACACCTAAAAATCACTCATTAATCATGATTTAGTGTATTAATTGCTCTTGAGATAATTTGATGAAACTGCATGGATAGGTTGTCTATGAGCCTACAAAACTGGTTAATTTTTATGCTTAGTCTGTCCATCTTTCCATCTATGTCTTTCTGACTATGTGTATGATTGTGCGTGCAGATTTGGGGTTTTTGTTCAATAAATTACATGTAGCTTTTACCGGTACTTGAAGCTAAAAATAATATAAATATATACCATAGACCCTAATATAAGAAATAGAGGATTTAAATGGTCAGTTACAAATCGTACTAGTCCTGACCAATTTCTACTAGTCACAGGCTTGTGCTATAAAATTACCCCTCTGCTTAAATTATATCATGTAATGCTACTTTAAAATAGCGCTTAACCCTTTAATGATCAAACCGTCCTCTTATATGTTCTAGTGGAATGTCCATTTACAGGTCAAGATAATACAATTTTTGAAAATTAACCACTGGATTGACTGCCTCAATAACCGAGCCAGTCCTTCCTGTGATAAATTGTCAAAAAATTCCATTCTCTTGGCCTGTAAATGGACATTCAATAGGCACACATTTAAATTTTCTGAACCAAATTTGAGCATTAAAGGGATAAAACAAAATTCCTCCGAGATTAATTTCATCCCAATCATACCTGCCGCGGTGCCACAGCTTGGTGCCACCCACCATGCTGAAGAGAAGAGGCTGGCGAGCACTTCAGGTGGAAACAATGTCACCTGTCTTTGTACTTGTAGGAGATTCAGAACCAATGCGAAGAACACACCTAATGAGAAAAGTACTGTGGCGCGGAACACCAAGTTTGATAGAGACATGATGCTTCTTGTGTTGACGAGTCAGGCACAAAAAATCTGAAATCCAAAGAAAACATTGAAGACAGACAATGTCAGAGAATGTTGATCGTTAACCGTTCCATGTTTTTGCATCAAAGATGACAGATACTAGATTTAACTCTCACCACTCTGATGTAACTATTCTATCCTTTACTGTACCAGTAGAGAAGAAACTAGGTGTATTTTTCTAACATTTTGGTGGATGATGTTGCGGTCTATGACAGCGACATCTTCCACCAAATTTCTTGAAAAATTAACACCCGTTCATCTTTTAATTTAAGTTGAAACTTAAAATATTTTATACTAGTGGTACAGGTTAAATCAGCGGTCAAAATAAGATCTTTTTACATGGACAATGCAGGTTAAAAAATGGCTCGTGCGGGTAAATTTGCAGTCCTGGATGAACAGCATGTATATGTGCATTTCTGCCTGATATGCTATAGTGGCCAGTTATGCGCGTGTAGATTCGTGCATAAAATCCCAATATCAGATGCACCATGTGCAGGTAGAACAAAATTTATTATTTCTACTCCTGTTGAAATACTGGAAATTATGAAATTTTTGTTTTATATATTAAAATTTGATTCAAACCATTAGTTTCTGACCGGAAAGAGTCAAATCCCATTTCCATGTTTCGCATTATGATGACATTATCTTAGTTAAAAAATCAGAGATTGGTAGAATAACCAAAGATTGACATGTGAATCAATATGTGTGCGTATGTGGATAATGTGCAGAGAGGTGATGCGCAAATACAGGGAACACAATGATTGAATGATATATCGATCCAGTGGTAAATGTGTCCGGGAGGTCATTAATTTGTTGTATTATTGTTTTGGCTATATCTCTGTGTGGGATTTTGTGCTAATAAATGATTCTGATTCTGTTTAATGATTGTTTAGTGTGATAGCCAAAGGAAAACAATCCAATAATCAATGCGATTTCTTTTTCGAAAACTGGTATTTGTAGTAACCGAATAGAATAGTACTTACCATAGCTGTCTCAATACCGTTATCTGCTTAGAGTCAATGAGTGAGTGACGTGTGCTTCTCCTGCTCTAAATACGTTCGTGACAGAATTCAGGGACTACTGTTGTCATTCATCAAATGATAAACAAAGATTGAATTGAATTGTAGATTACTCTACCGTCAGATCAGCTGACCCTACAAACTCGGCTGATCGTCTCAGCCAATCAGATCGTATCAAGCGTCGCGCGTTATCTCCCGCTTTTTTCACGGTGGGATGGGGGTATGGAGGGGC
The DNA here is from genome assembly GCA_034401795.1 of Chaetoderma sp. LZ-2023a. Taxonomy (NCBI): domain Eukaryota; kingdom Metazoa; phylum Mollusca; class Caudofoveata; order Chaetodermatida; family Chaetodermatidae; genus Chaetoderma; species Chaetoderma sp. LZ-2023a. The sequence continues at coordinate 13,242,100 of CM067365.1, forward strand.
AGGATTAAGCTGGTACCCGATTCATCAGAGTGGAGTGAGGTGGTGAGGGGATCACGTGAACAAATCTAATTTACGCAGAATACAGGTCGTAAACAACTCGGCTCGGGATCTACACCTATTAACAACGTATTCAGGTTCGCATGTTCCCAGTAACTAGCGAAACATATGCAGGAGATATGAGATAAACCTGCATATATCACATTTGGTGGTAGCGTCATCAAGACAGATTTTCTATTATTTACAAAATATAACCAGAATGTTTTATTGAACTAAAATCTACATCCATACGCTGATAGCAAGCACACGTTAGCCCAACGTTTACCACTACATTGGGACAACATCCCAGTCGGCACATGACGTTTCAACGTCGGATATTGTTTGAAATTACGTCGTGACGTCAACAACGAAAAAACAACGTCTATTCAACATTGATTTAGCGACGTTGCAACAACGTTGGAATTTGACGTCTATTCAACGTTGAATATAGGTTATGATAACAACGTAAACATATATTGATTACATCTCGCCAATATCGAATTTGCGTCTTTGGTAAACGGCGCATGGGCAATTATCGAATTATATATCGGTGTGCCCGTTGGTCAACAGCGCAATATCAATATTCGGTATTGGGGCATTATATAGGCATAGATAGATAACCTATAGGTTATTGGGTAGGATGTTACAGACAATGTAGGCCCATTTATTGAAATGGCTGCTTATTATACGTTTTAAAAGAATCAGATGAGCATATTCTTTTAATGACAAATGGTTCTAGGACTCAAATAATACCGGTAGTCAATTTGTATATAACATGACGTTGATACAACGTAATTACAACGTCGACCTCTATAAAAGGGTAGTCGATTCTTAATTTCGTTTGGGAGAATGCGCAAAAATTATCACGTGAAATATATCAACTACAATGCTACTATGCGGAACCGCTGTTGAATATTATTAAAATACCTTGATCACGAGTAGCAGCTGTCTTTGGCGTAAAATTGAAAATATTGATATTCTCACTCTCTAAGCTGTTGTTGCCTTAAGAAACAACGGCTTACATGTAAAATATTTTTCATTTCAAAATATCAAAACAGAATATCTTGCAACACACGGGATGCATGCAGTAAACTGAGCTGGCACATGACGTACGTTGTTTCAATGTTGAATCAACGTTGAAATTGCGTCATGATGTAATTTCAATGTTGATTCAATGTTGAAACATCGTCAGTTGCCGATATCCAATTTGCTCCGTTATAAATTCATATTTATCTAGTCGTCTCTGGACTAGTAATGTCAACACGCAACCTTGAAATTCTAATGTTATGAGATTATAGTGACGTAGACCATGCGCAGACAGCAATACCGTCGCTATGAAACAGCTATAGCTCTGCTTTTTCAAGGACATTTAAGGATGTACTTCGTCTGCATGCCTGCGATCTATATGCCTAGCTAGCTATAGAGTACGGAGCTCAATTCGCTATAGTATAATGTATCCATCTATACTGTCATAAGACGGCAGTCACTCACAGGAATGGAAGTATCCGATCTGTCACTCAAGTATGTGAAGTGTAGATGGAGAATGTAGAATTCCAGTTTATCCGGCAATCATACATGATGTCATGATCAACTGTACGTGCCTCGTACCGGCAGGACGGCATAATGAATTACGTAATGATCGAATGATGCAGATAAGTTCGTCACGAACGCTTAATAAATTGATGACGGACTAAGCGTTTTTGTACGAATCGTATGTCTTTACCTTTTAATAAATATGGTGTTTCAAAATATTCAACAGCTAATTATAACTGTGCGTATATATAGTTCTCTTGAAATTGAGATTCGATTATATATGGAGTGCAGATGCATCAACACAGCCGAAGCGTCGGATAAAACTGGATTCCACCCTCCCCAACCGCCCCCCCCCCCCCCCTCATTACGTCACATGTTTGGTGAGTGGCTAATCTCGAAATATAGTGAAGCTAATTTGTTTGGGCGTTGAACATTACAGGCCCTTATATCCTGAGCCAAAGAATCGCCAGCGATGGATGAAGAGTCGGGTAGCAGCCTAAATTCACACTGACGTGTACGCCGCATCAAAGATAAGAGCGAACAATTGATTTAATATATGTATAATAATAGACCGACTGAGAGGCGCTGAAAGGATCTCACCAAATAAAAATAAGGTATATAGAATAGAAAGCATTTGATTGATTGATATTTTAACAACATTTGTTAATTTATTTGAATTTCTTACAAAGTATTGTGTCACTAATGACTCGGCAGCCATGCAACAATGTATGTGGCCACGGTTTAATTCTAGCGTGGTTAGGCCTAGCGCTATTTGAATCGCCAGAAAGACAAAGTTCGCACTGGGTCTGGTTTTCTAAGTGGTTACTCGTGTCAACCGTGACCTGTTAGAGTGGAGTAGGACTCACATGATTACATTGAATTGAATGGAATTTTGTTTAGCAACGTTTGTTAATTTGTTTGAATTTCTTACAAAATGCTGTGTCACTAAGTCTAATGAATCATCATCATGGCGGTCATGCAAATGGTTTAATTCTAGCGTGGTTAGGCCTAGCGCCATTTTAATCGCCAGAAAGACAGAGTTCGCACTGGTGGGTCTGGATTTTAAATGGTTAATCGTTAGAGAATTAATGGAGTAGTCACACGATTACATTGAATTGAATGGAATATTACCAAAGATAATGGATATAGCAAGATGGGAATTACGTTATAACAAAGATAATGGATATAGCAAGATGGGAAATACCCGCGCGCTTTGCGACGCTATTCTGTTCTGTTCTGTTCTTGGAGTTTCCGCCAATGTCTGGCGCACCACCTTTCGGTGTATTATCCGGGAATCTCTGGAATCCGCAAATTACTGGAGTTTTCCATTAATTATGTATTATATTATATACACACACGCAAACAATCATTAAATCTGACATTTATGTACATGCATGTAGTGTGTACACACGCAAGTGATTTTCCTATCTGTATATAGGTAAATGGCCACAGTTCATGGACGAGTAAATTTATGTTCACCAGACGCGTAAATGAGTTCATTGTTATTGAAATACATGTAGGAGCATCCAGAAAGCATAAGGTGCACCATATTTTTCTATATGCAATTGATACTAACTTGATATTTTATAATGCAAGCTTTGTTAGGTAATTCATTTCATTTAAGAGATGATTACGTCTGATATGAAATTTATAGCAGAGTTTCTTGGAGATGGATCCAATTTTCGACATTGAATCGCTTCCAATCAGGCCAAACAAGAGAGTTGTGTCAAGTAACATCTGGAGAATAAGATTCTCATCCTTGCTTATTAATTCCCAGCTATCTGCCGCCACTAGATGCTCGATTTCCGCTATATAGATGCTTCTGATATCTGCAAATTCTGGACACTGAACTAGGAAATGCATACGGTCTTCTATAACGTTCTTACAAAAAGGGCAGGCATCATTCTCATATTGATTAAATTTGGATCTGTGTGCTTGCAGATAGTATGTACCGGTTAGTAACCTTGCCTTGATGACGGCACGTTTTACATCATATGTATTTGCTGTCACTGTTGACCAGATCGGATGTGGCCTTCCGATATCAAGGATGTCAACATTCACAAACCGGGCTGATGATTTCTGCTTAATGTCTTCCTTTAGCATCTCTAGGACTACTGTGTTTACAGCCTTTTGGACATGACACTTCCATACACATTTAGGTGGTGGGTCTTGTAGCAGCAGGTGGGCTGATGGTAATTGATATTTTTGTAAAATCAATTCGACATCTTGAAACCAACTGTGTCTGCCTTCACTTTTCATAACGAGCTGCCGAATTGCTAATTGTTGTTCGACAGAGCCTTCCCTCCTTAGTATTGCACCAAGTAATGTCAGCTTCTTCTTTTCAATTTGCGCCTCTATCGGCAGTGAAAAACAGCTACGACGTGACTGACGTTATACCATGGGGATTAACTCGTAACGCGAATGACGCGGTAACGCAAATCCCCCTTGACGCGGGAAACAGGCGAAATAAATAAATAAATAAATAAATAAATAATTAGCCAAACAAGGTAAACAAACAAACATGTAATTAAACTAATAGATATGGCGCACTGCAGTGAATTTAAAGGTGGAAAATCAAGATAAAAAATGTAGCCTGATCATAGTTGAGGGGGCTCAGGCTCTGCGATAGGATGCACAAATTAAAAGGGGAAGAATGAAAATTGTTTTTTAGTTCCCGAAAGATAAGGAAAGGTTAGAAATTCATGTTATAGTCCTACTATTTACTACACCATGCCTATAATTAACACCAAATATATATAGTGGGTGGGTGGGTGGAACTGGTTGTATTGGGGTTGTATATCTTCAAATATCATGAACATTAGCCTACGCATTGCGAATATAATTGATTATCTGATTGTCAATAAAAATGGGGTACTGCAATTTTTGAACGACACTATTCTAAGCACAGCATACATACGTACGAATGGAGCGGACACATGGACGCACGCACACGCGCGCATCCATTAAGTTAATGCTAATACAGGAACTCATTTTGAGCACCTGTTATAGAAGATAATATCAGGGCCGGCGTGCGCGCCACAAGTTAGATATCGCAACCATTTCCAGTTTCCAACTCTATAAATTTATGAATTAAATATAATCTGCTAATTCTTTTTTAAGATATTTTATTGTATCATGTGTACAAAGGGATTGGGCACAAGTTCTAACACTGTATTTCCGGCCTCTGCCAACTGAAAAATATGAGAGACGAGACGAGACGAGACGAGACGAGACGAGACGAGACGAGACGAGACGAGAGACTTGACATAACATTAATTACATTATACACTATTTTAGACAAAAAAAATCAATCACTGAAAGTGAAATCCTGACATAATTACATCTCCCTTTAAAATATTCATTAAGAAGAGTTGCAAGTGCAGGGTCAAAATTGTTCAACTTCATAGCATCATAGACATTAGCCAATATATAACAGTGCAATTCTCATTGAAGAAGAAAAAATAAATAAATAAAAAAGAAATAATAATTCTGGCAGATAAGAACCTGCTAATAATAATAATTATAGATATATTTCTTTTCTGCAAACAAATTTAATGCACTGTATCATATATACAGTGATTTAAGGAATGATAAAACGTGGCTCTCCTATAGTTGAGGTAGGTGTGGGTGGGGTGGTATATATGTGGGGTGGCGAGTGGGATTAGGTGGGGGGGGGGGGGGCTGGGGGGGGCAGTGGTGGCAAACGGTCTCTGTCAAGCCCTTCTAAAATAGGACACTTAATTTTTTATATAATGTGTACTTTTGGCACCAGTTATTCTCCTAACTGCCAGAAGCATTGTTAGCGACGTGTAGTGCTTCAGTCAGATTTTAAACTTTACTGGCCAAGTTTGAGTAATTTCGCACCCATCCACCCCCACCGCCTCCCCACCACCCACGCATTTGTAAACATTATATTCTAAGGCCATCTCCTACATTTCAGGATATAATAATAATATTAATAATAATAAATAATAATAATAATAATTTATTCCACAATAGGCCATCGGCCCTTGAGTGTAAACATAATTTACAAGTGTGGCGGACAGTATATAACGCATATATAAATATTTATGGTGTACGTTTTATAGAAGCATATATATCATGCATTCATTATCATTGCTAATATTGTCATCAATATTTATGCTGTATTTTCCCTATTTCAATATAAATATGTGGTTTTCGGAGGATAACTTCAGTTAGCTTGAATAGATTCATTCCAAATTTGGAATATCAACTCCTTATGACAAGAGCTCGTTGGGGATTGCATATCGGCAAAATATGTCCAGACTCACCAGGTTATCACTCCGTGAAAAACCAAAAGTTCATAAAAATTTGTGTCGGGTTGGGGGGGGGGGTGGGAGGTTTAGGGCATGCTGGTCTTTTATTTGGTTTTTTTATAATTTGGGCGCCCTAACTGATGGCACGCGCAAACCCTTTTAACGGGTTCAAAATCAGTCTGAATCAGGCCCTGTTGATGGATTGATGGCTTTCCATAGATGATAGAAAATGCGTAGTCAGGAGGGGGGGGGGGATTCCCCTTCAGTCCAGTGCATTTTTAGTTGGAAGACTTGGAACCAACAGCGTAGGTCAGTCGGTTGGTCGGTCTAGTCTAGTTACCAAACATTAGAGTACATGAAAAGAAATTAGTGAAAATCTCCACCATTACTCTGCTTAAATTCTTAGTAGTCCCCTCCTCAATCTAGTATCCCATAGCAATGAACAAGGGCGGATGGGGCGGGGGTTGGGGGAAGGGGGGGGGGGTGTGATGGGTGACGTGTCCAGGTAAAGATTTGACAATTAGAAGGTCTGAGAAGCCAAGTCTAGCATTCTAGACAGTAGGACTAGATGACCACTGAAGTTATCAAACTTGTGCTTATATTTTACCTAATATTTCGTGAACATTTTCATCATATGCCATCACAGTTTCAGTGTCTTTTAGCTGTATAGCGGGTGGATCTTTATAACCTTTATATAGTCAGTATAGGCAGTAACAAATGTTCCTACCATTTCATAGTTGCATTGTATATATGCCAAATTCCAAATTGGCACAAGACTTATAACATGCTTAATTGCGTATTCTTATTAGCTCACCTGACCAGAATGACCAAGTGACCAATGCCGTGTTGATCATCCTTTGTCCATCTGGCCTGTCCATCCAGTGTCCGGCGTCCATCAACTTCTTCTCAAAAACCAATTGCCTGATTTCAATTACGCTTGGCAATAAGCATGATTAGGGCATACAGATCCAAGTTTGTTCAAACTAAGCCGATCGGCCAATTTCGCCAGCGGGCATCTGAGATTTTGGCCAATTTTTAGATATGTATTTTAAAATCTCTGCAACCGTATGTGGGATCGATTAAAAAATCGTGAAATCTTATCTAGGGCAAGAGTTTAACTAAGTTTGTTCAAACTAAGCCGATCGGCCAATTTCGCCAGCGGGCATCTTAGATTTTGGCCAATTTTTAGATATGTATTTTAAAATCTCTGCAACCGTATGTGGGATCGATTAAAAAATCGTGAAATCTTATCTAGGGCAAGAGCTTAACTAAGTTTGTTCAAGCGAACTTGATTGGCCAAATAGTTCGGTGGCCATCTTGGATGACCTAGTTTTCACGATAACGACGTCTTAGAACTACAGAACTTAGGGGCTAAGCCAAAGGGTCATTAAAGTTTGTTCAAGGGAAGTTGATGCGTCAAAAATCATCGCCGCCATCAAAGTATGGCATGTTTGACGGCCATTTTCGATTTTTTTATTTGATAAATTTTGAGGTCATATCTATTAACTAATGGCAAGAGTTGATCCAAGTTTGTTCAACGGAACTTGGTTTAAACATAATTTATTAATTTGTCTAAGTGGGAGTACGATAAGACATGCATGCAGTCGCAAACCCCCCAGATAATGGTGTGCTCCGGACTCGCTAATAGACTGAAAGTAATGCTGTTGTCTTAAAACTAATTGTGTGTTAAAGGGTTAGAGATGTGTGAAATAACAAATTGTGTGACGATGCATCTCATTATTGCAACTACGAATGACAATTTAAAGAAATTCTAATTAAACATGAGACGCTTCGTTTGGTTCTCTGGCGAGATGGGGTTGGGGGGGGGAGAGAGAGAGAGAGTTGGGGTTTATTGAGCTCGCAATTGGGTCACTCCTACTTGAACTCATTAGAGTGTGAATTTAATTTAAGAGGTTCGATTGCCGGTAGAGTGTGAAATGTGTCGTGTATTTACTGTTGGTCGAAGCGTTTCGTGTCTCTCACGGTATCTCTCACACGTTCTCTCTGTTTCTTTCTCGCATTCTCCACATTCATGCTCATTTTATAACTATCTGTATCTAGACAAACAAACATAAAACAAGTTCTAAATATTCAAAGCATGTCTAAAACAATTTCTAAAGTACAATTCTACAAACTTGTTATTACTTGCTACATACATGTATATGTATGCATTAAAATTAATTACAGATTATTACCGATTTCATTCTCTATACATAGTGATAACATGACAACTGAAATAAAATGAACATATGATGATTATTTTGAAAACAATCGGAATGAAAGTTGTTATGCCATAGGCAGCAGCAACTTTCTGTCAAATAATTTTCAAAATACTCAACAGGCCTCGCGTCATAATCCCATGGAACCAACAGGTTCTACTTCACAATGAACTTCGGAATGAAAAGGGCTTAGCCGGCTTAAGAATTAATTTCTAGTACAGTACAGCACAGAAATAATCTGACGTATGGACAAAACCGGAAAACCATACTGTTGAATATTTTGACCACAACCGGATTGGAAGGCCTAGGTCAAGTTCGACTCCTAACCATAGTTAGCTATAGCTAACTGTAGAAACAGCCGAACTTCAAATAGTTAACTAGCTAGTCAACTATAGTCAACCGAGCACCCGACCTCAGTTCAGATGGTTAGTGCGATATTTGCGTAAGTTTCAAAATGGCGGACACCGATCGCTTGCCACGAATAAATGCATATAAAAGTGTAATTATTTCACTAGATAACTTAGGTTTAATGAAATTATGCTTTCCCACTATGTCAATGTTCCCAATCCCCTATTCCTTCCCACTTTATGCCATATGGACGCTTTTTGATGTCTTAGTGGACAAAAATAACCCATTGTCGTAGGTCATCAAAACAGATGACAGAAAGGGTTAATGGAGACTGGTACCTGGTTCCAAATTTTCTGCAATAGTAATTCAATAGGGAACCGGGTACCAACGAACTATAGTCGACTAAAATCAAGTTCGACTGCGCATGATCAGTAAACCTGCAAACTGACTATAGTTAGCGAGTCGAACTTGAAATTGTCTTTCAATCGAATTATGCCCAAAATACCCAAGAGAACATTTCTTACTAATATGTTTCTGTTTGCGTTTTTGTATACAATTTGTCTTACTTCTGAGCTGCGCTGTATATAGGCAATATGAACTGGTGTGAATTAAAAATGTCCAAAACATGATATTTCCAACAAGCAGGGCACTGGTAATTATGTGTCTATTGTGAATGCAGCTATTGTTCTCCTTGTATACAGCCAGGAACAATCACGCTTGACTGCACATGGTTTCTCCTGTACTGACAAGGATCACCGAATACTGTTGAATGGGCGGATTTTGCGATAAATTATAATTCTACACATTTTTATATATCCAAATGAATAATTGCTGTGCTTTGCCTAGTAGACCCGTCACAATTGTAAGAAAATGTTGTTGAATATTTTGAAACTAATTTAAATGGAAGCTGTTGCTGCCAGTATGGATGATTTGAAATTGAGATACGTAAATGATGAAAGTGTTAATCAGATTGGTCTGACTTGTAAGAAAGCATCAAATGTGGATATAATATATTTCTCTAACAGTCCTCTATTTCTGCTTTGTTGTGGACCGTTCATTCAGAGCCTCTCCCTCATATTATTCTCATGTCCCAACCTTTTGGCCGGGTAGGGTCCTTGGGCCCCACTATTCAAGATCCTGGAATGAACACTGTACGGGGAAGCTGACGCATAAAAAAAATGGCCGCCGTGTCCCAAACACAATGTAGCGTATTTGGCGTCCATATTGTTTTTTTTTAATTTGGTGGCTTTTGAACTGGAAATTGGTTTTATATATGTTTTTGGGTATGCTGATTTCAAATTTCCACTTTCGAAACTTTCGGATAAACGGTCCCGCGAAAAACTTCGATAGTAAAGCAATGGGAAATTTAAAATGTCTTCTCGAGAACCACGTTGATCCATCAATCCAAATTTAGCGTGTTTGACGGCCATCTTGGATTTTCTAAAAATCATATAAAAGAATATTAATTAACCACTGGGACAATTTTAATAAAACTCATCTCGTTTTGTTCGGTTGCGCCCTCACTGGCCAATAATTCCAGGTGCGAGATATAGGCCCCTTAGGCCTCTTGTTATAATCTCTCCGCCTCTGAGTAACCCCACTCGAAAGTTTATTCTTCGATCATCTGACGTCATACGACGTAATTAATTAACATAATAAGTGACGTGTAAGATGACGTCATAATCATGACGTAATGAATGACTCGAAATAGTCCTAATCATGACGTCATGAATGATTCGAAACAGTCCGTCTTTAGCGCTTAATAGTCCGACACGCTGTACGAATTGTATGTCTTTACCATTTAATAGACATGCTCATAGTCAGCAACAGTACCCTGTCGAATTAGTTTCAAAATACTCAACAGCGTAGCTGCATAATTTCTTGAAATTGATAGTCAGAGAGTTCAGAGATCGATCGATCCCAACACGAGCATGGTGTGGGTGCGGCGTAGGTAGAGATGGGCTATTGCGTATGCAGATGGCGGCCAATACTTGATGTTGTCACAGGTCTACATCCATTACTGGGCACCTGCAGTAGCACCCAGCCACCCACTACACCAATACACCGCATACGTCATCGTAGCATACTAGCAAATGAGGGAGCTACTGATGAGATAAAATCTGTTATATTTGGAAGCGATTGCATGTGCTCATCCCCTGATGTCCAATGGGCCATGTACAGAGATATATGAGCAAAGGAAGAAAATCTTAATTTCACCTCGGTATTTTGTATTGAGCTGCGGAAACACAGATGGAGTGAGAATGTCTATCATCTAGTGCTGCCATCTCACTTCAGAGGTACTGTATTAAAACAGGCTCTGTGAAGTGTCGGCTACTGACGCCACGATAGTACACTGTGGATAAGTTATTAGGTAGACATTCTAATCTAACTACCCATGCACATAGAGGTACACAGGGATGTATAATAACGAGCAAGATGTATTTGACACTTGTAAGACACATGAAAGTCCAAGAGCGGGATTTGTTTCGATCACGATTTCACAGCCAATGGTGGAATACAGTTTTAGTTATGCCACGCCCATCTCTACCTAAGCTCCATCCACGCTTTGCCCATGTGTATCAATCGATCTCTGAACAACCTAACTATTAATTTGACTGGGTGCTGTTGCTGCCATAGAGTTGCTTCCTATGGCAGCAACACCGCCCCGTCAAATTATTTTCAAAATATTCAACATCATGTTTATTAAATAATAAGGGCATACAGTTCGTACAACCATACTTAGTTCGTCATCCATTAAGTGTTCGTGACGAACTTATCTACACCATTCATGGCGTCATTGATTATGACGTCATCCTACACAGTAGGCTTTATATGATTGATGGATAAACGGGAAAGGTCCATTGGACGTGTGTGTATTGACTATCTTTCACTGGAGAGATCTATAGGTGACTACGAATATGTGTTGGTAATCACTGACCAATTTAAATGATATACACACACAATACCGACATGTAACCACTCAGCTCAAACAACGACAAAAGTGCTGTTAAAAAAAATGGCCGTCCACTACTGATTTCCTGCAATATTCCATAGTAATCAACACAGAAATATTGATGCCATTCTGCTTCGTAAACTTTGTCAGTTTGTGGGAGTAGATAAGAACCGGACACTTCCCTACAATTTTATGTGAAGTCGAATGGTTTTAATCTGACGATCAAAATGTTAGGTATCCTCGAAGATCATGAACAACACACTGGAAGTCACATGTATCACGTTTAATACATAATAAAATGCAACACAGTGTGAAGCAACTGGATTTCCACTACATCAAGCCTGGAAATAAAGTGCCTGTCAAGTACATTGTCAGGCACCAAACTCAAATGTCAGGAACAGTCTTGCCGGTTCCTGACATTTTGTCAGGTACAGATTTAAACAGTCCCAGTAGTTGCAGTGTGCAACAAAAGAGTGCATACACGTGTTAATAAAGTCATAAACTAGTCATCTATCTAAGGTGTATCAAGATCATTATGACACATGTTTAGTTGCTTCTTGAAATGTTTCTAATAAGTTCAAGTAAAGAACACTGTGAAGTAGAATAGTGCTGACAGGCAGCAAATTCTGGATGCCCGGTACTAAGTAGCTGGTGCCTGACAAAGCGTTGTACACTGTTGAAAAAATTATTTTCAGGCCTGTACATTATTTAAAGTTTGGGTGGGTCAGATAACATTAGCATGGCGGAAGAGTAAGAAGTATTTACATGTAAGGACTATTATGACACATCAAAGTTAGAGAATCGACACTTGACTTGGGAAATCACATTTTGATGCACAACCTTGGATTTAAAGGGGCAACATTGAGATAGGATGGGAGAAATAACATATATAACATATACATATTCTGAATAAAGATATTCCTTTCTACAAGAAGCAGAAAAAACCTGGAAATAGCTAACTTAAGTGTAATAAGTGTGAACATTTCATCGGCAGGACATCCAATGGAAGTCCGGGAGTACTATTCTCCCAAAGTTCATGTTTGGACTCCCAAAACAAATACTAAGGACTTCCTTCTTTAGTACCTGACAACACTAAAACAAAGATTTTAAAGGAAATTACATGTATGGAAACCATTTTAGACTTGCATGCTTACCGCTTTGCTTCCCAAAACTACTACCCAGGAAGTTCCAGAGTCCAGACTTTCCTGTGTTGAGAAATTAGTGGAAGCCCTGTTCATCGCTATCTGTTGCTACCATTTATGCCACGATTTAGAGGCAGTCAATGAAGAACTAACAATGCCAAACCACCCTGACATAGAACCAGGAATGCCAAAGAGCTCTACTACATAGACTATACTGGATTCTGAGTCAGATGAGTCGAGGTAACTGATTCCAGCAATAACCGTTCAAGTGATGATTCTGACCATGTTTCGATGTACATTATCCCTGTGAGAAGAAAGCATACATTGAGGACTAGCAGAGTCAAACAGTCGGTGACTCAAGACGACCGATGCGAACATCAACATCCCCGAGGGATAATAGCTCTGGTACATTCAGATCAAGGTTGGCAGATGGGGAATAGCATTGTGAGAGTGTTGATAAACAGGCCCAAGCCCCAAGTGAATCAAGAGGTGTCACAAATTACAATGTATTCGGTTCGCCTAGACTAAGACAAGTGTAGAAACATGACTATCCGGAGAGGACAGGGCTTTCTAATTTCTAAAGACAGGATGTCTGGGACTTCCTGCGTAATGCTATTGGGAGTCCAAGCAAGAAATATGGAAGTCTAAAATGGCTCAAATACATGTAATTTGGTTAAAACCTTCTTTTTTTTTTAAATGTCGGTGCCAAAAAAGAGGAAGTCCAGGACTTCCTTGATATGTTGTTCTGAAGTCCGAGCATAAACTTTGGGAGTATAGGACTCCCGGACTTCCACTAGTGGAAGCCCTGGGAGAGGATGGAAACCTTCAGAGTTCAGATCAATATAGTGATTCACATATTGTAATGAAAAACAATTTAACACCTTGATTAGATGATGATGTATGTGTTCTAAAATGAACTTAATAACTTTAATAAAGCAATAATGAATAACTGATTACACCTTGTACAGTTTTGTTTGCCAGTGTAGAAGCTACATTAGTCCAATAAATTGAAAATAATTCAATGAAAAAAGAGTGTTTGACTAAATTTATTGTTTTTATGCAAGATTGATTGATTATTCTACTAAATGAATTGTGCATTAACAATTATATTTCCAGTGGACCATGTCATCATCAGTTGTGTATTTCAATTATTGAGCTAGCCATACCAATGAGAAACGGCACTACCACAAAATGTCTCATTGTGAATGCATATGGACCAACTTCACGCATATCAATCCTTCAATACTCAATTACTTCTATGATGCTGGCAACTCTTCCTATCTAGCGAATTCAAGTCCAAGCAATTTAAGCAAAACAGACACATAATTTGGTTGAAGTTTTGCTTTTTACATAATGATTTAAATTAACAATTTATAATAAAGTGTTAATTTAAATCATTATGTAAAAAGTAAAACTTCAACCAATCCAATGTACCTTTGCTATACTACTTCAACCATACCACAAATGATTTCATTTCATGTTGAATTGAGCCTGCAGAACCTACACTAATAACTTAGCTGGACAAATGCTATGAATGTGGTATGACCGTATGGCTCAGTACATCTACCCCGAAAGCTGATTTGCGAAATTTGCCATCTTAGATTTCCAAGAAATCGTTTAAAAGACTGGACTCATTAACCATTTGACCAATTTCAATTTTTTTAAATGCTAAAAGATCCTATGGTGGTAGTTATATACACAAAATCTATTTGACCAATTATATCTGTGACCATGATAGGCAAGCTCTCCTGTTTAAATTAAGGCTAAAATGTTTAAGTATGTGTTTTAAAAATAACTGTTAATGTTTTGTCAGGACTTAACCATGTACGGATGCAGTCCACCATATAAAGGTAGCGGGTTTGGAGCTCGACTTCTGAAGAATTCTCCTCAGGTGAGTGGGCCTAAATTGTACAAGATAAAGCAGTCTGCTGAACAACAAGTGCTTCTGTGAAAGACTGCACTTTCAGTATCAATCGCGGAAAGCATCAGTAGGCTACTAACATTTGACTGGACATTGGCCATTTCCCATGCACACTGTCCTTGGCATTCCAACATCTCCCTTCCCCAAACAGTATATTATGGCAAACAGTACATGTTAATGGAACTTTCCAGTTTTTTGCTAAGCCCACCTCTACCCAAGCTTCACCCACACCTCGCTCGTGTTGGGATCGATCGATCCCTGAACTCCCTGACTATCAATTTCCAGAAAACTATACAGATAAGCTGTTAAATATTTTGAAACTAATTTTACTGGGTGCTGTTGCTGCCTATCTGGTGGTGTTGCTGCCTATTGCAGCAATAGCGCCCAGTCAAATTACTTTCAAAATATTCAACAGAATCTTTATTAAATAGTAAAGTTATACAATTCGTCCAACGCATAGTCAGTCTTCAACTATACGTTTGTGACGTACTTATCTACGCCATTCATGATGTCATTCTACACGTCACGTAGTTAATTATGACGTCATATGATGAATGGATAGAGTGGAAAGGTCAATTGCTTCATGTATGTGTTCTATGTATTGTAAGTTGTGTGATGCTCTTTATTGGAGTCTTTTTGTCATGTTTGTAATGCATTGTCATGTGTAATATATATCACCTTGTATGCATTGCCTTGGGTGGGCTGCCTGTAGTTTATATGTATATGTACACAATGTACGTAAATCATGAAATAAATAATAATGAACTTGAACATTACGGTTAGTAGTTCGGAAGCCAAACAGGTCCAGCCGTGTGCACTGGCAGGTGTAGATTTTAGTGATATTTTTTACTAACCCAGACGGGATAATGCATCATAGATTTTACTATCCCACAGCATATTTCACTAACCCAAAGTTTGTAGGCCTAAGCTCAAAGCTGATCACTTCTTAAATCCATTCAGCGATGGATCCCTATATAACCCATTTCCAAGGCAACCATACACTCATACAGAGAAGCTGTTGACTATATTTTGAAATTAATTTGTCTGGAAGGCCAAAGCAGCAGCATCTTTCCGGACAAATTAATTTCAAAATATTCAATGAAGCATTGAAGGGAGCAGAAAATCTGTTCTTTTGCCATTTTTGGTGGATACTGAACATAATGACATTATACATGTAACCGTGATTTTTCGTATTTACTCTTTTGAGACCATTACTAACTCAGACGGGTTAGTGCAGGTGTAGTTTTACAAACCCTAATCTTTGTGTCTGGTGTAGCACGTATCGACGGAGCGGGTACGGACCGTTCCAGCTAGGCTGGGTACGGGACGACCGCTCCGGGTACGTTCCGTAAGAACGCGTAGCGCGCACGTTCTTGGTACCAATCAAGACCGGAATGAAACGAGCATTCCAGAACCTTTTACATTTTTAAAATCGGACCAGAAATGGCTGAGTTATCCTTTAAAGGGCTCGTTTAAATTCTGTTCAAAATATTACGTTGACGTCGTAATCGCGTGTATGCATTAAATGAATGGGGAATGTGCTGTTCACGTGATAGCCATGCCACCACTTTTAGCTGCGGGCTGATTGGATACTGCCCGCCCGCTGATTGGATGGAGCGTCCTGCCTCTGACGTCACGATTGGCATAAAAGGAGCCAGAAATCAAGAATATCAATCCTTCTCCCATCCAAACCCCTTGGGTGGGGTCAGAAAATTTTGAAAAACCAACCCTGGAGAGAGCATTTAGGCTGCAATGGAGGTGGATGAGGGGGGTGGGGAGGAGGCGGGTGTATGGGGTGGGTCCCTGGGTAAATACTCTGGATAATTAAGCGTTCCTGGGATCCTCCCCCGGGAAAATTCTGATAATTTGACTGAGCGTCCATTTCAGACAATATTTCTAATAAATGGGCTTAATAATGTGGGGTGGGGCACTAGTGGGGTAGCAGGATGCTTGGTTCCAACACCCATGTTTGCAGGGGCCATGGTTTTAGGGATTTTTTTGTGGGAGACCTTGGGGGGGGGCATGGTGGTGGCGGCGGAATTGATTTTCCCCCTGATTTGATGAAGATGCAAACTTAATCTCTTACCCAACTGTGGAAGTCCCTGAGTCCCCATCCTACTCCCAAGTGAAATAAAGGGAGCACCCATGTCCCACCCACTCTTACACTGCATCCAACACTTACACCCGCCAACAACAGTTCATTAGGCAGCAACAGGCAGCACATACACCCCTAGCAACATCATAATTTTTTTACTTTTTTCAGTTTTAATACTTGTTTATAGCAACCCTTAAGGGGAGCAACGCAACCCTTCGGGGAAGCACCTCTCAGAGTGAGTCATGGCCCAAATACATCTCGGTGTAAGCGGCCAATAAAACCAACTAAACAAACAGAATATCATCGGTGTGGAAGCCGACCCGTCAGCAAGACTGCTGGACCAGCGCAGTGCAAGATGTGGAAGAACTTCTAACTACATCGCAGCAGTGCCCTTCAGAATTGAGATCTCCTGCACCGGTGAGCAGTCTTGGACATGCGCAATACAAATTTTGGAAGCGCCCGGATGGCCATCCGGGGGCAAAATAAACTAATATAAGAACTCCCTCTTCCGAACTTTCATAGAGGAGTTTCCTGTGGATGGGCCTTGCGGGCCCGATGTGATGCTACAGGATGTAGAGCTGATGGTGATTCTTGGTGGATAACTCGCCGGATCTTCAGGACCACGCTGAAAAGTGGTATCAAACTTCCGCGCAGCATGTCACGTGTGTTAATTGACTTTTGGACGACAATCTGGTGGGACTCTGCTCGGTGCATCGCAAGAGCTATTCGACGTATCCCGCACCGTGTACCCAGTTTAATGTACATGCATATTTAATTACAACTGTAGACATCCTTGTTAATGGGCAACATTCAAACTACCGTCGCAGGATGGAAACTTTATAACAAATGGTGTAAATTTATGTATCAGTTATTCGGACTATCTAATGAACATCTTTCTAACCGTTCTTCTTCATTGTCTTGAGAGTGAGCCGTATCAACAGTCAGCTTGCGGAAATCTTCCCTGCATTCGGAATCATGCCATCTCATGCTACTCAACTGTAACATATCAATTTCTGTGATTTATGAACTCTTACTGTACCGATGACCAATAGGTACTCAAGTAACTACAGTATTGTACTATTCATTATTTCCGTAATAGGCACTGATAGGTGCCTTCCTGGTCTTAAGACCACATTTTTATACTTTCCGTTTCATACTGTATATATTATCTTGATTTCCGTGTGCTTATAACTAACGAGCACCGTAAGGTCCTATGACTTGATATACTGTTAGAACTGTACTAGTTAGTTATGTATATCATAATATGGCAAGTAGCCATCCTAGGTATTATGTTTTGTTTATATATAAAAACTCTAGGACGCAGTACGCTAAGTGATACTATACAGCAACATTATATCCGCATCACTATATTCCTCCAGCATCAATTTTACACTGAGCTCACTGTTCATGCTCATATTGCTCGAACCTGACATGTGACCGACTAAACCTGGCTGTTCTAGCTCGATAGGATTGGTTTAAAGTAGTTAGGGACAATCTCTCCATAAGAGACATATTGTGTATGCCTCTTTTTCGGCTGTAGTGGATATGTAACACCACGCACGGCTATATTGTGTAATATTGGCCAATTGCCTTAGGGTCTCTTATTAATATCGAGTGATTTTCTCTTTCTATGCTCCTCCAGGTGCAAGGCTTAATAATTGTCTGGACTCCTAATCGACACGTTGGCAGGATCCGACTCTGGGAAACTATTGGGGTTTCCGAGCGCTGATAACTAAAGTGTCGATTTACATACACTCCCCCTGTATCTTCGGATACCAGTTAGTTTAGATTCCCCTACCAATGTAGGAAGCACTGCGAAAAGAAAATTATTATATGTGAAACCGGCCTGCAGTGCATCTCTGGCCATTCTGGAACTTAACCCTAATGACAGGTGAAACGTTAATTCTGTAATGCACGGGTGACAGACGAGACGCAGATCTCCATCCAACTCGTTGTAGTGTCTGGGTGAGGTCTTAGAACCCACCACGCCCTCGCGGGAAGGTCACTAGCGATGGATATCTCTTACTCCCCACCATAAATACTATTGCGCTTTCTAAATTGCTTTTGTGAACTGTAACTCGTCCTAATGATGCCATATGTGGTTGCGGGATGATGGTAACCGGATCGTCATATGATTCGGAAGCTATTGCTCCATAACATGTATGCACGCTGTCTTTCTGAGGAAGATGCTATGCGAGGCGACCATCGGGAAGCTGGGCATCTTCGCCAGTTAGATATATGTGTCTAAAGATAGGTAAGAATCCCTGCCACTTGTGGCCAACATTTGTAAACGTATCTAATAACAAACTGATAGGTTAGAATTTAGCAGAAGGCCCGCATAAATAAAGCGGCAACTACCAATGCAGTATCTTTGGACCTACATAAGATAAACCAGTGTGCATCACATTACTTATAGCTTCACTAGGATTGACCAGTACTTAGCTTTTTGGTTTGAACAAAAGTGTGGCCCTTTTTGTCAGCTCTTTTCCTCCGCTTCGGCGTTGAAGGCATTTTCCTGTGACAGGGGCCCGTGCAAGGCACTTTCCTCTCGCAACAATAATGGTTTGTGTGTGTTAGGGGTGTAATTGGTTTATAATTAAACTATTCAAGTAGCCTCGTTGCGATGCTCCAATACTTCTGCAGATTTACGAATCTGTGACAAATCATTGAAAAGAGATTCTTTGCAATGTGTTATACTATAGCATATGCTATTTCTATTGAATATTTTGAAGTTAATCTGTCCGGCTGTGCACAATATAAGTTGACAGCAACCATACAGCTGTTGGTCAAACGTCACCACTATGATATCCTGCCCCACCTAGTTTATTGGTCTCGACTTTTCTACCATGACCGTGATCATGATGCAGGATCCTATGGCTTCATGTCAATAAGTGTATACATGTTTCTGGATGGAGGATTCATTGTATGCCCTCTGGCCATCTGACTGTTGAAGCTATTTCATTCTGGACCCAGTTTCTCCCCAACCTAGCTAGCACTAATATTTGCAAAGAAGACTTGTATTGTCACTATATTGAGTGTTAAAGCAGACTTCTTTGCACTCTCCTGAGAGATGTCTGTTTCTTTGGACCTGCAAATATATGGACCATTACAATTATACAATTATATTGTTTCCTACTTGTATTACTATTTCTTCACTTATAGTGCATCGTATGGACTTGGGATGCTGCAGAATATCCTGTTTGTTTCCTGGTTGTATGAGCAGCATAGCAAAGGTGCCTGTGGATGGCAAGTCATTCTGACTGGATATGGCCATCTCAAAATTGTCTGCAATCACTTGAAACATTACCGTACATATATGTGTGTAACGATATGTTGATGCTTTAAGAGAGGTTAAATCCTATAAGTCTAGATCTTCTTCCTATTCGACTTTCGTTACATTAACTGAAGTGTTGTGTCTTAGAGCAGAGATCTTTAGAGGTGTATCAAACTGATATATCATCTCCTGCGGTGTTTGTCAAGTTGTGCTTCAAAGACATTGACAGTTGGCGCACTCACAACTTCTGGCAGATTATTCCAAGGATACACTATTTTGATACAAAGGTTGTGCTGAATAGCTGACCGTTTGCTTCATCTTATGGATGGTGTCCTTGTGTTGTGGATTCTCTAAGTAGTGTAGTTGGGCAAACCTCACAGTCATATATGCATCTCGGTATCTTAAACACCTCAATCATATCTCCACGTAGTTTTCTGTAGGTCAACATTGGAGGCTTCTTCTGTAGCCGCTCTACGTAGCTCAGGGGTAAGTTTTGTTGCCCTTCTCTGGACATTCTCTATGGTCACCAAACCGTTCTTGCTAAATGGGCACCACACTGTATTCGCATATTCGAGATGGGGGGGGGGAGGGGGGGGGGACAAGCGCCTTCCTTGTACAGTCAGCTGAAGCTATCACAGTCTATATATATATATATGATCTTCAGATCAGTCACATTGTCTGCATTGCCTTGTCGACCTTAGCCAGGGTTGTGTTGTGGGATCATTGCCTCTCATGCGGTAGCTTCTTTCTACATGACCAGTCTTGCAGTTTATGCATATCAGATTGTAGTTTCTTTTGTCTTCCACACGATTGATTTGACATGATACTTTTGTGTCATCTGCATACATATAGGTCTCTGAGGAGAGCAGTTTTGGGAGATCGTTGATATGTACAACACTGAGAGCACAGGCCCCAGAACGCTGCCCAGTGGGATCTCGCTTTGTGCGCTGGCCAATGTTTATGCCGAGCTGTTCACTCCTAGCTTTTACTTCCAGTTGGATAGAAAGGATATTATCCTGCTGTAAACCTTGCCAGTGATTCTGTATGTAGCCTCTGAGTTTAGTCATAAGACTTTGATATGGAACTGTGTTGAATGCTTTCATGAAGTCAAGGTAGATTAGGTTGATGTTTCCTCCCTTATCAAGTTGCTCTGTCGAGGAGTCTACTCTAGCACTTTTATCAGCTGCTGAGTTACATCGTCCCGCTATGAATACAAACTGATTTTCAATGAACAACGAGTTCCTCTTCATATGGCCTATAACATTGTCTCTGATAATTGTCTTGAGTACTTTGCTTAATATGCAAGTAAAGCTAACTGATCTGTGGTTGCTCGTCATTACTGCCAACAACCCTGAAGTTGCAGATCTATAGATCGATTCTATTTTAGCCACTATAGCTGGACAATTATTTGACATATATAATTCCATTTTAGCCAACAAGACTGGTCCCGGATAGAATGGTTCTATGTTAGCCATTATTGCTGGGAACAGTGCTATTTTAGATGGCTCGATTCCATTTTACCCATTTTAGCCACTATTGCCAACATCTATGCAGATGCAGATATATTGATTCTATTTTAGCCATTATGGCTTGGCACTGTTATTTGAGATAGATCGATTCTATTTCGGCCATTATTGCCAACATCCATATGTAGATGCATAGGCATCGGCAAGGGGGGGGGGGTTCGTCCGGTGCGAACGAACCCCCACCCCACCCCCACAAAAAATAGCTCTACCCAGATAGATAACGCTGGCATTTGTATCACACCTGAACCCCATGTACACCACCACACGAAAAAATAATAATCATTCTTTGAGGTCTGAGCATATTTTAGCCCTTCTCATTTTGATCGAATTTTTGTATTTTAACCTTGAGAAATGCAGGATATGCATCTATTTTAGCCATTATTGCTGGGCACTGTTATTTGAGATAGATTCCATTTAGCCATTTTAGCCATTATTGCTGGGCACTCTGTTATTTGAGATAGATTCCATTTAGCCATTTTAGCCATTATTGCTGGGCACTGTTATTTGAGATAGATTCCATTTAGCCATTTTAGCCATTATTGCTGGGCACTCTGTTATTTGAGATAGACTCCATTTAGCCATTTTAGCCATTATTGCTGGGCACTCTGTTATTTGAGATAGATTCCATTTAGCCATTTTAGCCATTATTGCTGGGCACTGTTATTTGAGATAGATTCCATTAGCCATTATTGCTGGGCACTCTGTTATTTGAGATAGATTCCATTTAGCCATTTTAGCCATTATTGCTGGGCACTCTGTTATTTGAGATAGATTCCATTTAGCCATTTTAGCCATTATTGCCATTACGACTGCGGTTACTGATAGAATGATTCTATTTTAGTCATTATTTCTGGGAACAGCTCGATTCCATTTTACTCACTAGCCATTATTTCCAACAACCCTGTAGATGATAGAGCGATTCCATTTTAGCCATTTCGCCATTATTGCTGGACACTATGTTATTTGGGATAGATCGATTCCATTTTAGCTATTTTGGCAATTATTGCCAACAAGACTGCGTTTACTGATAAAATGATTTTACTTTAGCCATTTTAGCCACTATTGCTGGACACTGTTATTTGAGAAAGATCGATTTCATTTTAGCCATTTTATGTTATTTGAGATAGATCGATTCCATTTGAGCCATTTTATCCATTATTGCCAACAAGCAGCGCTCCAGATAAGGCGCATACAAGCATACTGTACGCATAGAAACCATGTATGCACACATTTAAATATTCATACGTACCATGTACGCCTCATGTAAATACAGTACACATCAGTGTATTAAACTGCCCATACCGGCCTGTTGCCATTATCAAATATAGCCTACTCAATTACACGAAGGGGAATTGACACACTAATCACATACAATGACATACCGATAAGCACTCGTAAAAGCCGTGCCTATACTACCATCACTAAACGTTATGAGCTCCCATCTGTGTTCAGTCAAGGATGGAACAAGGAAGCGCCCAAACAACAACAAAATATGGACCCCAACTTTAAATGCCCTGGCCACTCACTATAAGTAAAAAAGCACACAGGATATGGATTCTTGAAGGCAAGTCAATTGAGAATGATAATGCTGCAAACCGTAGGCGAAAAGATGCTAGGCGGGCATTAAGGCAAGCTATACGACTGATGAACAGGCAGAAACGGAGTGACCATTGCAACAAGATCATGGAGGCACACGAATATGACAGACAAACCTTCTACCTAATTGCAAAACAACGTACTCTAGGCAATAATGGAATCCACCACCTTATGCATCATGGAACAACGTGTACTGATGAGGCTGATATCTTAGTGGCATTTAAGGAACACTGGTGCACTGGCCAGTCCTCTTCAAGATGCAGCGTTTGACGAAGCCTATAAAGTGGAGAACGCTCTCATTGTAATTGAAGACCTGTGTCGTAACCAGAAAAAACAGAATCAGCCTGTTACAGAATTAGAGCTCAGGGAAATCGTAGCTGGGTTTAAGAACAATAAAGCTCCGGATTATCAAGGACTAACTGCAGAGCATCTGAAGCATGCCCCGGCACCAGTATTTGATCACTTAGCAATTCTAATGAACTATATTCTCTCAAAGGGACATGTTCCACATGACATGAAGCAAGGAATATTAACACCTGTCCTCAAGAAAGATAAAGATAGTAAACTAGCAACAAATTATAGGGGGATTACGGTCCTGTCATTATTCGGAAAGATACTTGAGAAACTGCTTTTAAACCGAACCAAACATAACCACGATAACATTCAGTCCATGTGGCAGAGAGGATTCACAGAGGGATCGCCCTCCAACAACACAGCGTTGATCATTTCAGAGGTTGGGAACGAGACCAAGGACAACCAGAAACAAGTGGCTATGGTCATGCTAGATGCCTGCAAGGCGTTTGATATAGTTTGGCACGCTTCACTCCTTCGTAAGATATACATCAGCGGAGTCGAACAATCACTCTGGGGAACCATCCAAGACCTCTATACTGATGCCGAAACTGTGGTCAAGCTTAAGGGCCGAATTTCCTCACCTCTACAGATCCAGCAGGGAGTATGCCGGGGTGGAATCCTTTCCACCATCCATTATAAACTATTCAACAACAATCTCCTACATATGATTGAGGATATGCAAGTCGGATAAAAAATTGGACACATTCATTGCTTAGCACCAACTTGCGCTGATGACATTGCCATTCTCGCACGCGATACTAATCATCTCCAAGAGATTCTCAACGTTGTCCACCACTACACCAATCAGGAACGGTACTCTATCAATCCAGCAAAGAGTGCTCTTATCTTTCTTAACAAACGACCAAAGGAAATACCCAAAATACAGCTAGGAGAAAAACAAATCCTTGAATCAAAGTGTGAAACACATCTGGGTATAGAACGTTCCCTACGGGGCAAAGAAAATGTGCAAAAGAGGATTCAAATGGCACGGAGAACGGTGTACTCCTTAATGGGAGCTGGACTGCACGGCAATGGCGGAATGTCTCCTGCACTAGCTGCGCATGTATCGAAAATCTACTGTCGCCCAAGATTACTCTTTGGTCTAGAAACTCTGGAAATCATACATACTGTAGCATGATGATCTGATGGTACAATTACAATGTACTGATTGTTACACCTTCATATGGTAAGGATACCACACCATTTATTATGATATATATATATATACTA
This sequence comes from Chaetoderma sp. LZ-2023a, assembly GCA_034401795.1. Lineage (NCBI taxonomy): Eukaryota > Metazoa > Mollusca > Caudofoveata > Chaetodermatida > Chaetodermatidae > Chaetoderma > Chaetoderma sp. LZ-2023a. The sequence goes on from CM067365.1 coordinate 13,266,604, forward strand.
TATATATACTATATATATATATATATATATATATATATATATATATATATATATATATTGTTGGGGGGGGGGAAACAAGGATAATTGTTCAGTATTCAGTAACAACAAGTCTTGTACTTCTCCTAAATTTGCCATACGCATCAGTTGAAAAATTAAGGAGTACCGTACTCCCAACTGAAGAAAGCTATCTCGAGCACTGCCAACAAGACTAGAGTTACTGATAGAATGATTCTATTTTGGCCATTTTAGCCATTATTGCTTGACACTGTTATTTGAAATAGATCGATTCCATTTTAGCCATTATTGCCAACATCCCTATAGACGCTGATAGATCGATTCCATTTTAGCAATTTTAGCTTGACACTGTTATTTGAAATAGGTCGATTCAATTTTAGCCATTATTGCCAACAAGACTGCTGTTAGTGATAGAATGATTCTATTCTAGCCATTATTGCTGGCAACTTTGTCATTTTAAATGGATCAATTCCATTTTAGCCACTTTAGACATTATTGCTAACCAGTTTGTCTAAAGTGCCAATTATGCAATTGCGTGCCTTCATGTTCCCAGGCAGACAGAAGCAGTTTGTGAATGGCCCGACTATAGACAAGACAAACCAGAAGGGAGGTCTGGGGGTTCTCCCCCTTACAATTTTGAAAACCTAGATGTTCTCAGATGGCTTCTCAATCATATCTGGACGTAAATATTGGCATTCAATTATATGCCCTATGCTAAATTAGTCTATTTTACTCAATTTTTTTAACGAAAAAGTCTACATGACTTAAGTAGTCTACATGAAGTCTAAATGACTTAGCCATTAGCACATAGGTCTGTCTCATCTGCTGATTCCTGGTTATGTTGCACCAGAAATTATTTTCCCCTTTCTGCACATCATGGGTGTATATATTGTGTGGGAAATATTGATGTTATAAACAAATTAATGTTAAAAGTGAAACTTGCATAATTTCTGTTGCCAACATTTTCTTGACCTCTAGCAATGAGAATTGTCTTAAAGATATACAACATTGTGAACGCACATACAGTGCATGAATATTCTATGACAAGACATGTCTTCCGACTGGCTGAAGTACCTGAGAAAAATAAAACAATGATATTGCATTTTGTCACGCTGTTGAGAAAGAAAGGTTTGCTGCATTCTGACTTGCCTAAAATTATATCTAATATGCAGTGTGCCAAATGTTCACTATGGAGAGCCAAATATGCTTTGGTGTTCAGAAACAGGCACACAATACGCTCATTTCTGATAACAAATTTCACACCATGAATGTTAAAGCAATGGATGAATACAGTTTTATCCATGCCCCACCTATCTCTAGCTAAGCTCCACCCACGTTTTGTACATGTTGGGATCACTTTCTGAATTACAATTTCCAGACAACCACACACAAAGCTGTTGAATATTTTGACGCTATGGCAGACAGCGTCCTGTCAAATTAGTTACAAAATATTCAAAAGACTTTATTATAACTAGTAAAGACATACAAATCGTAAAACTTGACCGATTATTACTCGTGCATTATGGACTTAATTACATCTACACCTTTCAACTTATTCTTCATCCCTTAAGTTTGCTTCTGCGAATCGATCATAAGCAAGCAGGGAGCAGAACCATTAAGACTTTCTGGGAAATCGTTTTGGGAGTCCAAACAATAACACAAGGCCCAAGGGCCTGTGGCGCTCACCTGGACGATTAGCATTTGAACCATTTGCATTTAAATAGATCTGATTGATAATTTGTGGAAAATCCAAGATGCCCCCCCCCCACCTTAAAATTTACCAATCAAAATTCTGAATAGAAATTCTAGTCTACCTTGATAGCGTCACTCTAGCCAAATTTGTTTGAAATATGTCAAGCAACTAAGGAGAAGCCGTGTTTTGACCATTTCTGGTAAATTTTAAAATAAAATCTAAGATTTTCACGCAAAAAATTTGTGAATAAAAATTCTGAATAGTCCAATTTGGTTGAAATCTGTCAAAATGGTAAGGAGAAAGAGATTTGACAATTTCCGGTAAATTTTTAATAAAATCTAGGATTTTCACCCAAAATATTTACGCAATAAAATTCTGAATGGAAATCCTAGAGCATAGGATTCTTTCAGCCCAATTTGGTCAAAATGGTAAGGAGAAGCAATTTGACAATTTCCGGTAAATTTTTAATAAAATCTAAGCTTTTCACCCAAAATATTTATGAATAAAAATTCTGAATGCAAGTTCTATAATCTATGACCATAGGATCCTTTCAGCCAAATTTGATTGAAATCGGTCAAACGGTTAAGGAGAAGAAGCAATTTGACAATCTCCGGTAAACCTAATAAAATCTAGGATTTTCAATCAAAATATTTACGCAACAAAATTCTGAATGGAAGTTCTAGACCCTATAACCATAGGATTCTTTCAGCCCAATTTGGTTGAAATCGGTCAAAATTGTAAGAAGAAGCAATTTGGCAATTTCCAGTAAATTTTTAATAAAAATCTAAGTTTTTCACCCAAAATATTTACTAATCAAAATTCTGAATGCAAGTTCTATAACCTATGACCATAGGATCCTTTTCAGTCCAATTTCGTTGAAATCTGTCAAAATGGTAACGCGAAGTAGAGATATGACAATTTCTGGTAAATTTTTAATAAAATCTAGGATTTTCACCCAAAATATTTACGCAATAAAATTCTGAATGGAAGGTCTAGAGCCTATGACCATAGCATACTTTCAGTCCAATTTGGTTGAAATCAGTCAAAATTCTAAGAAGAAGCAATTTGACAATTTCCGGTAAATCTTTAATAAAATCTAAATTTTGTACCCAAAATATTTACGAATCAAAATTCTGAATGGAAGTTCTATAACCCATCGCCCTAGGATCGTTTCAGCCAAATTTGATTGAAATCGGTCAAAAGGGTAAGGAGAAGAAGCAATTTAACAATTTCCGGTAAATTTCAAATAAAATCTAAGATTTTGAGCCAAAAAATTTATGAATCAAAATTCCAAATGGAAGTTCCGGATTGGAGCACAATGGCATCCTTTGACCAAAATTTAGTTAAGATTCGGCGATTGGTTAAGGAGGAGTAGTGTTTTAAAGCAAAAGTTGACGGACGGACGGTCGCCACAGCATAAATAATGGAAGTTTAAACTGGTTGACATGCATGTGCATGTGATTTGCTTAAAGTGATTGATGTCAGTGAAAAAGAGTCCAGACATGAACTTTGGGAGTATGGTACTCCCGGACTTCCACTAGAGGAAGTCCTGTAAGCAAGAGTATGATCTTGCAGCTCTTCCAAAAATGTGGAGACAAAGTCATTATGCCATCAATATAATATTTACAAGCATATTCCCCAATGTCATTATTTCAATATTTGTTCCGTTAATCTCTCAAACATAATCACTACAGAACGTAGACCAAAAGGTATACCTCCAAATTGGAATAATCCATCTCATTGTACACAATTTAAGCAATATAAAAATTTATCCAAAAAGGATCAATAACAAAATTTGGTGAAAGGATTAGGAGCTAAAGGTAATTCAGTGATGTTCAAGCGAAGCTAATACAGGAATCCAAGCATCAGGCAAGTATACAATGTCATAGTCAATTATGTCACAGGTAGGCTTGCGTCACAATCAAATATGTCATGAATGGCATATCTAAGTCCGTCATAAACAATTAATAGTCTGTCAAGTTGTACGAATTGTATGTTTTTATTATTTAATTTTATTCTGTTGAATGTTTTGAAACTAATTTGACTGGGCTCTGTTGATGCCATACATCACCCAGTCAAAATAGTGTCCATATATTCAACAGCTTACCAGTATAGGTACAGATCTAAAAATTGAGAGTAAGGGAGTTCAGTGTTCGATAGATTCCAACATGGACAAAGCATGGGTGTACAGGGTTCTGCCCAGGGTGAAATTAGTGCTGGACATTTTTACGGAAATTCTACAAAGTTCCTTGAAATAAAGCTTAATTTCAACAAAATATGTTAAAAGTGGTGGTTAAAAAAGATAGTTTAGTCTTTAGTGCTGGTTAAAATTGTTGAGTGGGGGCTAATCCCGACCAATGTGGGCAGAACCCTGGGTGTAGCTTGGATTGGGCGGGGCATAGCTAAAACTGGACTCATTCATTACTGACAAACTCATGTCCACCATTAATCAATCAAACTAGAGCATTTATTTGTCATAGGTTTATATATGACATGGCTGACTTGTATTTTCACTGAGTTTTTGTTTCTGTAACTTTAAAAAGTATGTTTCCGAAAGGCTGGTTGGTGTAAAATGCAAGCATCCGGCTGAACATTGGCTGAAGCGAGCGTGGTCAAATTGACATCTTGGATGACTGCGCTTTCACAAATAAATATTTTGATTTAGAACCACAGAGTGGATAATAGACCTTTCCATTTTATCCATCCATCATATAACGTCATAATTAACTACGTGACATGTAGAATGATATCATAATCAATGATGTAGATAAGTATGTCACGAACGTATAATTGAAGACGGACTATGCGAGTATACGTTGTACGAACTGTATGGCTTTACTGTTTAATAAATATTCTCTTGAGGAAAATCAACAGCTAAAACTGGAAAGATACATTGTGATAAATTTTAGAAATATGATTCATTCAGTGCTGTTCGCCTCGACGTTAATGGGTAATATTCAGTACATCAACGACCACCTGCATGTTATTTAATATAAGTCATTGTTGGGGTTGTTTTCAGATAATCCCTCTGGCATTTTGCATAGGTACTGCCTGCATAGGAGCAGCCACATTTATTGGATACTCTCTCGTAACAAAGCCAGATGTTAGGTATGTATTTAGAGATTGTGTCTTAACGATGGTACTTACTATGAATTGTCAGGGTCTGTCAATGTAAGCAATGAAAATAAATTGTAATATATCCGCAAATCAACCATTGTTCTATTATCCAGCTGCAATCACACTCGATCTCAGTTGTTCAGTTAACCCTTACCACTCTGATGTCAATATTCTATCTTTTACCCTGTCAATGAAGAAACTGGTGTACATTTTTCACCAATTTTGGTGGACGATGTTGCTGTCTACGACAGCACCATCTGCCACCAAATTTGTTGGAAAATGAACACCAGTTCATCTTTTAATTCAATGTGAAAAATTTTAATTTTAACATCAGAGTGCTAAGGGTTAAGTTTTGTAGAAGTACAATTAGTACATGTAAGACTATGATGCAAAACATGCATGGATTACTTTGAGTATTAGACTAATATAATACTTGAGTATGAGATACATGTTAAGATCGAATTCGGTAATGATTCTGATTGGATATGTCACTATTTTCTGCGGCCACATTTTTGTGGATAGCATGAAGTGACACTACCGTCGCAATTAACGCAGAAAATGATGACAACAGCAATAAGACGGCCTAGGCTTCCACAAGTCAACAAGTACATATATAACCAAGTGCTAGATGCAGCAGGATGTAACGATACCATGAATCTAGGCGGCATACCGCGGTTAACGCCGGAAACACCCATCTGCACCACAGCACTTCCACAAAGCAGACCGAGTCTTAAACCAAACATCATTGAAATATTGATGGTTTCGAGAATTAATTGAGTGACAAAAGTCGAATTGTCCAAGAACAAAGTAAATATCTACTTCAAAGAAAGGACTTTTGAATTGGACTGTACATGCCATACTATATCAAAAACATTGAGACAATAACAAGCCAATGGCATATGCCTCATAAAATGATGATGATGGATAAAACCAAGTATTGTGCCATATTTTGAGACACCCAGCAAACTAGAGAAGTCAGACAGCAAAATTGATTTGATAACAAGCTATGTCCAGATTGGTATTGGAGGGAGAGAGTGAGTTGAATGTATGATACATAGTTAACAAGAGGCCCAAGGGGCCTGTGTCGCTCACCTGGAGCACCATAAATTTTTGTCAAAATTGTTGGTGGGTGGTTTAGCAGTCTTTTAAATGAGTTTGTGGACATTTTTGCAAGTGCAATATGGCCGCCAAACACACTACATTTTGATTTCCCCACGGCGCCCATGTTTTTTTGATGGATCAACTTCCTTTGAACAAATTTTAATGGCCCAAATTTCGGCCCGATCCCTTCAGCGGTTCTGGAGGAGTCATTTTCGTGAAAACCAGGTCATCCGAGATGGTCGCCGAACCATTTGGGCAATCAAGTCCTCTTGAACAAACTTCGCTTACCTCTTGGCCTAGATGAAGGTTCCTGAAATCGGCTGTAATCCAAAATGGCCGCTGGGCAAATTGGCCGATCGGGTTCATTTGAACAAACTTGGATCCTTATGCCCTAAGGATGCTTCCTGCCAAATATAATTGAAATCGGCCTGGTAGCTCTCAAGAAGATATTTTTAATTTCCCATTGCTTTAGCATGGGAGCTTTTGACGAGAAAGATGGCCACCAAAGCATTTATCCGACAGTTTCGAAAATTGCAAATTTGAGCTCAGAATACCCAAAAACATATATCCAAAATTTTGGCCTGATCCATTCAGCGGTTCTGGAGAACCATTCGGTCAATCAAGTTGTCTTAAACAAGCTTGGCTTACCTCTTTGCCTAGATGAGGTTTCATAAGTTTTGAATCGATTCCCCAAGCCGTTTCGGAGAACGAGATTTTTAAAGACATTTCTAAAAATCGGCCTAAATCCAAGATGGCCACTGGCCAAATTGGCCGATTGGCTTCGTTTGAACAAAATGAAATCTCTACGCCATAAGGATGCTTCCTGCCAAATATAATTCAAATCAGCCCAGTAGTTCTCGAGAAGACATTTTAAATTTCCCATTGCTTTAGTATGGGAGCTTTTGGCGGGAAAATGATCCACGATGGCTGCCAAACCATTTATCCAACAGTTTCGAAAATTGCAAATTTGAGATCAGAATACCCAAAAACTTATATAAAACGAATTTCGGCCTCAAAATCCATCAAATAAGAAAATCCAATATGGCTGCCAAACACACTATATTTTGATTGGTCCACCGTGGCCATGACGAATCAACTTCTCTTGAACAAACATTAATCACCCTTAGTTCCTAATTATATATCACAAATTTTTGCCTGATCGCTTCAGTGGTTCTGGGGAAGAAGTCTTTTTTGTGAAACCCAGGTCATCTAAGATGGCCGCTGAACCATTTGGTCAATCAAGTTCCCTTGAACAAACTTGATTCAGCGCTTACCCTAGATCATATTTCCTTAGTTTTGAATCGATCCCTCAAATGGTTTGGGAGGAGAAGATTTTTAAAAACATTTCTAAAAATCGGCCGAAATCCAAGATGGTCACCGGCCAAATTGGCCGATCAGGTTCGTTTGAACAAACTTGAATCTCTATGCCTTAAGGATGCTTCATATCAAATATAATTGAAATCGGCCCAGTAGTTCTCGAGAAGATATTTGAAATTTCCCATTGCTTTAGCATGGGAGCTTTTGGGGGGAAAATGATCCAAGATGGCCGCCAAACCGTTTATCCGACAGTTTCGAAAATTGTAAATTTTAGATCAGAATACCCAAAAACCTATATAAAACCAATTTCGGCCTCAGAATCCATCAAATAAAAAAATCCAATATGGCCGCCAAACATGCTACATCTTGCTACTCTTGGACAAACTTTACTGGCCTTTAGTCCCTAATCATATATGCCAAATTTAGGCCTGATCCCTTCAGCGGTTCATGAGAAGTTATTTTCGCTAAAACTAGGGCAACCAAGATGGCTGCCAAACTATTTGACCAATTAAGTTCCCTTGAACAAATTTGGTTGAGCTCTTGCCCTAGATCATATTTCATGAGGTTTCCTTCAATCCCTCAAGCGGTTTCGGAGAAGATTTTTAGACGTTTCTAAAATTCGGCAAAAATCCAAGATGGCCACCGGCCTAATCGGATTTGATCCCTATGCCCTAAGGATGCTTCCTGCCAAATATAATTGAAATTGGCCCAGCGGTTCTTGAGAAGAAGTCGTTTAAAGGAAAAGTTGACGGTCGGACGATCGCCACGACATAAGCTCACTTGGCCTTTCAGGCCAGGTGAGCTAATAAATTCACCTAAAGTTGTTAGTCAAATTATCTTAAATTAGGTGCATTGTTACTATTAACTTGAAGGAATTGCAGGCATTGATGCATCAGTAGTTGATAAAAATGACACGGCCATTATGAAATCACTTCTCGTGTTGGACAATCACTTTCCTACTTTGACACATATGGTGATCAAATGGGAGTGGCATGGTTTGGGGGTGGGTAGGTGCCCATTATAAGCTAGAGTGAGGTGTAGCAGATGTGACACACCTTTCATGGCTCACACCAAGGTGTGTGCGTCCGTGCAGGGTGGGTTTGGTTGGGTGTGTGTGTGAGAAAGAGAGGGAGGTGTGTGTATGCGCATGCATTTTTGGCCATTTAGCATAATGATTGAAACTGTGGTTGTTATTGAACCTTCTGTGTTTCCAGGATAAACAAGTTTAAGGTGGCAGCACCATATGAAACTGTTGCAGACTCATGCAAGGTAGGATTTGTAAGAAATGAGTAGGCATAAAAAAAACCAAAGGGTCATTGCAGCGTTAAATTATTGATTGCACCTGTTTGATAGCTAGTTGCTGAACATTTTCAAAATACATGTAATGTGCCTTAGGTGGCAATAGCTCACGAGATAATATTATAATATGCAGTAGGCCTACAGCTCATAAGTTAACATGTTTTGGATGTTTCCAATACAAAAACAGAAACATTTAGATTTATCTTATATGGGCTCACCAACTACCAGGCCCGGGATCCATCAATGCCCCTAGAAAGCAGTTTTGAAATCTCAGAGATGGATTTTGAGACATTTTAGTTTTAATAATAGCACCATGTGATAGCTGAATGGCCATAAAATGTCCCAGAATGTATCTGCGGTTTTAATTGACAGTAAATCAGTTAATTAATGCTCAGCAATCAGGATGATTTTAATTTGGCCTCAACAATTTGGGTGGATTTCATTTGGCCATGACTTTTATAGTTAAGCTACAGCGGGGTTGGTCCAGTTACTATGAGAAAATAGAGAACAGGCAGACAGCAGTCAAAGCCAGTAACCATTTAATGGTCAAACTGGCCCAAGCCAGTCTCAGCAGTGGTCTTCAAAAATATCCATTTGCAAGCCAAGAGTAGTTTTGAAAATTTACGGTTAGAAGGCCTGACTTGATAACCGAGACAGTCATTCCAGTGGTAAATGTCCAAACCTTGTCTTCTTGACTAACTAGATAATTCCACTTGAGTTTCAGAATCCAGTCAAATAAGTTTCAAAATATTCAACAGTTTGCCTGTATAGTCAGTTGCTATGTAATTGAGGGACTCGATTTGAGACTCAAGTATCTAATATCAGTCATAATCAAATTGAAATTACACCACAATTTATCTAACGTCACAAACATAATGATGTATATTTAGTTCCGTCATGAACATTGAAAAGTCAGTCAAGTGCATAGTGTATAAATTGTATGTCTTTGACGCATTTACAATTAAATAAACATTCTGTTGAATATTTTGAAACCAATTTGACTGGGATCTGGGAAGTCAAATCCAAAATATTCAACAGCTTTCCTGTATAGTTAGCTTCAATTTGGTATTCTGGTTATTCATGGTTCAGATCTATAAATCTATTCAAAGACTCCTGCAACACACATACAAAGTGGGCGGGGCATAGCTCGAAATGGATCCCTCTATTGAGAGACTGGAAGGTCAAGGGTTAATGAAGTATTCGCCTAAGAGTGGTATTGTGGTAATGTTTGTCTTTCCATGTACTCTTTACACTAGTCACATAACACCATATTCACACATTAAAAATAACGATAACGGGGCCCGATATTTTGAAACATGATTCATCTGAATGCCATTGCTCTCTTGCCTATGGGAGCAGCAGTTACTTTGAAATCAGAAGAAAGCATTTTTCAAAATATTCAGCAGGTTTCATATCAAATTAAGTTTCTAATAATTCTTTAAAGAACAATTCCGGGATTGGTAAAAGTGTACTTTATTTGAAAGACTATTATATGACTAACATATTGGATCCTAGATAAAAAACAATTGACAAATAATACGAGTAATTATACCATCGTAAACATGGGATTATTGTGTCTCCTGGGCGGCGCCATTTTCTTGCAACGAGAGCGAGATTTCACGAGATCCTGACGTCATCCCCGCACCAACGCTATCTTTGCCGAGCATGAAGGCTTACAGTAAATATGTATATGCATGGAGGCCTAACATGTGCTAATTTGTAATCGTTAGGACATTGTCCAGTTAAACTAGTCAGTTTTTCAAGTAATTCTAGTATCCGAAGTCGGTGGGGAATCGTTAACCCCTAGATCGCTGAAGCATAGATTCCATTTTCTCTATCCTATAAGAATGTGTTCATTTTGGTAACAATGCTGCTGTAAGTCATTGCTGTGCACGACAGCAACACGTTTCAGCAACATTTACATGTACCCGGGCACTAATTCTGTAAGTACCGGTAGACTTACGCATTTTACGCCATGCGATAAGGGTTAAATGAAGTGGCACACTTGAACCGTGTGTATTGTCAAATTACTCAGCTGAGTCAAGATACCGTTATAGCGTGTGTCACACGCAGTGTAAATATATATTTCAAGAAAACATATGATATGATAATATTGCCGAAACCACAGAACCGATTGTAATAATTCTTCTGATACCTACCTGTAGCTGCAAATGTGAAGATTTATCCAATGCTAAGAATGTTAGAATTGGCCTAGTGGTTCAAAAGATACACTCTGCAGGAAAAACTAAGCCAGCAAAATTTCAAACAAAAATTTCAGGATGCGGTCTATCCATCATCCCATATCAAAATGAGTATTACAGCTACAATGACAGAATTTGCTGTGCCGAAGCTTTACAATGTTATCACATAACGGAAAATATTCCATCAAAATATCTTAATTATTGAAATTACTACAGCTTGCCGGGCAATATTCCCAGAAATGAAAATTCCCAGATTTTATGTCAAAATGTTAATTCATTTGGTGATATCTCTGGCAATATTCACGTGAGCAAAATTATAATTGGTCAGGCAAATAGTCATTTCTTTCAGCTTTAAACACACTCCAACTTAATGACAATACGCAAAGATAGAGGCTGCGAAACCAAAACCATCTTATGCTGAATTTCACCAAAAAGGGTAACATATTCTCAGATCGTATCTTAAATGAATATTTTATATATGCCAGTCTTTTGAACCTCTTGTCCGATATTAACATCCATTATATCATATTAATCCAGAGGTTGGCACCTACTTAGAGATCATAGAATCATTGGAATCGCTCCAGCGTTTCGTTTGCTATTATCATTTACGTGTACTTCCTTAAAATATATACGCATCCATTGGCCTCGCTCCTTCAGCCAATAGAAATAGCGTTGGTGCGGGACTGACGTCGCTAGACACGATAAAATGGCAGCACCACAATGTGCGAAAAATTTTCAATTTTACCGACTTTATCTAGCCATAGTTGCCATTAGTTGGTTACGCTATTTCTATCTGGTTATTATTTTGGCGCAATTTCATTAAACATGTAATAATCTTTCAAATAAAGCACACTTTTTATCAACCAGGAATTGTCCTTTAATTATAATATTTTCATAAGTCTTTTACAATTTTTCTTTCAGCTTCTCACCGTCAACCTTACTAACTACGAGCCAAATCAAGAACTGGATAGACTACGGGAGGAGATCGGAAGCTATGCATTTTAACTTCATCTCCAACCCGTTAGCTTAAAACAAAAGAATGAGTCATAAGTATTGTTATTGATGGCTTAAGTACATATTTTGAACATTTTAATTTAATACATGTAATAATTAAAAAAGTGTTGAGTTTATTTTAGTAATAATAAAACAAGAGTAATTATTATTTAGAAGCCTAGAGTTATGTTCTTTGTACTAATGGATACATAGGTCTGATGATGACTATCTATCAACATGTGCATGTGGAACAATGGATAGATCCAATATATCACTCAGGTATATGATGTCATAATCAATTACTTCACATGTAGGCTGACGTCGGAATCAAAATCTGTAATGAATGACGTATCTAGCTCTGTCAAGAACATTGAACAGTCCATCAAGTCTGTTCTATTATTTTGACACTAATTTTACTGGGCGCTCAACAATCCAGTCAAATTAGTCGCAAAATATCCAACAGCTTGCCTGTATAGTTTCCTTGATATTGGGATCCTGGGAATTCAGGGTTCAATCAATCCCAACACGGACAAAACTTAACTGAGATTGGATGTCTGTCCAGGTTTAACCCAATTTCTACTGGGATTTTCCCCAAGCTTTGAAGGGGAGCCATTCTCAGGGATCTGAAGAACCATATTTATTTTATAGTTAAGGTCATGTTTACCAAATTAAACAAGTTTTGTTACTTCTAAGAACCTGATTGTTTTGGCGGACAATATGTCCAAGTCTAACATGGTGAACCAATCCATATGACCCAATTACAGGCATTGTGATGCCTTTACAAATGATAATTAAAGTTCGACTGAAGCAATTTTTTTCCTCACTGGTGGGAGGTTGCCTTCCAGTTTCAGAAAAAGCCTATTGATATTGGGGTCAAAAGGTCAAAGCAACCTGATTAAGCAAATCATCTTATTTCCTGTGGATATTAACTGTAGTTATGGAGGGATTCTTTTTATCTGGGCATCAAAAGATCAAATATCATGCTGACTCAATGGACGTTTCCAGTTTATCCCTTAATCATATGACGTCATTATAATCAACTACATGACATGTAGGATGACATCATAATTAATGATGTCATGACTCATGAATGATATAGCAACGCTTAAGTGATGACAGATCAAACATTGTTGTACGAACTGGATGTCTACTATTTAATATAAAAGATGTAGAAAATTTTGAAACTAATTTGACTTGGCGCTGTTGCTGTAATAGCCCATTTAAGGAAGCAGCAGCACCCAGTCAAATTAGTTTCAAAATATTCAACAGCTTATCTGTATAGTTTTATGGAATTTGAGTCAGGCAGTTCAGGGATTGATCGATCCCAACACGGCAGAGTGTGGGTGGAGCTTAGCTAAAGATGGACGGGGCATAGCTGGAGTCCACCATTAAGGTTAGGTCGTTGAAGCGGGACGAGGAAATAGATTTCAGCAATCTTTATTATGTTTCAATAACTATCTTTAATTTGTTTCAATAACTGTTGTGCACAGTACAGATCAGAAATAGGTTAAAATGTTTCCAAAACAGAAACACGTTAATTAGCAAGAAATGTTCTCTTGAATATTTTGAACATAAGTGGATTGGAAGACATTGCTGGTCTTCCAATACAATTATGTTCAAAATATTCAACAGCATGTTTTATTTTGTTTTGGAAACATGTTAAGTTATTTCTAAGCTGTACTGTACATGTACCTTGGCTTATATATGATGATGAATCTCTACATATCATAACCAAGGTGACTGATTGTATTTAATTAAGTAATGTACAGTCGGATATTCAACCACATTTCCTGAGATAAAAACGAAATGAAATAAAAAAAACAAGAGCTATGAGAAGACGGCATATCCCCTCGGATCCAAACATTTCAGATAAACATACATCAAGAGTAAGGACAATATTTTAGAAAAACTAATCAATGAAAAATGAAATCCTGACACTGCATCTCGCCTTAAAGAAAGATAGATTTGTAAGTGCAGGTTCAATTCCATTCAACTATTATGCTCGAACAAGAGAACTTTGGTGAAGTTTAAGTTCTTCAAGGGAGATAACCCAGGAAAATATGGATGAATTTCTTCAAAATGACCGTGGATTGGTCTGTCGTTTTATTAACCACATAAACATACTTATCGTTCAATCACTACTTGCTAAATAATTCTACTTACGTTTAGCGCCAGAAAGATTTCTAATCTTGCATTTAATGATTTCTAATACAAGAACCACAACTCTATACTCTTGTCAACTTTTCTGGATGGAGTAGACTCCCTTTAATGTAAATCAAACAGAGACTTCTGGAATCATGGCTAAACTGTAGTTGTGTTGACATCTTGAAATGATTGTCAGAGATGGACGGACTGACATACATACATTCTATACAGATGCATAGATGTACCAAGTTTCAAAAGAATCACAGCTAAATTGTAGTTGTGTTGACAAGAAATGATTGGTACTGCAGTTTATGTATCGGCTTAAAGGTATTTAAAGGGGGATAACTCTGTAATGAATAATTTTCTGGCCGCGAAAAAAAAGCGCATGCACATCTTCAGATGCTAATGACTAGATTTACCACGTTTCGAAAGAATTGTATCTACCAGTAACTAAACTGTAGGAGTTGCGTGCGTTGACAAGGATGGACCGACAGACAAGCATAGATTTGGGAGCCACCCACCCCTACTAACCCACCCCCCACCGGGGGAATAAAAATCTGCAGAATTGGATGCCTCGTCTGTCCATTTTGTCATGTTTTGCAAATTTTGCTGTGCCAAGGTCACACTGATTGACCTTTGACTTCATTGTGCTGCTTGCTAAAGTCAATATAACCGTATGTGCAGATTTAGTTCAAGTGTGCTTAACCAAACCTGAAATAGAAGACAAAGGGATTTGCTAAGAGCAGAATTTAACCTTGACACTGTCGCAAACGGAAAACTGATACCCATGTCTCACTTCTGCCGTGCAGGTGAGACATCTGTATTTGGTGAATTTACAATTTAATCAACATTCTGTTGAACATTTTGCAACTAAATTGACTGGGATCTGTTTCGCTCAGTCGAATTAGTTTCAAAATATTCAACATCTGACGGTCTGTATTATTACCTTGAAATTGAGATTCTGGGAATTCAGGCTCCAGTGTTAATAAAATCTATTCGAATACGCATAAAGATGTAGTCGGAGCTTAGCCAGAAATGAGTGGGCGGAGTATAGAGCTCTAGAAATGGTATACCCTTTTATTCCCCAATCAATGATGGCAGGGGAGAATAAATATATAATAATTTATTTTAAATTTAGAATTTTCATATATACGTAGTTTATTTCATTAAATATCTATTTAATATATAAATAATTTGCATAACATAATCACAGGTAAACCTTAAGATTATAATCAGCTAGGCAGCTGTGCACATGAAGCTGAAAAGATAGTTTAGTAGCAGCGATAATTTAACCCTTGATGAATCCGGCCAAAACCAGCCTATGCAGTGGTCCTATGGAAAGTTCATTTTCAGGCCAAGAGAACGCAATTTTTGAAAATTTACCACTGGAATGACTGAGCCAGTCATTTCAGTGGTAAATTTTCAAAAATTGTCTTCTCTTGACCTACAAATGGGCATTCAATAAGCAAATATTTTGATTTTTTGATGAAATGTAGTCATTAAAGGGTTAAATGCCTACAACCTTTAATATATTAACTTTCATGATTCATACAAGGACTTGAAGATTCATTCAAACACTTCAAGGATGTGTTAATACTTTAACAGTCAGGCTGGCCAAAAATCAGCCTCACCACTGGTCTTGTGGAATGTCCATTTGCAGACGAAGAGGGATTTCTTTAAAATTAGACTAGAATTACCGGTTCAATAACCGCAAATGGACATTCCTCAAGACCGCAAGAAAAGCTGGTGTTGGATGACCATTGAAGAAATAACACTAAGAATAGAAGACAACATTATTTTTCCATCTCAAATGCCGATACCGTTTCTAAAATTGTTGCTGTCGAAATTTGATCATATGATCCTAAACGATGCCCATTTTGGAGGGGTAACCTAACTTCTTTCTGAGAAAAACATTGTAAGAAGCCATTGTGCGCCGTGGAGCTCAAGAGTTGTTTGAAGAACAGAATACTTCTTACCATAATATTAGAAGCCCGGGATATATTCAGACTGGATATCACTTAGCATCAGGCGTAAAAAACAGTCAATCTATTACAACTGACAAAGTTATTATCAGAGTGGGATACTAATAGGCAGAATAAAGTAGGGTGAGTCAATTAAGGCTGCAACTGAATGCTTTGAAACTTCAACACATGTCATATACATAGAATAACAGATGAACAAATTGACTACATGTATATACCACACCATTGCAAGTAAGTCCAAGACTACAATTCCGGTTTTCAACTGATGTGGACTACAATGTACATGTATATTGCACGCATATTGAAATTTGCTAAATTTCACATATATTTTGTCTAGCTTATTGGATAGATCTGATCTCTCAGTTAAGTGTATGACGCCATAGTCAATTACGTCACATGTAGGATGATGTAACAATCAAAATGCGTAATGAATGACGTGTCTACTTTCGTCATGAACATTGAATTCTTCGTCAAGTGCATGAATTGTATGTCTGTTGGATTTACTATTTAATGAACATGCTGCTGAATATTTTGAAACTAATTTGCTATAGGCAGCACCAGCCCCCAGTCAAATTAGTTTCAAAATATTCAATAACTTATTGTATAATTACCCTGAAAATGGGATTCTGACAATCCAAACGCGCAAAATGTGGGTGGAGCTTAGCTATTGATGGGCGGGGCATAGCAAGAAATGGATCCCTCTATTGCATACTGTGAAGGGTATTCTTGTATTTTACACGTGTTAAATATATTAGTAATATGGAGACAGCACGACTTTAATCCATGGCCGATCAGCTTCCGTGGAGCTTGGACAATAAAATCTCATTCTTCCGACACTCCTAAAACAAAAAATGGTTAAGAATTACAAATTATATCAAACCATTAATCACATTATACTGGTAATTATGTGTCAAGAAGCGTATCATTGTTGCTTTAAAGTGAATGTCCATTGCCAGGGCAAGAGGAGAAGACCCCTTCTTTTAGATTTACTACTGGAATTACTGGCTTCGTTATAAAATCAATCAATCACTCTACCGATAAAAATTCAAAAATTGTCTGCAAATGAACATTTCCCAAATTAAATGTAGACCATTTTTGGCTGCCATGACAAGTAAAATGGTTAACAATTGAATTAATATAGAGCACAGAAAAACAAGAGTTTAGTGAAACTCAACATACGCCTGCAGGCACACTTGTTTGAGGAATGCTAAATGTGAACAGCTTGTCTTTGATAAATGACACTTATTCTATCACTACAACATTTGCTGAACAAAAAATTGTGAGTGTTGGTTCCAAACTCTTCCAGATCTGGACCGGACAAGAAAATTTGACACATTTTAGCTTTTCAAGGGAAATAACTCTGGCGAATATGGGCGGAGTTTGTCGAAACGAAATCATGACACTTCATCTATCCCTAACACATCTGCTGAAATTGTGAGTGTAGATTCAAAACTCACTGAGCTATGGGTCGGACAAGAACATTTGGACACATTAGGTTTTCAAGGGAGATAACTGCAAAATATGGGCTGATTTTTCCGAAACAAAATCCCGACACTTCGCCTATCCCTAACACATCTGCTGAAAAAAAAAATTTTGAGTGTAGGTTCAAAACTCTTCGAGATCTGCTCCGGACGAGAAAATTTTGACAAATTTTAGCTTTTCAATGGAGATAACGTTAGCGAATATGGGCGGATTTTGTCGAAACGAAATCATGACACTTCATCTATCCATAACACATCTGCTGAAATTGTGAGTGTAGATTCAAAACTCCTTGAGATATGGGTTGGCCAAGAAAATTTTGACGAATTTTAGGTTTTCAAGGGGTCAATAGCTAAGCTCCACCCACATTTTGCGTGTTTTAGCTGGAAAATATGGGCTGATTGAGCTGAAACAAAATCATGACACTTCGTCTATCCCTAACGCGTCTGCTGGAAAAAAAAATTGTGAGTAGGTTCAAAACTCTTCGAGGTCTGCATGGAACAAGAAAATTTTGACAAATTTGAGCTTTTCAAGGGAGATAACTCTGGCAAATATGGACGGATTTTGCCGAAACGAAATGATGACACTTCGTCCATCCCTAACACATCTGCTGGAAAAAAATTGTGAGTGTAGGTTAAAAACTCTTCGAGATATGGCGGACAATAAAATTTTGATGAATTTTAGCTTTTCAGGGAGATAACTCGGTCAAATATGGGCAAATTTTGTCTAAATTAAATCATTGCACTTCGTCTATTCCTAACACATCTGCTGAAAAAAATTGTGAAAGTATGTTCAAAACTCGTCGCGATCTGCTCCGGACAAGAAAATTTTGACAAATTTGAGTTTTTCAAGGGAGATAACGCTGGCGAATATGGGCAGATTTTGCCGAAACAAAATCATGACACTTCGTCTATCACTAACACATCTGCTGCAAAAAAAATTGTGAGTGTAGATTTAAAACTCTTCGAGATATGGCTTGGACAAGAAAATTTTGACGAATTTTAGCGCTTCAGGGGAGAAACCTCGGGCAAATATGGCCGGATTTTGCCGAAACGAAATCATGACACTACGTCCATCCCTAACACATCTGCTGGAAAAGAATTGTGAGTGTAGGTTCAGAACTCTTCGAGATATGGCGGACAATACAATTTTGATGAACTTTAGCTTTTATGGGGAGATAACTCGGCCAAATATGGCCAGGGTTTGCCGAAACAAAATCATTGCACTTCGTCTATCCCTAACACATCTGCTTAAAAAAATTGTGGGTGTAGGTTCAAAACTGAGATCTCCGGACAAGAAATCAGACGGATGGACAGACAGGCGGATGGGGAGCACCATCACATAATACACCCCTTGCGCGGCGTATAAAAGATGGATAGGGTGTTTTCCTTTACTTATTTCTCTACATAGTCCCCGTCTATGCCAATACATTTTCCAACAGGTCTGGAGATGGTCGATACAATTACAGGAGAAAAATGTATCGTGCCACGAACACCTCCACTACAGCAGCAACCACATCATCGTCATTCCCATACCTATGCCTATCCAATATCAATACGGTGCTTTAGGACCACTAGGGCAGTCTACTAGCCCAGCTTTTTATGGTAGCTCTATGGAACTTGAGTTATATGGAAATGAAAACTGAGATGGATAAACAGACTAACAGACAAACGGATGGAAAAAGCTAATGCTGTATACCACATTTAAACATTACAGCCCAGAAAGAACTTAGAATGCATCCAAAACAAAATAAAACATACTATTAGTTACACCAGTGTTTTGGCAAGGATACAGGCTGTTACCACACGTGCAAACATTGTATTTTTTAACACATTATATATTTGTTTGCACTTGTGGTAACAGCCTGTGACCCCCGCGAAAACACTTGCGTAACTAATTTATTACCCCTCAGATGTCAGCGAGAGATTAAGAGAGGTGAGAGAGAGAGAGAGAGAGAATTTTATCTTATCTTAAATATTGCCAATTTTCAACACTTTATGACATCATTTTCATGCATCACCACTTATGACGTCACGTCCTTCGTCATTGGCTATTGTTACGTTGTAATTAATCTGCGCATTAAGGCGAAAACAATGTTCGCATGAGGGATACCATGTAGTATTGCGTTCGTGTGAGGGAAATACCAGATCATACATCACTGATCTTAGCCAAACAAATAACAGCATATGGTCATGTGACCTTACTGAGGGGTAATAATGTTTAATATTTTGAACATACATGTAATTGGATGGGAAGACATGTCTTGCAATCCAATTATGATAAAAATATTCAACAGAACATTTCTTACATCGTTTTCAAAATTGTACTAACTAATATGTTTGTGTTTTTTAGGTTTGTGTGAGGTGTGTGTGTGTGGCTTAACGAGTATTTATTACCTCTTTGAATTCTTTGACTGTTTTGAAGTAAAGCCTCTGGTTCTCAATCAGGTCTAAATATAGATCATTCAACTGGTCTCGCCTCATCTTCTCTTCTTGTTTCTTCTTCTCAACCTGCGAGAGAGAGAGAGAGAGAAAAGTAAATTCAAGGAGCTACATGTATTTATAAATAAACGCAAAAACTTAATGTTGAAAAAAACCCAACATTTTATACCAAGATCAAGGCCTTGAGGACCTCAGTGTCATCGTTTGGATCCCTAGCAGCATAGGCAATAATGTATACAAGTTTGGTAGTGATAGGTGATAGTGATAGCTTTAAGCCTTTAACACTCGAGCCAAACACGCCTTCTGCAGTGACCTTCAGAAATGCCCATTTACTGGCAGAGATTATTTATGACTGGCTTGCCAAATTAAAAAAATAACTTCTAGGTATGTAAAAGATTTTCTATGAGAAACATAACATTGATCCCACCGCCATTGCCATCATCTACAAGAGCTCCGCAAGCGGCGCATAATACCCCGCCATGATAACAAACCAATGAATGAGAGCTTTCAGAAAATATCTACATGTACAGTTCAGATCACAGTTAGCTTTACTTAAACGCATCCTAAAGCTCGTTTAAAATACGTCTACATGGTGTCATTTTCTCGTAGTGATCTACATAGTTATAGCGCGAGCGGTAAAATCTGCATCCTGAACTTTATCTTGATGGGTTTAAATTCTGACACTACGGGTTTGACATTTTGAATGACGGGTTTAACTTTTTTCCCTACGCGTTTGGTAGCGTCTGAAAATTTTACGATAAATTAAACGCACCACCAATTCCAAACGCGGATCTCCAATTCTTTCGCCGAGTCCTATGAGTAGAGGCAAACGGGTACTCAGTTCCTAGTCTAGGCAGACCCGGTTATCAGTACACATTTTCATTGTATATGTATCGATTTGTAAACTTAGCAATTCGTACAGCAGATTTTAGCTTATTTTCGTAAATTTGTGGCTGGATTTATCAGATGTATTTAATTTAGTGTTTCTTCGCGGGATTTGTCTAATTTCTGCGTTTTTATAGTGAAAATCTTGATATATCTAATGCTGAATGGGCGATCATCTTGAACTGGAACACCATTCCATTCTGATGATGTCATCGCATATATATTTAACCTCGTTATCTTTGATTGGCAGAGACATTGTTGGAAAAGCCATCAATGGCAAATCTGATTGGTTGAACTAATGTTGTGCTGCTTTGACAGTTGTGTACCATTAGGCTACAGTTGGATGGGTGTTTTGTGTGCAACATAACTTTCCAGACTTTGGCCATGATTTGGACAAAAACCAAGGAGGATGCACATTGGGTAAAAAAATTTAATCTATGGCTAAATCGGAAACAAACTGATAAGATTTTGCTCAAATTTTTACAAAGGAGGTTGTGTGATCATACATTAAGATTTAACAACCTTGGATGCGATCAAAAAGAAAATTTTAGGCTGTGGGTTACTATCTCTGATAACTTGGATCTATCTGACGATGGAAAGTAAGTGATAATTACTAGATTGTTTGGTCTATGACGTGTCCTATCAAATCGACAACGTACACTTCTTTGATCACTAGCCTACCCCAACCCCAGGAGAGGAGCCAAATGTAATACCAGAAATGTGGCTGTAATGCAACCATGAATTTCGACTTCATGACAGAAATGAACTATGAAGATTGACTTCAAAACATAAAATAAATTTAGAAGGCTTATCAACAAGAGGCCCAAGGGCCTGTACCGCTACACTGGATGGTATATGGCAAAAAGGGCTGCCAGCAGAAAAGGCCACTACTATGTCAAAAAAGGCTGCCTATATAATATATGTACATACCTATCTATATATCTATCAAAACTATTTTCAAAATATTCGCCAGGTTTGCCTGTATACCCGTATCTAATTTCCACTTCCTATTTTTTCTTTTCAGATGTGGCGGATATACACATGTAGAGGCGAACTGTCAAAATATCTCATCTGATGACGGTTGTTGCTAAGGACAGAATTATAAATAGGGAGAAGCCTTAACAAAAGTAATTTTAATATGTTCAAGTTTCGATATAAAACCATTTTAAAACAAACATGAATAACATAAATTGGTTGAATAATTTCAGTTTATTTCGTCAGTTATTTCTATAGTGAACACGTACTATACATGTAACATGTGAAAAACTGCTAAATGTTTGAATCGCATTCCATAAGGATCGAAGTGTAGATACAGAAAAAGAAATATAAAAATCATTTCGATCTTAATATTCAATATTGATCGTTGTTCTTGTTTGATATGTTGAAGCATACAGCCATAGAATCATTCCACCCAAGTTTCGTTGAAATTGGGACACTAATTAAGGAGTAGGGTTTTAAATGGTTCTGGAGTTTAAAAAAAATCCAAATGGCCACCAAAAATGACCACACAAAATTCTGAACAGAAGTTCTAGAACCAACTACTATAGAATCCTTCCAGCCAAATTTGGATATAATCCACCAAGCGGTTATGGAGAATCTGCATTTTGACAATTTATGTCCAGCCAACTAGGGTTGCAATCTGTCAAGCTGTTAATGAGGAGTAGCGTTTTGACAATTTCTGCAAAATTTTTCATAAAATCAAAGGTTTTCACACAAAAATTGACCAATCAAAATTCTGTATGCATGTTCGGAAGCTGAAAGCATTAGGGTCCTAACAGCCAAACTAGCTTGAAATCTGCCAAGCTATTAATGTGGTGTAGCGTTTCTAAACATAAACTTATCCATGATTTCTACCCATGAGTAAGTGGGTCAGTTGACCCCACTCAGCAACCGGATCGGCAGAAACCTGCTCACATCAACCAAAAATGGCTTCTGCAGTGGTGTTGAGAACTATCTATTTGCTAACCAAGAGAAGGCTATTTTTGAAAATTTACCACTGAAATGACTGTCTCGATAACCGAGCCAGTAATTCCAGTCGTAAATGTAAAAAAAATAGTCTCCTCTTGTTCTGCAAATGGATATTTTCCTATCGGTCATTGGCGGTTTGACTTGCGCCAGTCTTTCACTTTTATATACTGAAGGACTATGAATCACTCTCCTGAAATGTGCAATTCACTGTCCTCAGCGGTCACCAACCTGGAAACACCAAAGCGAGTGGTCAAGTCACCCAACCCTCCACCAGAAAACCTTGAAGTCTATAGATGCTCTCGGAGAGCAGCTGAGGCGTTTCCAGGTATAAATAGGCCTAAAGGGTGTTTTGTTGTCTATGAAATTTAGATATTTTTTACTAATTTTCCATAGTATTTTTTTTCATACTTCATATCACCTGAATTGTAACCACCATGCATGTCACCCGGAAATATTAATGAATAAACCAGCATGCTTATCAGGTACCACTGTACCACCAAGCATGTCACCCAGAAAAATGAATGAATAAACCTGAGCATGGATATCAGATAATCATGCTGGTTTATTCTAACAAATATTATCGATGAGGTACAGTGTATGTGGTGGTATAGTGAATATCAATATGAGCAATAAATCCTGTACTCAGACAGTGAGATTATAGTAGCTAATTTATTATTGTGGCGTAAGACTAAGTGGTGGTAGTAAACACCTGACTGGGCACTGCACCAGTATCATGTCAAAATAGCATTCTATCAGTATTTGTGTTGGTACACTTTTTAATAATTTATTACATAATGTACTTATACCAAAACAGATAGAATGCTATTTTGTCATGCTACTGTTGCAGTGCTAGGTCAGGTGTTCACTACCACCGCTCAGTCTTACTTATAGCTTTGCCCAATGGAGGAATCCAGTTTTAGCTATGCCCCGCTCATCTCTAGCTAAGGTCCACCCATGCTTTGCCTGTGTTGGGATCGATCTCTGCACTCTCTGAATCTCAAATTCCAGAAAACTATACATGTAAGCTGTTGCTATGACAGCAACAGCTCCCAGTCAAATTAGTTTTAAAATATTCAACATAATTTTTATTAAATTTTTTAGAAAAGCTTGTAAGATGCTAGGTTTGTCCTGACGCTAACGGTTAGTGTCCATTGAGTCTGGATGCCGATGCACTGTTTGTGCACTCCTTTTATAGTGTCTTGTACCTGAGTGTACCCGATCCTGTGTATGTACCCGGATTTGGTACACATCCTATTGTTGTTGTCGGTTTTGTACCCGATCTTATGTGTATGTGTACCTGATCTGCGTACTTTTTGTACCCGAGGTTAGGTGTACCCGACTTGTTTGTCTTATGTTTGTGTACCCGATTGTACCCGAGGTTAGGTGTACCCGACTTGTTTGTCTTATGTTTGTTGGTGTACCCGAGTGTACGTGTACCCGATTGGTAAATATCATGTACCCAATGCTGGACTGCATGCCCGTCGTCCACTTGTTGCTGTTCCGCCTACAGAGCGTCACATCGAGAATCTGTTTGCATGGGCAAGAACTCATCAGCAATGGCGTGCTCAACAATGTAGCCTCGGTTTGTTCAGTAATGAGTCAAGGTTTTGTGTGGATGTGGCGAATGGTAGGCAACGGGTTTGGCGACGTTCAGGAGAACGGTATGATGCAGCCAACATCATTCAGCACGACAGATTCGGTGGCGGCAGTGTCATGGTGTGGGCTGGAATCCATGAAAATGGCAAAACAGAGCATATTGTGATTCGCGGATATTTAACGGCTCAACGTTACTGTGAAGAAGTTGTCGCCCCTGTTGTCATCCCTTTTATGCAGCATCATGCAGACTTTATGTTCCAGCAAGACAACGCCCGTCCTCATTCAGCTAGGGTCACCAGTGATTTCCTTGAGGCTAACAACGTTCCGGTGTTGGACTGGCCAGCGAGATCACCGGACCTGTCTCCTATCGAACACGTGTATGATGCGTGAGAACCATCCACATCTTCACAATGTGCGGGAGCTGGACGCTGCACTGCTCCAGGAATGGGATGCGATTCCTCTTCGTGACATCAGGTGCTTAATTCGAAGCATGAGAAAGTGATGTACGGCAGTGGTTAATGCGCGTGGAGGTCACAACCGGTATTGCCAGCTCAGCGTCATTATTTAAATTGGACCCTTCCATTGAATGATGCCGTGTTAAAGGCGTGATGCTAGCATTACAGTAACAAGAGACTGTTGTTCAAATTGGAAAATGACCTATCAATTAAATAATATATTTGAATCAATTTATTGTTTTTGTTAAATAACATTTATACAGTAATATTCTCAGTGTTGTTAAACTTTTTTGGTTCAGTATATATATATATATATACAACGTTTAGCTCTTGTCTCGAAAAAACAATAATGTTGAAGATAAACAATCCGATAAACTCGATCAGCGATGCGTGTCTTTGCTTACAATTTTCGAGAAAACTAACTTCAAGCACTCAGTAATAAGGCCGAGTTAAGATGCCGAAGCGGTCAAATATATAGGCATCACACTTTCTGATTTACAGTTTCCTTATTCTGCGTTATCTGTCTACTTTTTAGTCTGTGGCATACACGAAATGTGGATAGATTGATGTAATGCACACGCAAAAATATGTTATTTTCTAAACAGTTGATGCGATCTTTGCTAAATCTCATTAAATATACGTGTATCTCGACCAATCAGACTCGTGTGATACAGTGATATACCCGTTGCCGAGAACGGGTAATGAGCTTACGTACTCAGATATCAGGCACAGGTAAAACAATTATGTACGCATGCGCATGTCTGTAAAACCGGAGGTTTTCGGTTACATATTATGTATGAAACACTCAGGTTTGCAGATCTTGTAAATCGCTTCCATTTCCGTTATAAGATGTTACAACACTAGCCGCAACTGATGCATATATTGTTCTAAAAAGTTATGCATTTTACGTCTGCTCAACTTAGATTATATTTTAATAAGCCCATTTCAGAGAATATCTTGGTATATTCATCCAGATTTCAAGAGAAATTGTGGATTGAAAATTTATTAAAATATACGCGCTGTCATTACACTGGCTTCATACACAGTAAAGAATACCCAGGTGCGGAGTTCACACACGTCCATTTTATACAAAAGTACGACTGATGTCACTACGATGATATGACGATTTTGGCAATTATCATTTACGCCCACGAAAAACATAACTAAATGTGATGCATGTACTTAACACATATACAGCTCCAATTGCAATTTAGATCTACATGTACGGGTGCTCGAAGAGACTGTAGACCGATTCCACTTTATGTTTAATGACGCTTAGTAAGAATCTTTGTCGTGTTACTGAATACATTTGATTGCGCGGTTGACTTTTTTCGTGACAGGCTTAAAATATTCCATAATGCGTTTAACATATTGTAGGACAGGTTTTGACCCCGTTAGACGCGCCTATAAAATAAATTAAATGCGTATGGTGTTTGGCCACACCTGTAAACGCTACGAGCTTTGGACACTAAAAAGACACATTTTAGTTTAATTTTTGCTTCATAAAACAGTAAAGCTAACTATGATCTGTACCGTATTTCTTCCTCAGACCCAGAGCAGTCATCCTTTGAAGTGTCAAAGCGATCCATTAAACAGTCAAGGAGGCATTGTCTGGAAACCAACTTTCATTTCAAGATGGCCGCCAGACTGGCGGCCATATTGGATTTCGGATTATCGTAAACTTCGATAAATTTCTTCACCAGACATATTCCAACCACCCTATGAAGTGATCCGATAAATGGTAATGGAGATATCATCCAGAAACCAACTTTCAAGATGGCAGCCCTTGGCTGGCAGCCATCTTTGAGTTCAGATCATCGTCAATTCGATAGGTTTCTTCTGCAGACCTAGTCCAACCACCCTATCAAGTTTCAAAGCGATCAGATAAACGGGAACAGAGTTATCATTCGGAAACCAATTTTCATGATGGTGGCTGGCAGCCATCTTGGATTTTATATCATTGTCAATTTCGAGAGGTTTCCTCCCCAGACCTAGTCCAACGACTCTATTAAGTTTCAAAGCGATGCGATAAACGGTAACATAGTTATCATCCAGAAACCAATTTTCAAGATGGCCGCCGGTGGCTGGTGGCCATCTTGGATTTCGGCTCATCGTCATATACGGAAATTTATTTTCAAGATGACCGCTGGTGGCTGGCGGCCATCTTGGATATCAGATCATTGTTAATTTTAATAGCTTTCTTCCCCAGACCAAGTCCAACCACCCTATGAAGTTTCGAAGCCATCCGATAAATGGCAACAGAGTTATCATCCAGAAACCAATTTTCAAGATGGCTGCTGGTGGCCATCTTGGATTTCGGATCATCGTCGAATTCGACAGGTTTCTTCCTCAGAGGTAGGCCAACCACCCTATGAAGTTTCAAACCGATAAACGGTTAAGGAGTTATCATCCGGAAATTAATTTTCGAGGTGGCTGGCGGCCATCTTGGATATCGGATCGTTGTAAATTTCAACAGGTTTCTTCCGCAGACCTAATCCAATGACCCTATGAAGTTTCAAAGTGATCCGATAAATGGTAACAGCGTTATCATCCGGAAACCAATTTTCAAAATGGCCACCAGTGGCTGGCGGACATTTTGGATTTCGGATTATCGTCGATTTCGATAAGTTTCTTCCCCAGACCTAATCCAACCACCCTCTGGAGTTTCAATGCGATCAGAAAAACGGTAACAGAGTTATCATTTGGAAACCACTCTGCGGACGGACGGACAGACGGCGCCATTACATAATACCATGCCAAATTTTTTGGTGGAGTATAAAAAGGTGAATACATGGATGTGAGCCACATGTTGGATTCATCAATGTTGGCATAATGCATTACTAGCAAACTTGTTAACATTCTGTGAGTAGCATGGGAGAGATGGAGGGAGAATGAATACTGATGCCATCACAGTTTCTACGCTGCTACTAATATATGCTCCTGGCTTGAGAGGCAATGGATCTTTTCAAGTTTATCCATACATCATATGACATCATAATCAACTATGTGACATGTAAGATAACCTCATAATCATGATGACATGAATGACTCGAAATAGACTGTCTTTAACGCTTAATAGTGAGACACGTACGAATCTGTATGTCTACCATTCAATTAAAAATTCTGTTCAGCGCCCTGTCAAATTAATTTTAAAAAAATATATATATTTAACAACTTACCTGTATAGTTTTCTGGAAATTGAGTCAGGGAGTTCAAGGATCGATTGAGCGAGGTGTCGGTGGAGCTTAGTGATGGGCGGGGCATTGCTAAAACTGGAAAGGTTGATTATGAGTGAAGGCGTATATATCTTACATCAGTAACAGTCTCTAATATAAACGTTCCTGTTAAAATATTCAACATACATTTTCTTTGTTTAATTACAGTACCTTAGACTTATTCGTCTTGATGCCATCCACGATGCGCTCAAACTCCTTCAGAAACTGTTCCTTGTTAGCCGGAGAGGACATCGCTCTGAAACACACATACAGATATAGGGGGTGATGGTGGGGTGGGTGGGGCGATAACAACGTATTATCTCTATACTGAATACATTCTATCAAACAGCTTATGCCGAGATCTATTTTGACCCGAAGTCTGAAACACACGGAAATAAAATTCTGTCGTCGTGAAATGCAAAGTATATACTTAGTTGCAGTGTTAGGCAATCAGTGAACATAATTCTTTTTAATTCTAGAGTTACCAATTTCAGGCGGTGTAATAATTTTTCCTTTTTGATTCGGTTGTCATGTCTAATTAAAGAAAATAAAGCAACAGCATTCCAGATTGTTTAATTTGAACTGTGCATTCTGTTGATTACTCTTAAATGTAAATCGTACATTCTGAAAGCAACTATAAACTGCACTATAGGACGAGTTTACGCCATTACACTGGTCTCGTGCCTACTCAAAGCTCCTGTCCCATGTATGTGGATTGTGCAGTATCTCCCCGGGTACTAATATTAGCATCTTCGCATTACTCCGGTAATGACCTAAACTCGTCCTACAAAGTACAAAGGGAGGCTATAAGCGGAAGCTGATACATCACGCAATTTATATTTTTTCTCGGCGACATTTTATCTCAAATTTTGATGGAGTAAATAATGTTTATTAAACTATACGCAATATTTAGGTGCTCCCAATTGATAACTTCACTCCCGCGATGATGGCTATAGGGTATACATTAAGCATAGACATAGAATGGTAAGAATTTGTTGCATGAAAATGTGTTACAATTTAGTGCCATTTTTGTATCATTTATTTTAATATTTTCTAGAAACAAGTCACGTTACCCCGGTTTATACTTTTGGGAATTTGGACCTACGATTTAATCGAAAATCGCGATTTTGTTTTATAAAATCGATCGCGATGTTTCAAAGCAAAAATCACACAAGCCTATCTCTAGCTAAGCTCCACCCACGCTTCACCCATTTTGGGATCCCTGACTATCAATTTCCAGAAAACTATACGGGTAAGCTGTTGAATATTCTGAAACTAATTTGACTGGGCGCT
The DNA here is from genome assembly GCA_034401795.1 of Chaetoderma sp. LZ-2023a. Lineage (NCBI taxonomy): Eukaryota > Metazoa > Mollusca > Caudofoveata > Chaetodermatida > Chaetodermatidae > Chaetoderma > Chaetoderma sp. LZ-2023a. Next base: position 13,295,799 of record CM067365.1, read on the forward strand.
GGTGCTGCCTATGGCAGCAACAGTGCCCAGTCAAATTAGTTTCAACATATTCAACAGCATGTTTATTAACTAGTAAAGACATACAATTCGTACAACAAAGCTTAGACAATCATCAATGAAGCGTTCATGACGAACTTATCTAGATCATTCATGACGTAATTGATTATGACATCATCCTACACGACACGTAGTTGATTATGACATCATATGATTGATGGATAAACTGGAAAGGTCCATTAAATGGAACCCATTAAGAAAAAAATTTGAAATGAAGCTATTGATGACTAAGGCAGCAACCGTTTCCAGTTGATATGGAGCCAGTCATTTCAGTGACAAATTTTCAATTTCAAGAATATGCATATTTTTCATGAGAAAACTGAAACTTTTATTAAGAAATTTGACGATTAAATGGTTAATTTATGGGCAAATTTAATCTTTATATACTTACTGAGTAAAGTTGTCATAAATTGAATTCAACAAGTTAACCTGAAAAAAAATAAAAATGTTATGTGAAAAAAGAACCGTGGCAACATGTTATTTACATGTAGTCTAACAGATTAACTAGCCTACTAACCCACCAAGCAACAAATGTCGTCTCAGCATCAAGTAGGCATACATACATGATTTGTCACCTACCCCACTACACAATAATCAACATGCGACCATCTATACTCAATTTACTCACATGCACGCACACACTCACACATGATACACAACTGACAAACTAACACCTGACCTGGCCCCATGTTCCCGAAGCTATCGTTAGCTAGCGATATCATTACACCCATTGCTTTACTATGGTGTAACGATATTGCTAACATAATGATAGCTTCAGGAACATGGGCCCTGAAACATTTGTAATCCACCAGTCTATGGAGCTATGTATCCAGGGATTCTCTTAAGGGTCCTTTTAAGGGTAATATACCCTCAAAATCCAACTTGAGACACCCAAAAGTTATCGCAGAAGTTTCAATGGGACCCCTGAACATATTTCATGATTCTGTTATACTAAGTAGTTTTATAGGCCTTTGCACAAAAATAACTACACAATCTAGCATGGGACACCCATAATACATAGTTGTGAGGCCATGGTACTCTCTAATTTCGGTATATATGAAAAATACTGCATGCGAACATTAGACTTCAGTTTAGGACCCTCAAATTTCAGCCGAGGACTTTCACATTTCAGCCAGGATACCTCAGGTTTCAGCATGTGGGCTGCCTGGGACCTCCTAAATTTAGATGCCATGAGAAACACTCTATGTATCTGTCTGTCTGCTTGTCTATCTAATGGAAGCACCTGATCTGTTACTAAAGTATCCAACATCATAATCAAAATACGTCATTTGTAGCCGAAGTCACAATCAAATGCCATAGGTCCATCACAAAAAGGGGTAAACTTCTGACAGTAACCATCTGAGTTGTATGTTTTTGCTATATTCACAATTTAATAAAAATTCTGTTGAATTTTTTGAAACTACATGTAATTTGCACAGGCAGAAACAGCTCTCCGTCAAATTAGTTTCGAAATATTCAACAACTTACCTGCAGTATATTTACTTAATGCTTTCATGACGAAGCTGGCCAAACTGGCCTCTGTAGTGGCTTGAGGAATGTCCATTTGCAGGCCGCGAAAATTATTTTTGAAAATGTACCACGAATGACTGGTCATTCCAGTGGTAAATTTTCCAAAATAGTCTTCTCTTGGCTTGCAAATAGATATTCAGTGAGCAAATATTTGGATTTTTTAAACAAATTTAGCCATTAACCCTTTAATGGTCATGCCGGACAAAACCGGCCTCTGTTATCGTCTTATCGAATGTCCATTTTCAAGCCAAGAAAATAGAATTTTTGAAAATTTACCACTGGAATGACAGTCATTTCAGTCATAATTTAAAAAAAATTTTATTCTCTTGGCTTGTAAATAGACATGCAATAGGAAGATATTTAAATTTTCTTGACCAAATTTGACCATTAAAGGGTTAACGGGTTAATATAAATTGAGATTCAGGGAAAGCGTGGTGCGGTGTTAAAATCAATCCAAGTGTGAACAAAGTGGGTGGAGCTAAGCGGGAAATAGTTTCCTATATTCTCTGTCTAGATATATCTGTTGCTTGTTTGGTCAGTTTGCATTTCTACCAGCAATCTTCATTCTCTCATGTATGTCGTGACCTCTTGATGTTTCTACATTTATTACCCCTCTGTAGCATCACATGACCACATGCTGTTATTTGATTGGTTAAGATCAGGGATGGATGATCTGGTATTTACCTAACGCAATACCACATGGTATTCCCCGTGTGAAATAAGAAAATTTATCAAATTTCTTTTTCACGAGTGAGAAGACATACTTCCCTTCCTAACACTCTTGATATACTAGTATATCGGCTCTATATTCAATAATATTCAGAATTATAAAAAGTTAGGTGCCCCTACTGGGCAGGTGGAATGTACAGTCATGCACATGTCAGACCCCACCTCTGCGCATGCGCATACTGGTACCTCCATTACTAAATATTGGCTGACATAGAAGCAACTATTAAAAAACCAAAGGACCAGGCCTCTGTGGGGTGGAGAGGCCGGGATCCTGTTAGGGAGGTTAAGTATGTCATCTCATTCGTGAATAGAAATTTGATAAATTTTATTTCACATCATGAGAACATACTTACCTCCCTAACACTCTTGATAAAAGCCAGAATTTGAAAGTAAATTTGGCGGGAGGGCGGCAAGGTCCTAAAAACCAGTTCACCCTCAAAGAAACTAGCTCTGAATTTTCAAGAGATTTAAAACATTTGAAATTGTGTCTGAAAACACAACCAGGAATAGAATTTTGCATCGGATAATCGACCCATGAAGAGAGATAGATCGAAAAGCAAATGCGCTTCACCCACCCCACCCCCACCCCCCTCTTTCTGAGGAAGGTTAGGAAAAAACGCTGCTCTAAATGACTAGCACGTTCTCTAATACTTGAAAAAGTATTACTAGACATTGGAAAAAGAAGAATTGCTTCATTTTCAAAGATCTCTGAAAGAACCACAATTAAGAGACATTAACCATCACCATATTAAATAATAACATGACACAACCAACAAGACAAAAAACAAAATGGTCACATATACTGACCACTGATGTCTTGAGCGTGGAAATCACCTCTTCCCCCATACAGATGAAGAGAATGTAACCGGAAACAGTAGGGATTCCCCACTAACAAATGTCATATTTGTAAATAGCAGAGGAGGAAAACTAATTACAAATAAATGCCTTTACATTATTTTCTGAGGGCTGAGACGGTGAGCAGGTTGGAAGTGTCATGGAGATAATGGTCGGTAAAACTCGATTCACAGTGCCACTGGGCTACTGACATAATAAGGTCTTCAACAGAAACATCATTAAATAATGCCGGGGGAGTTACCACACCATGGACACTATGAGCCTTGGCTCTATCTACTTGTTTTCCAGTGGTTGTCTGATGACAGAATTGAATGCATTCTACTATCCATCTGGAAATAGTGTCTCTTTTCAGAGGCAGAGGAACTGGATTGCAGACCAGAAGGTCCAGCAGATCCGTAAACCATGATCGGCCTGGCCAATTCGGGGCGATCAGAAGCACTTGGCATTCCTCCTGCTTGATTTTCTGAAGAATCCTTGGAATCAGGATTGTTGGAGGGTATGCGTATGCATACATTCCCTTCCAACTGATAGTTAGTGCATCTATAGCGATTGGATATGGAATCGGAGAAACGTACGTCGTCATCTTCGCATTCTTCTTCATTGCGAATAAATCTATATTGGGTTCCCCCAATCATACCAGTGATTGAACAGATGATCCGCCACACATTGATTTAGGTGCCATTCCGTAGGCAGAATGCTCATCCTTCAGCTCAATGAGTCTGCTAACAGATTCAGCCTTCCCGGAATATGAACTGCTAGTTGTCTGAACGTATCAACACAAACTTTCCCTCCACTTCCTTTAAAGAAGTGTTCCAGGCCTAGAATTACCAAAAAAAACCTTTGACTGATCCTGATTCCAAAGTCCTGATATTGTATCTTTCAGGCAAGCTCCCCATCCCTCCATCGATGCATCCATAAACAGCGTTACTTGAGGGTGGGGAGGGGTCAGCATGACCCCTGCTAGGAGATTCTCTCTCTCCATCCACCAATGAAGGGGATGAATGAGAGGGTCCAACACTTGAAGGCGTGAATCCAGTGATCCTGAACTCTGCGTCCACTGAGTCATGAGAAACAGCTAAATGGGCCGCCTGCGCAAGGGTGCCTGAGGAATGACTGGTTCCATTGAAACCATCAGACCTAGCATTCTCAGATAGCCTCGTGCTAGAATATAATGACTGCTGCAAACCAACTGAATGCACGAGAGGAGATTCTCCACTCTCTCTTGGGATGGATAAACATACGTATCCTATCTCCAGATCGAAGAACATACCCAGGTAAACAAACTTCTGGGATGGAGTCAACTCTGATTTTTGAAAGTTGAATATCCAGCCTAAATCTGTGAGAGTTTTCAAAACTATCTCCAGATTTGCTGTCAAGCTTTCTGGGTTGTGTACCTTTAGCAACCAGTCGTTTATCTAAGTGCTATATTTCTCCTGCGGAGGTATGCTGTGATAGCAAGAACCACTTGAGTGAAGGCCCTCGGACACGTCGAAATTCCGAATGGGAGAACTTTGAATTCCCATTGGCGTCCCTGAAAAGCAAATCTCAGGAGCCGACGAAAACTCCTTGCAATGGGAATGTGGAAATAAGCGTCTTTCAAATCTATCGAAGCTGTCCACATCCCCTTCACTAGCCCCAACAACACCGATTTTATTGTTTCCATTTTGAAACTTGGTGTGTCTATAAACTTGTTTAGAGGTTTGAGGTTGAGAATTGGTCCACCCACCCACGCACGAATGCACGCACACACATATTCTTTGTCACAAGAAACACGGTTGAATAGAAGCCCGGCAATCTTGCACTGGTTGAATTGCTTCTTTTAGAATTCGAGATTCTATCTCCTCTTCTATGCACAACCGCTTGTCTGGATCTCTTGGAATTTGGGTCCAGACTGGTACCAGAGACAGATGCAATGGGTGGACCCATTATCCACTCTGGACTGTATCCGCGCGAAAGCCATTGCAAGACTAAGCAGTCCTGAATTAACCGCTCTCACTCCTGAATGTGGAAAGTAAATCGACCTCCCACTGGTGCACCTAGGGTTAGCGGGGTGCACATAAATTTTAGAAGTGGGCGTGTCTCTGGTACGTGTGACAACACCAAAGTGGTACCTCTGGTAACCGAAATTCTTTTAGGCCATCAGGCCCGGTTACCACTCGCTGCTCCCCACACACCTCAGTGCACGGGTGACTGCCTGGTTGGCTGCGCTTGGAGTGCGGCCGGCGAGGTTTCTAAACCCGGCCGGCCTGCTGGCCTCTGACACTGCCAGCACCGCCATGAGCGTACTGCTGTCGAACAGCCGAGGGCTGAACACGCACGTGTTCTCTGCGCAACACTTCAAATTGTGTGTGCAGCGCCCTCTCGTTGTTGACCAAGTTCACTGTCTCTTGGAGGTGCCGACAGCCCTCACCTCCAAACAGACCAGGGCCCGCCATTGGCGCTTGCAGTAAGCGTGACTTGAGCTCTTGGGATGGCACAGATTGTCCAGTGCAAACGTGTGCCTCGTCCTCAGTGACTTGGTCACCAACCTAGTCAAACAGTCCAACGCCAGGTTGATATCATCCTGGATGGCTCATTGGACTGTTACTGGACATAGGCTGCTGGTGAACCAAGGCTGCTACTACACCTGATAGCAGTTGAGAGATGCGAGACAGCACACTGATTGCTGCTCGCGAATTCGCCTCAGTATCACGCAGTGCGGCGTTTGCCGAGCGCATAGCGCCCGAGCACAGCGCTCCCGTGTCTGCATAAGAGCCTGGCCGCATGTCTTCACCCAGAGCGGCATGGTCGTTCCGCTCTGTCTGGGCGCTAGACAATACTGAGTGTACTTACTGGCAGTAGCTCTACAATGTCTAGCAACCTCGCAGGGGGGGGGCCTTCGCGGGGTGACCTTTCGGTCTAATCGACTCCTCTACCGCAGCAAACATATCTACGATATGCTCTGCATACGGCAGAGACTGAGCCGACGTGACCAACGACTTAGCCCGTAACCACACCCGCGGGTTACTGGGGGCCACTTCATCCACAGAGCTCTGGTCTGACAGCGAGGAGCCATGCGCATGCGTCAGACCAGTCCTCGTCCGACCCGACTGCCCTGGGAATGCATATGGGCCCGCGAGGTCTGGCATGACATTCTCCACTGGCAGGCCATGCACCGGGGGGGGGGGGGGGGGGGGGGGGGGGGGAGGGGCTGCGCTCGTGTGCATAAGCCACACTAGCGAGCTCCGGGTCATCTGTATAAGATTCCACGGCTAAGCGTGGTATCTTATACGGGTGGCCGTCTGCTCCAAATCAGCCCACAGGTTGAATCATGAAACCCGCTCCTGAGGGAACTGTACCATAGGTGTGAGTGGCCGCACTCCCCATGAGGGGAGTGTAAACGTTCTCATCCATGGCTTCATGTTCATCCCGTGGGCCGAGCAGGTAGTCTTCCTGATCTTCCTGGTCAGGAAAGTTAAGACTCCGGGTTAGTAAAGAAAGCTAACCTAGACTGACCAGGAGAACATCAAGCCTGGGTCCAAGTCGGCCACCCCTGGATCACTGAAAGCTTTGTCTGAACTAGGGCCTGATCCAGGGACAGGGGATACCTGCACGGAGGTCGATGCACAGGAAGTTGAAACACCTGTGCCCGGCAACATGCCGCGAAGCATGTCAGGCATCAGGTCCTTCAAGGTCCTGCATATCTCACTCACCAACTCTACCTTGACAGCCTCCAGCTCACACTTCTCGTAGGCCTTCTTGTTACCCTTCTGCTCCTTGCTCACCCTCTTGTCATCCTCTACCATCAACTTCGCCTGAGAACAGAAGAATTCAGAGGTTAGATCACCCCACCCACTCTTTACAAATAGCACATTTGTTATATAGCCTACAATCGGTGCAAGATGGGCAGAGGTGGGGGAAGAATCTAGCCTTAAGATGCTTCAGACAAGATGGGCATGATGACTTCTGCAAAGGTAGACATACGAAGAGAATGAGTATTTTAGTTTGTTAATTTTGTTGTTTAAACAAAAAAAACAACCTCGAGAGCGAGAAGACAACCACTTTTATTACTGACAACCCCGAAGGGACAGATGTCTTCATAAAAAAATAAGGAATAAAAAACACAGCCAGGGATAACATGAGAAGGTTAGAATGAAGAGAGAGACTGATCATGACACCCAGTTATCTCTACACATTCATAACATAAGATGATAATGACATCACGAGATCCTCTTATGACATCAAGGAAAAGGGAACAAATCTGGCTGATTATGACATCAAACCTCAATGCAAAAGCCCCTTCAACGGGAGGCGATATCAGATTATGAATACAAGAAATACCTAGGGCTACATACATTCATCACTCAGGAATAATATAATATTAAATTATATATCTGAGAACCCATGCACAACCACAAGAGAGAATACAGTACAATAAGGATGGCAGCAAAAATTGATAAAAATTTCAAATAATTAGGTGCCATCACTAATAAACTCCCTTATCCTGAACACAGGTAAACCATCCTTTTGTGCAGAAATCACATCCATACCATCCGCCGAATCTGTAGAGTCTGATGAAGGGGATGGGACAAAAGGAGGGAGACATTTTTCGTTTTATATCTCTGACCCATAGACATATCATATGATAAGTAAGAAAAAAGGAGACATGATCAACCTCTGAGTGAAGAACAGGAGCTCTACCATCATAAGATGAGCCTGTGGACACAAAGACACAAGGGATTAGTTGAACTGAGGCGCTGAGATAATTTAACAAGGATTCCCAGCACCTAAAAATGTGCTAACACCTGGTCGGCCACGAACGAAAACTGGTAACGTATAAATGTTACAAGTCTTAAATAATATATGGAACAATATCACCTTAATGGATGATTAGGCAGACTCCTCTGATGCTTTAGATTCAGCCATAGTGAAATGGATGAATGAAAATTCAACAAAATAGAGCCTGAAATTGTTTTCAATGTTGCTTATAAGCCAATATATTAGAAAACGGAAGTACCAGTATGCGCATGCGCAGAGGTGTGGTCTGAGATGTGCATGACTGTGTACATTCCACCTGCCAAGTAGGGGCATCTAACGTTTTATAATTCTAAACATAGAATTTAGAGCCGATATACGAGTATATCAAGAGTGTTAGGGAGGTAAGTACATGTATGGTCTCATGATGTGAAAAACGTGTTTTAACTTTAATGCGCATTACATGTAGCCATAAAGCTCATTATAACAAGGCATTGCAAGCAATACAAATTCACTTGATTGCCGCTTTTGTTGAAATGAATTCACTTGCCTGCTCCCTATAACTGGTACATGTGCTTACATGTACATTACAGTGTTTGTTGTAAGGGAATGATGTCAAATTAACGAAGTTTGTATTTTCCAACTTTGGTGATTGATTAACCTGTGGCAATTATTGATGGAAACTAACAAAACAGGAACTTGATCTGTCTTAATACTTTTAATCTAAATTCTAAATTTGGTTCAAATCCATTTCGTCTAGCATGAGCTATTGTCGTTAAATTAACAAAGTTTGTATGCTTCAAGGGTGATAACTCTGTCAAATATTGACCAAAACTAATGGAACACGAACTTGACATCTGCCTCTGTAGTACAGTATTAAGATATATTCTGAATTTTATTCGAATAGGTTTAGTCTAGCTCGAGTTACGAGAAATGGCCAAATTAACTCAGTTTTATTTGTCAAGGGTGATAACTCTGGGAAACATTGTCGAACAGTAATGGCACATGAACTTGATATCCACGTCGGTAGCATTAAGCTATATTCCTAATTTGGTTCAAATAGGTTTAGTATAACACGAGTTATTGCCTGGGAACTGTCAACTTAACGTTTTTATCTTTTCAAGGGCAAATAACATCGGGTAAATTTGATGTAAATTGATGGAATTTGAACTTGGCCTCTGTATTAACGTTACTCAGCAGTATGCCAAAGCTGGTTCAATTCGGTGCAGGCAAACACAAGTTGTTGTTAGGAAACCAATCAGTACGAACATACGTACGAACGGGCACATTCCTATATCCCTCGAATTTCGTCTTCGAGGGGATAATAATATGCCTGTCTATAAAACAGTCGATATGTACCAGCTTCATCATTTTTGCCATTCAATTGACTCGATATCAAGGCAACTACACAGTAAAGCTGTTGCATATTTGACAACTAATTTGACTGGGAGCTGTTGCTGCCGCAAGGCTGTACATCCCACAAAATACTTGTATAACATTTCTGGTTTTCACTGAAAGCACAAAAAAGGTTAAGTGAAAACCAGAAATGTGGTTGCAATGCAACCATGAAGATTGATGGTACTACGACTTTGGAATGAACTACGAAGCTGGTCTTCAAACATAAAAATAAATATAGGTTTATAAATACACTTATCAGTGTCCCGACCTTTTGACCCCAAAGTAATTGGTTCATTCCCTCTCAACACGTGTCCAAGTTTTGGTGCAGCATGATTAACACATGAGATATGAACCGTTGAAGTAAAAGCAAAATGTTATCATTGAGAAAATCAGGCCAAGAGAAGTTTATTTTAGAAAATTTTCCAATGGAATGACTGGTGTCTTGAAGGTAAGTACCTGGGACATTAATAGACTGATAAGTTTTAAATTTGCTCACCTCTTTATTCAAGTAAAGCTGCTTGTCATCTAGTGTATTGTAAAGTGTATAGAACTGCTTAGTCTCTGTGTGCTTGGCTGATACTGAAATACACACACATACTTTACACTAGAGCTTAAATACAGTAGGACACTTTGGGATGATACTATGATCACAATACACGCTGGTGATGGGAAACACATACAATGTACAATAGTAATTAACCCATCCTGTTTCAACTTAACCCTTTAATGGTCAAACTGACCAAAAGCAACCGCAGTGGTCTTCAGACAGCTATTTGAAAGCCCTAGAGAAGAGTGCTTTTGAATATTTACCACTAGAATGACTGGCTGGGTAATCGAGCCAGTCATTCTAGTGGTAAATTAAAAAAATACTCAGCTCTCTGTCTGAAGATAGATACTTGCTAAGTAAAAACTTTCATTTTCTTTACTATTACTTTAATGGTCAAGCCGGTGTGAAAAGAAATTCAGTGGTAAATTTACAAAAATAGTCTTCTAAAATAAAAATATCTCGAAAAATATTGACCATCAAAATGTTTAATTGATATAGCAAGTAGTATTTTGAGCGCTTTGAAGCGCTGGTTACACAATAGGGTTTACGCCCATAATTATCAAGAATGAAAATGGCTTTGGCAGTGATCATGATTAATGTCTATTTGGAGTCCAAGAGAACATTTTAGAAGAGTTTTCTAAAATCTTCACGTAATTAATCAGATAAATGAAATTATAGTTAATTATACATTTTCTAGACCAATCTTAATCACTAACTCTTTAACACTCAAATTTATTCAAGAAAAATTCGATTTTCTCATAGAAAATATCCATTTGCAGAGCAAGAGAAGACTTTCTGAAAATTTACCATTGGAATGACTGGCTCTGTTATCGAGCCAGTCATTCCAGTGGCAAATTTTCAAAAATGGTCTTCTCTTGCTCTGCAAATGAGCATTTCTCAAGGCCACTGCAGAAGCTGTTTTTGGCCGATTTGTGGGTTAAACATTAAAAGGGTGGCAGAGGAAATCAGGCAAATGTCAGAATGAAAAATGCTGTGCAACTTTAATCTGGAGGTAAAATAATGACAGCTCAGAAATAGGTTAGAACGTTTCCAAACAGTACAATCTTGATTACAATGTAGCTAATGTTCTGCTGGATATGTTGGGCCTAATTTGATTGGAAGTTATTGCTGCCTTAAGTCCAAAATTTTATTTTGCTTTGGAAACATGTTATTTCAATCTGAGCTTTCAGTATGTAAGAGCGATTGATACAACAATGTACATGATAGTGTGATTAGTGTAGCTATTTGGTAACTGCATTGTATGTTGCTTATTATGGTGTACCTTGATACAAAATGTGCATTGTCCAGGCTAATATCGTGATACGTGATCTGCATTGTATATTGTTACTGCCCTATTATACAGTGGATCGTTCAAAAGTCAAATGCTCTAAAAACCAAAATCTAGTCTAAAATAAACATCTCTCAATGTTGACCAGATTCTATGGAGGGATCCAATCTGTCAGTCAAGTATCTGATGTCATAATCAACTAGATGATATAAATCAAATAATCACACACACACACCCCCACCCCGCAATGGCAGCAATGTTTGTGGAATGACATAACCCCACTGATTTGGATAGACATATGGATGGATACACAGACAAATGGGAGCTAATAATTATAAACTAGCCACATGAGATTACTAACCTGTTCAATAACACATTCAAGAAGGTTTAGTCATTGAATGATAATAACCAAAGATAATGGACACAATCTTGTTTGACCTTCTCAAAACAGAAATGACATGACATTTATTGTAGCATTTAATTAATCTATATTAGATTGCTGATTGAGTATGACATACCTACAATTGATAGAACGCACAAAATAATGTACATTTCCCTAGTACCATAGCCAATGTTCCTATGAAGTTTCGTCACAATACTCCAAGCAAAAATAAAGTTATTGAACGAAAACCCAAAATTTGCACGGACGGACAGACATAAATTCAGAGACAAAGGGATGGATGGAGGTAGGGATGGGCTGACTGACCCACAAAATAATGTACATTTCCCTAGTATCATATAGCCAATGTTCCCATGAAGTTTCCTCACAATACTCCAAGCAAAGATAAAGTTATTGAACGAAAACCCAAAATTTGCACGGAGGGACACAAATTCAGAGACAAAGGGATGGATGGACGGAGGGATATGAGCTGACTGACCAACAAAATAATGTAAATTTCCATAGTACCATAGCCATTGTTCCCATGAAGTTTCCTCACAATACTCCAAGCAAAGATAACGTTATTGTACGAAAACCCAAAATTGGCACAGGCGGACAGACACAAATTCAGAGACAAAGGGATGGATGGACGGAGGGAGGGGCCGACTGACCCTCTAACTAAGGTGCATTAGTGTTGTCACAATATTCCAAGCAAAAGTAGTTATCGAAAAAAACCCTGTGTGTGTGTGTGACGGACGCACGGACGGAAGCGAAAACATAATCCACCCACTTTTCGCTAAAGCGGGGGGATAACTATGCATGTCACATGTTAGCTGCTGTCATAATCAAAATAACGTAGAGCTCTTCATCATGATACTCCATCAATTGTATGAATTACATGTTCTCGATGAATTTACAATTCAATAAACATTCTGTACCTAATTTCAGAGGATGCTGTATCTGCCTATGGTGGCAATAGGCTCTAGTCAAACAATTTTATAAATACATGTATTCAACAGATTTCCTGGAGAGTAGCCTTGAATTTGAGACACTAGAATTTCTGAGGTTAAAATTTGTCTAAGAAGGATGGCAAGCTTTTATCGTCATTGTATTTTTTTATTTGCGAAATTGATCTAATGATTTTATTCGGTAAAAGCATTTAGCAAAAAAAGGTTATTTAGCACACAAGAAAAATCTACTTTTCTTTACACAAACTGTGTCTATGCAACTTCTATTAGATATTTTTGCTGTTTTGAAGCTGCTAGGAAATTAGAACATTGGCTTGAGCCTTTTATGAACCCTTGTAACCACTCTGATATCAATATTCTACCTTTCACTGTGTCAAATAGCAAATAAACTGGTGTACATTTTTCATCAGCTTTGATGGCCCATAGACCACAATATCTTCCACCAAAATTTGTTGAAAAATGAATACAAGTTCATACTTTAATTTAATTTGAAAGTTAAAAATATTGATAGTGATAGTTTGCTACCTTGATTGTATAGTTCAACAAATCTCCTCTGGTACTGACTTAGCTCCGCCCGAGACGGTACCTCATCAATCTTTCTCTGCAGTCCCGAAATCTCACGATTCTTCCGCGCCTGTCAATCATACAAGACTAATAAATACATAGCAATAGCTTTAAACTAATTTTATAACCTGTATTGTATTTATTGTCTTGATTGTAGTGTTAAAACAGTTTAACAATCAGTAAGCAAGTGACATGTCACATGTGATATAGACTCACATTCCAGACAGTTCTGATAGCTATTGTTCAAAAGAGGGATTAGATTAAGGAGGAAAGTGATAAGCGCAGTGCTGACAGATATTATGAGAAGGGGGTAGGGGGGAGCTCCAGAAAAAAATATTTACCAAAATTCTAAAATAACATGACTAACACTGAAATCATCCACCCTATACCATCCATTTAGGTGATTAGATATACTGCACATAAACAATGCATGTTTTGTAAAACTTGTATCATGCCGCTAAAGAGAGATATTCGGGCAGGAAGAGCTTTAAGTCAAATTAGTTTCAAAATATTCAATATGATAAATATGACAATTGAGTGTATCAGCACCTACATGACATCACACAGACCTATGAGAGACAAAATGGCGGTGACCACATTACACCATTAGCACGTTATAAAGCAGGTCATTGTGATACTGGAATATGCAGACAAGTAAATGATATGGAATCTAGCTAACAAAATCTATCTGAACAATAGGACATACAGCACAGGCCAGAAATAACCTAACATGTCTCCAAAACAGAACAATAGGTACTGTAGGGATATTTTGAACATAATTGGTCTTTCATATCCAATTATGTTCAAAATATTTAACAAAACAGTTCTTACTAAAATATTTCTATTTTTTTGGAACCATGTTAATTTAATTCTGAGCTAATAATATTAAAAGCACAGAACAAACTATCTTTAGTTGCAACTTCATGGGAGCAGCTTGTTATGATTTTTTGTCAGGAAAATACATCTGGACAAGCGTGAGAGTTCGCGGTTTGCCCTTTTCGGACATAGTGAGCGACTTGTCTCTTCTGGTGTTTGCGTATGTGAGCATGCAGAACCGCATACAAGTCAGTAATTAAACGTATAACTTGTCTATTACAAATTGCAAAGGTATAGATACAGTTCAACAGATTGATTTATTAACACAATATTATTAACTATTTGGCCTTAAAAATCCATTATCGATAGGTGTATGAAACAAAGCCGGATGTTTCACAGGATGTCCGGAAATCCGGAGGCCTATAAAGAAATCCGCATTTTTCGAATAAATCTGGAGAGATGGTTTCCCATGCGACTCGCAACCCGTGTCTGTTAAATTTTTGACAAATATTAAAGCAGCAACTATAGCGTGTTCACACTTGTTCAAGTCATCATTAGTGATGAACAGTGATGTGTCTCATACCTCTTCAAGTCAGCATTATTGATGAACAGTGATGTGTCTCATACCTCTTCAAGTCAGCATTAGTGATGAACAGTGATGTGTCTCGTACCTCTTAAAGTCAGCATTAGTGATGAACAGTGATGTGTCTCGTACCTCTTCAAGTCAGCATTAGTGATGAACAGTGATGTGTCTCATACCTCTTCAAGTCAGCATTAGTGATGAACAGTGATGTGTCTCATACCTCTTCAAGTCAGCATTAGTGATGAACAGTGATGTGTCTCATACCTCTTCAAGTCATCATTAGTGATGAACAGTGATGTGTCTCATACCTCTTCAAGTCATCATTAGTGATGAACAGTGATGTGTCTCATACCTCTTCAAGTCAGCATTAGTGATGAACAGTGATGTGTCTCATACCTCTTCAAGTCATCATTAGTGATGAACAGTGATGTGTCTCATACCTCTTCAAGTCAGCATTAGTGATGAACAGTGATGTGTCTCATACCTCTTCAAGTCATCATTAGTGATGAACAGTGATGTGTCTCATACCTCTTCAAGTCAGCATTAGTGATGAACAGTGATGTGTCTCATACCTCTTCAAGTCAGCATTAGTGATGAACAGTGATGTGTCTCATACTTGTTCAAGTCAGCATTAGTGATGAACAGTGACGTGTCTCATACTTGTTCAAGTCAACATTAGTGATGAACAGTGATGTGTCTCACACTTGTTCAAGTCACCATCAGTGATGAACAGTGATGTGTCTCATACTTGTTCAAGTCAGCATTAGTGATGAACAGTGAAGTGTCTCATACTTGTTCAAGTCAGCATTAATGATGAACAGTGATGTGTCTCATACCTCTTCAAGTCAGCATTAGTGATGAACAGTGATGTGTCTCATACCTCTTCAAGTCAGCATTAGTGATGAACAGTGATGTGTCTCATACCTCTTCAAGTCAGCATTAGTGATGAACAGTGATGTGTCTCATACCTCTTCAAGTCAGCATTAGTGATGAAGTGACGTGTCTCATACTTGTTCTAGTCAGCATTAGTGATGAACAGTGATGTGTCTCATACCTCTTCAAGTCAGCATTAGTGATGAACAGTGATGTGTCTCATACCTCTTCAAGTCAGCATTAGTGATGAACAGTGATGTGTCTCATACCTCTTCAAGTCAGCATTAGTGATGAAGTGACGTGTCTCATACTTGTTCTAGTCAGCATTAGTGATGAACAGTGATGTGTCTCATACCTCTTCAAGTCAGCATTAGTGATGAACAGTGATGTGTCTCATACCTCTTCAAGTCAGCATTAGTGATGAACAGTGACGTGTCTCATACTTGTTCTAGTCAGCATTAGTGATGAACAGTGATGTCTCATACCTCTTCAAGTCAGCATTAGTGATGAACAGTGATGTGTCTCATACCTCTTCAAGTCAGCATTAGTGATGTACAGTGATGTGTCTCATACTTGTTCAAGTCAGCATTAGTGATGAACAGTGACATGTCTCATACTTGTTCAAGTCAGCATTAGTGATGAACAGTGACGTGTCTCATACTTGTTCAAGTTATCATTAGTGATGAACAGTGATGTGTCTCATACCTCTTCAAGTCAGCATTAGTGAAGAACAGTGACGTGTCTCATACTTGTTCAAGTCACCATTAGTGATGAACAGTGACGTGTCTCATACCTCTTCAAGTAAGCATTAGTGATGAACAGTGACATGTCTCATACTTGTTCAAGTCACCATTACTGATGAACAGTGATGTGTCTCATACTTGTTCAAGTCAGCATTAGTGATGAACAGTGACGTGTCTCATACTTGTTCAAGTCAACATTAGTGATGAACAGTGATGTGTCTCACATTTGTTCAAGTCACCATCAGTGATGAACAGTGACGTGTCTCATACTTGTTCAAGTCAGCATTAGTGATGAACAGTGAAGTGTCTCATACTTGTTCAAGTCACCATTACTGATGAACAGTGATGTGTCTCATACTTGTTCAAGTCAGCATTAGTGATGAACAGTGAAGTGTCTCATACTTGTTCAAGTCAGCATTAATGATGAACAGTGATGTGTCTCATACTTGTTCAAGTCAGCATTAGTGATGAACAGTGAAGTGTCTCATACTTGTTCAAGTCAGCATTAATGATGAACAGTGATGTGTCTCATACTTACCAATAGCAGTCTAATTTTCTTCAGCTTCTCTCTGTCTGCCTCGTATTGCTTCTCAATCAGATTTACACGCTCCTACAAGAATAACAGATTACCATACACTTGTGACCATCCAGGACATAGTGTTATTGGACTATAGTGTTATTGGACTATAAAGTGTTATTGGACTCTGTGTCTAAGGGTTTTATTGGACTCACAATGCTATTTGTTACGTAATAACAATATTACGTCACTGTGGTTTATGACGTCATTTGCAGACATCACGTCACAAACTTATTACGTCATGCAAGCATTATGTTATTGCATTATTACGCCATTAATTTCGTAAATATAGTAAATTCAACAAGAGGCCCAAGGGGTCTGAATCGCTCACCTGGACCATAGGCATTTCAACTAGAACGCTCTTGATCAACAAGATGGCCACCAAACTGCTTATCCGCCAGTTTCGAAAATTGCAAATTTGAGATCAGAATACCCAAAAACACATATAAAACCAATTTTCGCCTCAAAATCCATCAAATTAAAAAATCCAATATGGACGCCAAACATGCTATATTTTGATTGGCCCATGGTGTCCAGGTTTTTTGAGGGATCAACTTCCCGTAAACAAACTTTAATGGCCCGTGGTCCCTAATCATATCTGCCAAATTTCGGCCCAATCCCTTCAGCAGTTCTGGAGAAGTCGTTTTCTCTACAACTCGGTCAACCAAGATGGCCGCCAAACCATTTAACCAATCAAGTTCCCTTGAACAAACTTGGTTCAGCTCTTGCCCTAAATCATATTTCATGAGGTTTGCATCAATCCCCCAAGCGGTTTCGGAGAAGATTTTTAAAGACATTTCTAAAAATCGGCCAAAATCCAAGATGGCCACCGGCCCAATTGGCCGATCACCTTCGTTTGAACAAACTTGAATATCTACACCCTATGGATGCCTCCTGCCAAATATAATTGAAATCGGCTAGGTAGTTCTCGAGCAAACATTTTAAATTTCTCATTGCTTTAGTATGGGAGCTTCTGGCGAGAAAATGATCCAAGATGACCGACAAACCATTTATCCGACAGTTTCGAAAATTTCAAATCTGAGCTCAGAATACCCCAAAACACATACATAACCAATTTCGGCCTCAAAATCCATCAAATAAAAAAATCCAATATGGCCGCCAAACATGTTATATTTTGATTGGCCCATGGCGGCCATGTTTTTTGATGAATCAACTTCTCTTGAACAAACTTTAATGGCCCTTAGGCCCTAATCATATCTGCCAAATTTTGGCCCGATCCCTTCAGAAGTTCTGGAGAAGTTAATTTTGCCACAACTAGGTCAACCAAGATGGCTGCCGAACCATTTGACCAATCAAGTTCCTTTGAACAATCTTGGTTCAGCTCTTGCCCTAGATCATATTTCATGAGATTTGCATCAATCCCCTATGCGGTTTCGGAGAAGATTTTTAAAAACGTTTCCCAAAATTGGCCTAAATCCAAGGTGGCCATCGGGTTCATTTGAACAAACTTGGATCCCTATGCCCTAAGGATACTTCCTGCCAAATATAATTCAAATCGGCCCAGTGGTTCTTGAGAAGTCGTTTAAAGGATAAGTTGACGGACGACGGATGGATGACGGACAGTCACCACAGCATAAGCTCACTTGGCCTTTCAGGCCAGGTGAGCTAATAAACATATTGCATAGTTTATTTTCGTATTTTTTTCAATAATTATACAGGTGTATAATAAATAGGTCATTTAACATTTCCGAGTACAATATGGATTTTTATTGTACTTGTCTATGTTGTGTTTAAAAATCTGTATTGAACTCGACACCAAAGGCGTCCAATAATGATTTTTAAACACACCGTGGACTCGTACAATAATAATAACTCCATAGTGTACTCAGAAATGTTAACCCTTTAACACTCATATCAGCCAAAAATGGCCTCTGCAGTGGTCTTCATAAATGTCCATTTGCAGACCAAGAGAAGACTATTTTTGAAAATTTATCACTGGAATGACTGGCTCGATAAACGAGCCAGTCATTCCAGTGGTAAATTTTCAAAAATAGTTTTCTCTTGGTCTGCAAATTGATATTTTCTAAGAGAAAACTTAAATTTTCTTGAACAAATTTGAGGGTTAAAAGGTTAAAGACCTAAGATTATTATTTACTAGTTTAATACATTTCAAATTTTGCTCCTGCATTATAATTAGTGGTGTTTATATCATTACATTTACTGACAGTCTCTCCTGTTGTCATATCATAGCCAGTGATGTCATATTACTATCTTGTCGCTATATTATAAACGAAATCTAGGATTTCTTTTTTCACGAGAGAGTTGATACTTACCTCCCTAATACTTTTGATATTGCTAAATATTGGCTTTCACTCAATAAACACTCAGATTTAAAACAGTTAGGTGCCCCTACTGGGCAGGGAGTCAGAGCGTAGTCTGGCGGATGCCAGCCCCACCACCGCGCATGCGCAGACTAGCACTTCCTCTGACTAGATTATTGGCTGACACACATGCAACTATTAAGAGCCTGAAGACCGAGCCTCTGTGGGGTGGAGAGGCCGGGTCCGTATCTAGGGAGGTAAGTATCAACTCTCTCGTGAAAAAAGAAATCCTAGATTTCGTTTATTTCACTTCAAGAGTATACTTACCTCCCTAATACTTTTGATATTGCCAGAATTCGAAAGTGAATCTGGCGGGAGGGAGGCGAGGTCAAAAGACCAGCTCATCCCTATACGCTTTTCTGCGTTTAAGGCACTTAAAACTTCTGAAACTGTAAGAAAAAACAGTCAGGATTTGACTAACCATCGGATAACACCACCGATGTATGAGAGATGACCGAATGTCATATGCGCTCCCCCCCCTCCTTCCTGGGAGGAAGAGTCGACTGACCTCAATGTCCTATACGCTCTCTACGTACAAGTGCCATGTACTACAGGACAGAGACGAAAAAGCTCCATTTTCGTAACTCTCAACAATGAACCACACAAATACACAAACCATCACCATATTAATAACGGGTAATCGTGACAATACAATCAACAACGGACAACACATGAACAAGACTGACCTTGTTGACAATGGCTGCTGACATCATCTTCCCATCGGTAAAGACTGATGCAGGCCCAAAAATGTGGGTGTTTCCATAAATTAATTGTGATATATATAAGTAATGAGGAAATCACCTCAAAAAATATAAACCGATTTATTTTTTCAAAACCGACAAGGCGAGAGGATTAGAGGTGTCACGGAGATAATGGTCTGTAAAACTTGACTCACAGTGCCACTGAGCCACCGACATAATATCATCCACAGGGACCCCATTAAATAGGGCCGTGGATGTCACTACGCCGCGGACACTGTGAGCCTTGGCCACGTCAACCTGTTTCCCGGTGGCGGATTTATGGCAAAACTGAATGCATTCCACAATCCACCTGGAAATGGTGTCCTTAGAAGCCCTCCCATGGGGTTCAATATATGACAACCATAACGCTGACTGGTCGGTGCGCCATGCCGCCGTACGTTGTTTGTACCGGCGCAGCGCCCGGACGGGACACCATGCTTTAGAATTAGGATCATATCTAGTTAAAGCAGGCAAAATAATAGGTTGACCTGGATATTTCAACGACTGATTTTTAGCCAAGAAATTAATCCTAGGTAGCAGCTTAAGGCCTTCCCCTGAAACCACAAAACGGTCATCCTCGGCTGATAAGGCATGAATCTCACTCCTACGCCTAGCCGAGGCCGCAGCAATTAAAAACACAGTCTTCAGTGTTAATAGTTTCATAGAAATGGAACTAAGTGGTTCAAAAGGCTTATCACCTAGTACTTGAAGCACTAGCGATAAACTCCAAGACGGAATCACAGGAGGATTCCTTGGTCTTAGATTGCCCATGCCTTTAATTAATACATTCAATGTATTTACTTCATCACTTCCCCTCTTAGCCAAGCAAGGAATAACAGACATTAATGCTGACTTATAACCAGCAATAGAGTTAGGCTTGAGGCTATAGGCATCATAGAGGTGACAGAGGAAATCAGCTACTACTTGAATAGATGAATCCATTGGATCAATACATCTTTTTGAGCACCACTCTGCAAATCTGTTGATTTTATAATTATATGCTCTGGAGGTTGACCCCCTCCTGGCTTTGGCCATAAACATGGCTGCTTGCTCAGAAAAGCCCTCCTTAATTCTAGATTCCTTGACAACATCCACGCAGTCAATCTGAACATTGACGGATTGTTGTGAAGGGCCTTGCCCTGGAAGATAATATCGTCCATCAGAGGCAGAGGAACCGGATTGCAGACCAGAAGGTCCAGCAGATCCGTATACCAAGATCGGCTTGGCCAATCCGGGGCGATCAGAAGCACTTGGCATTCCTCCTGTCTGATTTTCTGAAGAATTTTTGGAATCAGGATTGCTGGAGGGAATGCGTATGCATACATTCTCCCCCAGCTGATAGCTAACGCATCTGTTGCGAAAGCGCTTGGATCCGGAATCGGAGAGACGTACGTCGTCATCTTCGCATTCTTCTTCGTTGCGAACAAATCGATGTTGGGTTTCCCCCAATGGTCGAACAGACGATCCGCCACACATTGATTTAGTTGCCATTCCGTGGGTAAAACACTCATCCTTCGGCTCAATGAGTCTGCTAGCAGGTTTAACCTTCCCGGAATATGAACTGCTTTCAAGGTAATCTGGTGATCCAGACACCAACAAAGCAGTTTCCATGTCATCATACAGAGACTGGGCGACTTCGTTCCGCCCTGGCGGTTTATGTAAGTCACAACTGTTGAGTTGTCTGAACGAATAAGAACAATCTTGCCCTGAACTTTCTGTAAGAAATGTTCCAGGCCCAGGACTACTGCTCTTAGCTCCAGTAGATTTATATGTTCCTGTGACTGTTCCAGATTCCAAAGCCCTGATATCGTGGATTCTTCCAGGCAAGCTCCCCAGCCCTCCATCGATGCATCTGTATACACAGTCACCTGAGGGTGGGGAGGGGTTAGCAAAACCCCCGGTAAGAGATTCTCTGTATTCAACCACCATTGCAGGTGGTGAATCAGAGGCGCCAACACTGACACATTCGAGTCCAGCGAACCTGTACTCTGGGTCCATTGTGTCATGAGAAACAACTGGATCGGCCGCCTGCGTAAGGCGGCCTGAGGAATGACTGGTTCCAACGAAACCATCAACCCCAGCATTCTCAAGTAAACCCGTGCCAGGACATGACGACTGTCGCACACTGACTGAATCAACGAGATGAGTATTTGAACTCTCTCCTGAGTAGGATAAACATATCCTGTCTCCAGATCGAAGAACATCCCCAGGTAAACAAACTTCTGGGATGGAGTCAGCTCTGATTTTGGGAAATTGATCATCCAGCCCAAGTCTGTGAGAATTTTCAAAACAATCTCCAGATTGGCGGACAAACTTTCCCGGGTGTGCGCTTTCAACAGCCAGTCGTCTATGTACGTGTGGACTGCTATGCTTCTCCTGCGGAGGTATGCTGTGATCGCAAGAACCACACGGGTGAAAACCCGAGGAGCCGTGGAAATTCCGAAGGGCAACACCCTGAATTCCCACTGTCTGCCCTGGAATGCAAATCTCAGGAAGCGACAGAAACTCCTGTGGATGGGGATGTGGAAATAAGCGTCCTTCAAATCTATCGACGCCGTCCACATCCCCCTCTCCAACCCCGCCAACACCGAGCGCACCGTTTCCATCTTGAAACTGGGCGTCTCGATGAACTTGTTCAATGGCTTGAGGTTGAGAATCGGTCTCCACCCACCGGTGCGTTTTGTTACCAAGAACAGGGTTGAATAGAAGCCCGGACACCTTTGCGCCGGCTGAATAGCTCCTTTTTGTACGAGGGAATTTATCTCCTCCTCGATACACAACCTTTGATCTGGATCTCTCGGAATGGGAGTCCAGACTGGCACCAGAGACAGTCGCGACGGCGGGCCTGTCATCCACTCTGGATGATACCCCACGGAAAGCCATCGCAAGACTAAACGGTCCTGAGTTAACCGTTCCCACTCTTGCATGTGGTCGGCTAGCCGGCCTCCCACCGGTCCACCTAGGGACCGCGGTGGACACAAGGCATGCAAGAGTGGCACTGTCTCCGTCGCCATACACACCGGCGTGGTCCTTACCGCGGTAAGCGCCCTGTCAGGAACGATAACCACGCCCAGATCCTCGCGCGACCCGCCCCGCCCCGCGCGCACCTCGGTGCACGGGCGGCTGCCTGGCTGACGGCGGCTGAGGAGCCTGCGCCCCCCTCACTGCTGGCCGAATCGCACGCGGCCGAGGCCGGCGCTGCGACGGCGGCTGGCCTCTGACTTGGCCAACACCACCTCGAGCCTGCAGGGGACGATACGCAGGGGCCGCAGCGCGAACGTTAGCACGACGCAGTACCTCAAACTGTTCGCGCAGCGCCCTCTGGTTATTCACCAGGGTGACCGTCTCCTGGAGGTGGCGACATCCCTCACCTCCAAAAAGACCAGGACCCGTCATAGGCGTACGGAGTAGCCTATTATACAGGTCCTGAGACGGGCACAGATTGTCCAGGGCAAATGTGCGTCTTGCCCTGACACTCCTGGTCACCGCCCGCGTCATACAGTCCAGCGCCAGGTTAATACCATCCTGGATGGTTCGCTGGACCGCGAGCGGGCCTGGCTGGCGCGATGCGGATGCCGTTACTACCCCCTGTAACAGCTGGGAGACGTGGGACAGAGCGGCAATCGAAGCCCTCCCACTCTCCTCCGCATCACGCAACGCGGTATTCGCCGAACGCAACGCGTTCGCGCACAAGACCCCCGCGTCAGAACGGGAGCCTGGCCGCGTATCCTCACCCAAAGCCGCGCGGTCATCCACGCTGGGCTTGGGTACCACACCGTACCGCTGGTAGTCCAGGGGCACGATGCGACAACGCCTGGCCACCTCGCGAGGGGCCTTCGCGAGACGTCCACTCGTGTTAATGGACGTCTCCGCCGCCTTGAACATGTCAACGACATGCTCCGCCAGCGGCAGAGAAGGCATAGCGTTAGCAGTTGGTTTCCCAGCTAACCACGGCGTGTGAACACGGTGGCTAGCCGACTGCTCCACGGGCAGATCAGGCCTAACGCTCACCAACCACTGGCAAGCGTCATACCAATCCTCCTCCGTGGCTAACTGCGAGCGCTCTACAAGACGGGGTCCTTCGTCTTCCTCCTGAGCGCAAGCAGTAGAGCTTGACGGCGGGTACGCTGATACACCTGGCAAGCCAGGGAAAACATGCGGGCCTGACAGCACCGGCATGAGAATATCACTGGTTTGACCAGGAGCAGGCACCGCGGTAGAGCGCGGGGTATATATAGCCCTACCACGGGCCCGGCCAGCACCAGCTACACTCTCGGCAAGCCGAGGTATGCGGTACCGCTGGCCATCAGCAGCGCCCTGGGCCACCACCTGAACCGCGGACCTTACTCCAGGGTGAGTAATACCGTGGAAAAAAGCGCCTGTATTCCCCGCGAGGGGAGCACAAACGTCTTCATCCATGTCCACGTCGTCAGACGGCGACCCTAGCAGGTAATCCTCATCACCCTGGCCAGAAAGATTAGACCCCGGGTCAGCAAAGAGAGCTAACCCGGGCTGACCAGGAACGGTGCCATAGGAGGTACTGGCCACCGCGGCGTGCGGATACCCCTGGACTGATAAGCAGCCAGCGGGTTCCAGCGACAACCGTCCACGGTCCCCTATCGGCGCGGCAATAAGCCTGCTGCCAGGGCCGTGGAACGCCCCCTCTAATGGGGCCACCTCTGAATCGTCGGACAACGGAAGCGGACTAAGGAAAATCGATCCAGAGGCGGGGATTACCTGCTCCGAAGCTGATGATGAGGACAATAAAGGATCCGGTCCAGGAAGCATGCCACGAAGCAACCCTGGAACCAAATCTTTTATTGTCCTCTTCATCTCTCCCAACATCTCGGTCCGGAAGGTCTCCATATCCACCGCGGACGAGACCTTCCCCTTACCCTTCCTACTTACAACCTCTCGTTTCCGCTTCTTCTTCCTCTCCTCCTCTACCACCTTGTCCGTCGCCTGTAAGCAGCACAAGAATTCGGACATTAACTCGCCCCCCCAGTGCTTACATATGTCACAATTAATCAATGGACCACAAGGGCTACATCGATAACACAGATGCGGCCAGAACTTTACATGCATAAAACGTCCACAGGACGCGCAACCCGGTCCCTGAAACAGGGCAAAGGACAAGGAGTATGAGCAACTAGTTAAGCTTAGAAACTCAATCCAACTCAAGGAGAAGGAAAACGATCATAAAGATCAATATACATCAAAAACCAGCATAGCGCTTGAATTGCTAATAAATACATAGCCAGCTGATTATGACGTCATTAATCCCGTGACAGGAAAAATTCGATCCCAACAAAACATCCAAGTGCAAAGACGAATTGTATGCTGAATGGATAAGTTGACTACACAACCATCAGATACATATAGATAACTCTTGACTGGCAAAAATGTTAATTATCTCCCTTTGATTGTTTACAATAATTAACATCACCACATTATCAATAACTAGATACCTGACACTTTGTATAGACAAACCATCCAACGTGACGAACCGGAAACTCCACCATCTGCACGCCTCTTAACTCTCTCCACCTCATGGGGAAGGAATTGGATCAAGAGGGCAAAGTGAGAAGACCTTTATACCAGGCCTCCAACTCACTGGACATAATTTTTCATTTGGTTAGATAACCTAACAGTGTTAGTAGGAAATGGAACCATGGTGGAGAGAATACTAATTCTCTGGTACTGTGACGTCACAACCTAGCGTCATACAGACCTGTGGACAGAAACAGAAAGAGAAATTAGTCCTAGGTAGCACCGAGTTGACCTAAACCAACTAACTAAGGCGCTTATCACGGTAAACGCGAATCCCGGAAACACAACACACCGGGAAGAAAACTCGCTAATTTTACTAGAAGTCACCTGATTTAAAGGTCCAACGTCCTCCGGTGGCGAAGTGTATCCTCCCGCCATCCAAATCAGGTCTTATCACTTCCAAAATAACACCAATAAAAACGTTAATGAGCAAGAAAAGCTTATGACTGAAAAACATGTGTGTTCTCTTTGCCAATAATCTAGCAAAGAGGTAGTGCTAGTCTGCGCATGCGCGGTGGTGGGGCTGGCATCCGCCAGACTACGCTCTGACTCCCTGCCCAGTAGGGGCACCTAACTGTTTTAAATCTGAGTGTTTATTGAGTGAAAGCCAATATTTAGCAATATCAAAAGTATTAGGGAGGTAAGTATACTCTTGAAGTGAAAATAACAGATTTGCATCTCTGTTAGAAACTGGTATCGTAACCCTTTAATGATCATTTGATTTGGTCAAGAAAATCTAAATATTTGCTTATTGAATGTCCATTTGCGGGCCAAGAGGACTATTTTTGAAAATGTACCACAGAAATGAACAGCTCGGTTATTGAGCCAGGCATTCCAGTGGTAAATTTTCAAAAATATTCCTCTCTTGGCGTGCAAATGGACATTCCTCAAGACCACTGTTTTGGCCGGCTTGACCAGTAACAGGTTAATAAGTGAAAATTGTGGCAATTACAAGCGGTAAATTTATTTTGAGCATAACAAATTTGTAATGCATGTATTATTTCCCGGGGAATCTTGGATGCAACCCTGATTTCCCAGTTCATAAAACTAAACACCAATATTTATATACATTTGGATGTAGAAAGAAATAAGCTTGAGCAGACAGGTGTGAGTGCATGGTTCTATAAGAACTACCTGATCGTCAGACACTACATTGGCTTCCTCAGACTGCAATTTGTCGTTGTTTGCTTTCAGACGTGACATCTCATCCTGAAATATAAATTATTGTTAGTATGAGTTTGTGTGACCTACAAGAGATTAAACATACACAGATATTATAAATGCTATACCTCGCAAATCATACCTTGTCCATCAAAGGGGCGATGCAGCAGGAGCTTTCCTCCAGTGACCCCAATCCTATGACCCACTGCAACTAGGGTTGTACCATCTCCTATATAGGTCAGGAAAGATGTCCCCCTCTTATAAAGCTTCCGACCATGCCATCTTTCTTCACAACAGTAGAGAGGGGCATGACCCCCAGGTCGATAACTGCTGGAGGTCTATATAGTGGCACCCATGCTCACCAATTACCACCAGGTCCAGCGCGGTACCACACCGCGTTCGTTTCGAAGACTACCTGCAGCTGTTTCGCTCGGGTCAAAACCACACCATCATGTGACATCAGTGGGGCATGCTTCACAGTCAGCCCTAAGACATGAAAGCTGAGATCAGCGTCCAGTCTTAACATCCTCAATCGTGTCCAGTGACTGCTCTATCAGGGGGTGGAGGATGACCTTCTTCAGCAGCTCTACACCCTCTTTACCAATCGGATTGAGGGAGAATGTCTTGGAGTCGGCTCCATATTGGAGGACGAACGACTTGCCATCGTTTTCCGTAACCTTGGCGGCATCAACGTCGTACACGTTCACGAGATCAGTTGAGTGAGCAAATATGGGCTCCATTGTATATACATATGTATATATATATATATATATATATATATATATATATATATATATATATATATATATATATATATATATATGGTTTAAACGGAGTGTATAGCAATGCCGATTATTACTCCAAAACGGGGAGAATGTCATCAAACCATCTTTAGTTGGTAGACGTGCGGCTCAGTATCGCATAGAATGGGTTCTCAAGGTAGCTCAGCATTCCATCACGTATGTAGTTAGGTACACGCCGATGTGTTACATACGCCACCGGGAAGTACTTACCAGAGCTCACAGACTGAAGTAGGGTTAGATGTGATAGAATATCTGCCAGGAGCCACCAGCAAACTGTGGAAAGCGATCAGCCCCAACATGTTCACACACGTAAATCACCTGTTTGACAGCTCTACCATTAGTCTATATGCCAGCATGGATGGCCTGTCGGATAACCAATTAGAGTTTACGTTGCTACTACTTACTGACCTATCCCCATTATGACATCATATCAGACCTATCAAGCATTTGCTGAGATGTTGAAAAAGGAGATAGAGGACACACACCTACTCTGGGATGGTAGATATAGCGGTACAGGAAATGCGTTGTCGACAAGAAGGCGAGCGATTGCAGCGGGTGAGCTGGTATGAACAGAACGCCAGAGAGGCAAGGAGACGAAGGATGACAACTCTGTCCAAGAATGGGAGAGCCTCATCTGGCAGGAGGGGGTGGGGGGGGGACGTCATAGGGCCACACTTGTATGATTACTTGGATGACGAGTGTGATGAGTCTGTAGAAGTCTTGGAGTGGGAAGAGGAGCGGGTGCAGGAGTATAAATCCAAAAAATTCCACCACCGGCAGGCATACTATCAGAGTGACAAAGTGAAGTTCCAGATGTCATGGCTGCGAAAGCAACTGGCCCCTGACATTATGCTGGATGAGGGGTGCTTGAGGGAGGTATGTCTCTGCACCAACAAGCTTGTTCGGTTCGCAAGGCTCTCCAAGATGAATCCCACAATGACTCATCAGCAGATCCTACAGGTGATGGCACGAGTTTAAGAACTAGGTATACCATGGCTAAATCGGAGTGGCGATAGCAGCCTGAACTATATCCCGCCCTGGTAGCTGAGGAGGGTGGCGACTCCAGCAGATTGACAGCATCAGACAGAATCTCGTCCACGAGACAGAAAAGTACCGCAGAACACACAGGTGATATAAAACAGCCTACAACAGTCTAGCAGGCACAACCACAGCTGCGGGAGTGATTGGAGCCAGTGCTGGCGTACCCGCTGTTGCCACCCTCGCTACAGGGGTGGGTGCTATCATCGCTATCCCGCTGGGTGGTGTGACCCTTGCCGCTACTGTCCTGGCCACCGGCTTGGCGGTTGGACAGAGTTATATCACCAGGAAGCTGGAGAAGCATGCTAAGTATGTAACACTGGCACAGAGCAGCCTACGGGCTATCGACGAGTCTGTCAGCAAAGCTCTCGAGGATGGGCAGGTCAGTGATGAAGAGTACCACCATATATTGAAGCTCCAAACCCTGTACCGCACAGAGAAACCCAAAGTGCGCCAGCAGTACCTCAAAGGCTCCAGCGGGCAGTTGGACATGGAGGAGTTAAAAAATGAGATGCTGCGGGGAGGCCTCGTCGAAGATATCTACGGTGCCTAATAGTATGTTCCGTGCGTGACTGGAACAGGGGCTTTAAGATGAGTACTATAGATGGCCTTCTCGACGAACCTCATGATAATTGACCAGAGCCAACTGCCCCTCCTTGGTACACTCTGGACCCGCTCGAGAGCTGGACTACGTGGTCTACTGGATGACATATCAGACCTAACACCTATATCAATCACAGTCGATGGGCAGTCCTGCATCAGCTTCTCCATCAATCCACGGCCACTGACCAACCTTGCCATCACCATCAAGGATGTGAAGAAAGCTCTTACCTGGATGGCAGGCTCGAATCTGTCGTTCTGGAACCAACAGCCGAACTTTACCGTGTGGTGTGCCACAGCAGGATGCGGCGTCGGCACGGGTTTGCTGCACTCCTATTCTGGTACCCTCGAAGCTGTGCTCATTGCCAGCTGTCTCAGATTCTATGTGTACTACACGGTGAGACGATTCCTCCATGAGCTGGGCGCAAGCCTGCCTGATATGAATGATTTCGATCCGCATCCTGTTAGCACCTCTAGCTACAACCTCTCAGCAGCCAGTAGACTCCAGCGACAGTTCAATGCCCACGCAGACTATCATTTCCAGGGTGGAGACAACAGCGGTCTAGGTGTTATGTATGGCGACCCGAGACGAGCCTACTCAGGCTTCCCCAATTAAACACCCGGAAAAATCGGTTGTCGGAAGACAGCGATGTTCTCATTCGATCCAGACTCAAGAGCCCGGAGCACGAGTGCAGAATATGCACATAACCGGTATCCGGCAAGACCACCCAGATGCCTGGAAATACTTTATCCTACACATATTCTCAGGGCTTCCACCAGCGGGGATCGATCGAATCAACCAGTCTTTAGAAGCACTATGTTATTGTCTTCTGACGGCCCAGACCAAGCGGCGCCACTCTATAGACGGGGTGAGCGGCAAAGAGGTGCAGGCTATGTGCAGTAGTTTCGTCAAGGATATGATCATCATTGCAGACCCTATCAGCCTCATTGCCAAGTTCCAGCAAGCCTTACAGAAGGCCCGCCGCCAGCTGGACTTTGCCATATCTCCACACCAGCAGCTTATTCTGAGCAACCTGATCGCGATTATCGAGGACCTGGTGGTCAGGGGTTATAACAACATGATAGTCGAGGGGAGTTCCCCCGGTTTCCACTTTGGGTTTAACACTGACATCAACTCAGCTGCGCATGTCGTCACAACCCCCGTGACACAAGCATCTCCGCAAGCCAGTGCTACTGTCGTTCCGACTCGTTCCGATGCACAGAGTGCTGGATGACAAATGGCAACCCGTGCTGACACGCACCACCCTGCCCAGCAGTGCTAGCAGGATGATAGCCCTACGAGTGGTGTCAGGTTTGGCTATTGCTGTGCCTATCACCAGTCTTCTCCGCCGCTAGTAGTTCAAGCTCTTCGAGCATTAGATCTTCCGGTGCGTGAGTTGTGGCAAATAAGATTGCCTGAACTAGCTTGGCCTGCCCGACAACCCCCAAACACGCTGTCAGTATACACACCCAAGAACTGTATGGTTCGGTGGTACAGCCTTTTTCCAGCTTGTAGTAGTGCAGAGCCTTATTCAACTCAGTCTGGGATGCCATGGATGCCTGCAGCTGCTGGAACACCTCCGACAGATACTCCCGATCCTTGCAGAATCCCTTAGTATGCAGGAGCTGCTCGACGATACTGCCGCCCATAATGAGGTATTCGACAAAACAGATCTGCCCATTACCAAATCCTAGATATAGAAGACATCATAGTACTTAGTGCATAGGTCCATGGTTTAAGCCGCTATGTATAGTGCTATGGATATTCCCGAGTACCAATCTAATCAGCTAACAGATGCAGACTGGGTAGATCTGCTTAGCGCTCTCGAGGTACAACGTACACTTTTAAACGTGTTGTATCCCCCGGGATTAAACAATGACGTCTACGGTACAGATTGTAAAGCAACTCCCAGAGAGCCAGGCGAGTCTCCAGAAGGTGGAGAAGCTGCTCAAAAGCAAGACCCAGAAGTTACTGACACAGGCTAAGCCATTGGCCATAATGTGGCCATGGTAAAGATGACGGGTGGTAATTATGTTATTCCTGCTGCTGGAGCCGCCCAGGAAGGGTATAAAAGGGATGAAAATTCCAGTCCAGATCATTCAGACTTTTGGTCTCACATTGCGACCAAGCATCAGGCTTAATAACCTTCTACAAGTAGCTCATATAACTGACTACGTTGTTATTATCTGTCTTCACTACAGTGGCAAGTACGGTTGTCGACCACTGTCTAGGAATAACACATCCGATCCCAAAAATCGCCATCAGTGGCGCCTCCTATACGGTTGCCACCAAGATTATGGGCGAACGCATTCCTCTAATGGAAGCCACAGTTCTAGGGCTAGCGGCGAATGCTATGGCTGAGATCATCGTGGCCTATGTCTAGCTTTAAGATGCTATACATAATGGAAGCCTGGCAGGTTCATGAGACAACAGTCGCCTGCGAGGTGATGTGCTGTTCCAGAGTCGGTAGCGCAGTCGGTCCCGCGGACTGAGGATTTCCAATACCCAGAAATGGTGCTTAGCCCATAAGGCATGCCCGTGTAGAGAGGGCCAGTATCCGGAGCATTGTTACTTATTTCCTTGGCCCACCGCATGGTCTACCTATGCCCACCTATTCCACTGGGGATATGACTAGGTTTAAGACATATGTATACACAACAATGTCTCTGTTACTCACAGACCTAGAGAGCAGAGGTAGATGATCTCGCTCACTTGGACTTCGATGAGAAGGGAGAACGTCGAGAGATTCGCGGTACCATCCCTGCCAGAGATCTCATCGGAGACACTGACACAGTAGGACAATCAGCCATCAACAAGGCCAATACTGTATGCAAGGGGATGGGCATCAAAGACAGGGCAGTGATGCGAGGTATGTTCGGAGTCGATGAGGCTGGTGCCATCAAGGTTATGGCCAAGTCCTACGCACAAGACCTGGTTAAGGATCTCCTGAAACCACAGAGCCCATTCCAACAAGATGGGGAAAATCTCAAGGTGGGCACAACGGGTGCTACCACCAGCCTCCAACTACCCGAGGTGAAGAAGTCAGGGTTTTTCAACCTGCCGTTTAAGATCATATAATAAGTATGGCTGCTCGAGCTTGCATCATATGGATACTGCGGGCACTGACACAGGCCTTCTGCATTACCTTCTCAGCTGTTGTTGGGATTTCCTGCTTGACGCCTCGATCGCATCCTTCATATCTGCCGGCGGTACAACGCTAACCACACTGCAGGCAAAAGAGCTGGTACAGAAAGTAATGCCATTTAGTCTCCCAGATATAGACGAGGCTATGGCTGAAGAGCTGCTGACCATACTCCAGGAACATGTCAGCACCATACAGCAGTAGACCAGATGATGCCGGTCAGGTGGTGCTGATCATTGCCCCATCAGGACACGGGAAAACATTTTGTTGAGGGCCCTGCTCGCCGACCATCTTCAGTCTCGATACATCCTCCTGGTGTCTGACAATAATGATCAGTGGTACAATGGTCCAATCACCAAGACACACGACCCGCAAGCACTGATTGAGAAGCTGCTCGCGGCTCGACTAACTGAACCACTTGTTCTAGTTATCAACGACCCCGCGATGGACCAGAAGACAGGCACATACCTCAGCAACATCACCAGACTCATTCGGCACACAAAGATCACTGTCTTCATCCTCTTTCAGAAGTATACCCGTGAGATATCGCCAGATATCCAGCACAATGCGAGGCTCCTGTACTTTAGCTCGAAGAGTGGTCGTGCCCTGCTTGAGATGATATACGACAGCCTGACCCTCAAGGAGACCAAGCAAGACTTCATCGCAGGCATGCAGAAGGTTGCAGATCTATACCTCTTCATCTTCAGCAACAAGGACAGGTGAGCTGTCCCGCTTCAAGCCTTCTCTGGAGAAAGCAGAAAACATCAGCTACAAGCTGGATCCCACCAGGAAGCTAAAGCGAAAGCATTAGCCAAGGAAGCTGAGCCGCGACAGTAGTAGCGGCGGGGACGCTTTTTCAGGGTCGAGGAATTTTGTCAGACACTTGAGGAACCTCGTCAGAAGCTTGAGGAACTTCGCCAGAAGCTTGAGAATTTTTCTGAAACTCTATCCACGGAGGATCAGATGCCACGACTCTATTCTTCTGAAACTTCTCGCGGAAGACTCACTTTTGCCTTGAGGTAAGTTTTGATGAGGTAGTCCTGATAGTTATCTGGGAACTTTAGAAATACAATGTACCTCCAGTTCACTCGCCGGCTGCTCGTGCCCTCTCATGGAAGATGTGATCAACGGCCTCCTTATGGCCGGTGGTCAACCCCTCCGCTCTACCTTCGGTGTGACCAGTGGCATGCCCAGCCTCATGGCCCTCGGTCACAGCTGTACTGATTTCCGCTTGGAAGTACTCTGTGGCCCCAGCCTGTATATTATCCAACATCAGTGTGGATATCGAACACGGCAGCCCACTTCCCTACCGTTAGATCTTTGGGATTAACCCTAGCCTTCTGGAGAGCTAGAATTACATGACTCTTAGTGGGTGTCCTGGGGAGACCTAGTGACCTGCCCTGGGCACTGACAAACTTCCGGCAGAGCATCCGATTCCTTAGTACCATGGGCCGGTGTGGTCTCCTCTATAGCAGTCAGTATCTCCGCATCAGATGGACCTTGGCTCGCTCGTGGATAATGTTGATGTAACGAAGTAGTCATCAGACCCTGTCAATCGGCAACTGTACTGGTTTCTTCTTGGAGGATTGCACTGGTTTCTGCCCTCCAAAGACGATCTGCTGGAGAACTTTACCAAACACCGCCGTTTAAAACCTGTATATACAGACATTTAAACATGCAGCAATATGTACAGCATCCAGATGGGCTCGTTGAACCTGCGGCCTCGCACCACACTGATCCTCGGAAGGACTGTTTGACAGTCATTCAACCTAGTATCCATGATGCGAACCTGTTATTCACAGCGGGGAAGTTCATCGACTTTGCCCTGTTGGGACAGATCCATGAGATTAGGAGCATGATACTCAAGTGCAAGCTCAAGAGCACAGCGGCGAAGGAGGTAGAGCTCCCGCAGGTGGGAGATTATGCAGAGCAACAACACCCTGGACACAACCTATGTGAACGATGAGTACCGGGTCCTGGCTCCACTGGCTCGTGGACCTTCCTACCATGCGAAGGGGAAAGGGTACTATGCCGTTGGATGTAATGACGGCTTCACAGAATTCGACTTACAACCAGACATAGAAACACCTGTTGCGGTGCCACTCTTCTCCCTCCTCGAGAACACACACGTGAATCTGGCCTTGATGCAGGACAAGCTGTTCCTCCGGGTGTACACCGAACATCTTATGGATGTAATGATGACCTCTCCACGACTTCAGGTCTGGCACGATGAGAACGACCAGGAACTAAAAGGTGCGGGCTCTAGACAACAAATGGTACATGTAGAGCGAGAGCATCAGCAGGTCCCGGCCACGGCTAATCAGCATCTAGAGTTGACATTGCAACGAGGTGCCTCAGACTGCGTAGCTGTATCAGTCTTGGTTCAGAAGGGAGGTATGGTCGAGGATGTGGGGGAGCTAGACGACTTCAAACTTGTGGTGGCTGGGACCAACGTACTTGGTGAGGTGCGCGATCTGGCTGATTGCTGTCTCTATCGACAGAAAACGACAGTCATATGCCCTACTCCGCCTAACCAGTGGCCACGAGGATCTCGAGTTGGTGCTCGATGGTCAGTGCCACGTTGGAGGAAGGGACATCCTGCCTAACCATGGCAACCAGCTCAGCTTTCATGTTGGGAACCTGCTGGGAGATCACGCGGCGCCGTGCCCGGTCGGAGTAACGGTGCTGTACTTTGGATATAGCCAGGTTCACTTCTCGCAAAAGGAGGTATTCAGTTTGAACGCGCGTAGAGCATAACTCCAGCAGCTGTCTCAGCTACCACCACAGCTCCTACTACTACTATGGCCTGGGCCGTCTTCTGACCTCCTAATGCCTCATAGTCGAGCGTCAGCTCGGAGAGCTTTACAGCCTCGTAGTACTCATCAAGACTCTCATCGGCCTCGTGGATGTTCTGGATGGCTTGAGCTTTTTGTTGCCATCGGCGTGCCTCCCTTTGGTGCATATGCTCGAGTGCCTTGCTGTACTCAAACTTCTCCTTAGACAGCTATCTCCATCACCTAGCTATGACGTTTTCTCTCTACCTCCGCTGCCTTATGGTCAGCGAAGCTGAGACCCCAGTTCGACAACACAAACACGCCTGCATTCAAGATTGCAGATGCCATGTCTATACAGGTGATTTAAACTCACCAAATAGTAAGCAGGACTGCAAGCAATGTATGAACCGGAAGTTTCGAGGATCCAGTTGAGGACTACGATGAGGACTATGATGAGGATGACTATGGTGAAAACGACAATGAAGAGGATGCCCATGATGAGGACGCCTATGATGAGGAATATATGGTCATGATGTAGAGTAAGAACCCTGCTGACTAATTCACCGACCCACGGAAATTTATCGTACAAACGTAAAGGGCTCTCTTGGCCCACTAGCGGCAGTTGCGATAGCACTCGCAGTCATCTGGGCTGCTGCATATTTAAGACATACTATATAAGATGGCTTCTCTGCATGACCTCGTCAAGTCCCTTAACTGGCAAGCCTTTGTCGATAAGATTCCTTTCAGTGACGGCGCCAGTGCTGCGAGATTAGACAGCAGTGTTCACAGGTATTCGAAGAGGTGTTCATCGATGGTCGGATGAACAACGGTCATCTGTTCGTCTGTCTAGAGTTTGCCCGAGCTGTACAGGAGAGGACAGGAGTCGATGTCAGCGATGGAATCCGAGGTCCTGACAGCTTCTCTTGAAGATCTCTATTCCCGGCCCGGCGGCTATTATCGCGAGCCTCACCAGCTGCTCGAGGTTGCACTTCGCAAGGGCCATAGATTAACCTTGGAGATGGTTAGCCCGTGGCTTACCAGACAGGTGATGTGGCAGATCTACAGACCTCGTCCACGGCACATTCGGTATGCACACAGAGTTCACCAGGCTGATGTGCTGTGCCTTCCGCATGATCGGGTCTGTTCATGCAAGACCTACAAGTACGCCCTCACCATCTTCGATGTAGCCAGCAGGTACAAGGCGGCAGTGCCGCTCACAGATAAGTCCGCGGGTCAGGCGGCGGCCAGGTTCCAGAGTATCTATGAAACATGGTGTGGCGATTAGGCGAAGCGAGGTGGGACATCACAGTGCCCAGGCTATCGTCGAGCGGTGGAACCGGACACTGCCAGAGAGGCTGTTCCCACATCAGTATGCTCAGATGGCTGTCCCAGCGGGTGGTCGTTCCAGGGTATGGGTGAAAGGGTTGCCCGTTGTGGTGGAGATCCAATGCTGAGGTCACTAGGCTGATAGGACAGAAGCCAGACAAGGCCATTCAGCGATCCTCTGTGGCCCAACCTCGATGCTCTGTTCAAGAGATATACTCGGAGGAGACTTCCATCCGATTCCCTGGTTCAGTATTTGTATGGGCCTGGGGAGTTGGAGGGTGGATGTAGGCGGCGACTGATCTCAACTGGCCGATAGATGTACACAAGATTGACAGGTATGTGGAGATGGCTGGACAGCCTACGTGTACTACCTGTCACGGTCGGAGAGCAGTCCTAGGCGGCCGTTTGAATGAGGAGCTCCAGCTTATCCCTACAGACACCCAGCTACCTCCGCCCCGGAGAGTAGACATCCTCCACTGACTGTCGGTTGAACATGTCACATGATGCTCATATCAGCAGCTCTTCGCTGAAAGCATTCATTGGAGTGATGGCATCCTTGTGACCATAGGCCAGGGTGTGAATACATTGGGAGCGATCCATCGCTTTGTGTCTAAGGGGCTGAGGCTTGTTTTGGTCTGGTGGACCCCGTAGAGGTGGTGACCCTCACTTTGCAGCATGTTCATACCATGGTGGAAGACCTTTCACTCGAATAGGCATTCCTTATACTGCTCATGGTGAATCTGCCCAAGTGAGCCTCACCAGCATATGATACCATCATATTCCCCATGTTAGAGAAACGCAACTGGATAGGTACACACATCTGTTATGGACATTAATGAAGTACTTCAAAATTTGGCGAGATTGTTGCAGCAGGGGCTTATTAACCGTACCACTTATGCCGAGAACCTGGCAGCTCCCCTTCCCAAGAAGCCAACCCCAGCCCCACACAGGAAGCCACCAACTACTCCCAAAAAGCCACCCCAGCCCCACGCAGGAAGGTACCAACCACTCCCGAGAAGCCAACCCCAGCTCTCCTGCCCGAGAAACCCCTCCACCCAGAGCTAGAAACACCACCCAAGTTCACAGAAGAGGAGATCGACAGGCTTCTTGATGATATATTGCAGGAAATGAGGGACACACACCCCAGGATTTGTGAAGGTCCCACATGTAATCCAGAACTATCTGCGGGAATGGGAACTTCCTGGACATGAGGAAAAAGATCCAACAGCTTTCCTGGATAAAAACCTGGACAAGAGCGAGAGGAAGTTGATGGAAGAGGTCATCAACCTGAAGGGGTGAAGTTCTGCCTTGCTCTCAAAATCACCCTCCACAAGGAGAAGTCACTGTTGTTCAGCATGCTCTACTATCTGGCAATACTTTTTTACATTTACTAAGGCCTGTCCAGCGTGCTCTACTATCTGGCAATACTTTTTTACATTTACTAAGGCCTGTCCAGCGTGCTCTACTATCTTGCAATACTTTTTTACATTTAAATATATAGCGAGATTTGAACCGGTGATTTTAAAGTGTAATTCAACAAATAATGAAATTGCATTAGTCATTTTGACCACACATGCATTAAACAAAAATGACCTAGATTTAGATGATAACCTGTTATGCGTTATCTTTGATATGAAATCAAAATTATTATCCTGTTAGGAAAAAAATCTGTATACTACTGTAATATCCTTGTCTAGGTCTATATCTTTTGTAACAGTATTGTCATTTGTAGGTGTTTTATGAGGATAGTATTAATTCGGTAAGAACTGTAGCGTGTGTAATCTATGTGATTTGGAGTAATATTTCACGAATTCGCACCAGTTTCACAAAGCAGAGGGAATATATGCCTACAGATTGCCATCAGTAATGCCAGTAAGCATACATTTATACATATTATAGATTGCTGTAGACTGTTGTCAATAATTTCAAAATGTAGTTATCAGTACGTTATCAGTCCGATTGATCCGTTTGCTATTATTGCACAACAATTCATAAAAGATAAATGTCATTATATGTGGGCTAGTTATCGGTTCCCCGTTGGCTCAATTCATAATGGCGCCGAAATAAACCATAGTTCAAATCTCTCAAAAGACCTCAGCTAGATGCTACACAGCTTCGGGAAAAAAAATGTCAGAAATAGGAGCAACGGGAACCACATAAAAAAAACCTGCAGGAAAAGAGAGGGGCCGGCCGGCTGGCCGGCTGGCGATAATGCAGGGGTTCTCCCGGACAGTAGGGTATGGGAGTTTGTTTTAGGGTTTTTTAGCTTTATTTTCTTGCTTGCTGCACCGTTATCACGCCTCTGTCTGTATGTAATGTGTGGTTGATCACAGGTGATTGGTATACCACTAATGATGTGTCTCTAAATGGGTGCTTGGACGAGCTGCTGCAACATTATCACGCCTCTGTTCTGACAGCCCACCTGCCTCCTGTAGCCGCAGATCTGTTCTAGCATCCTTAATTTATCTACTACTAATGTATATCGGAAAGCTCTCCAAGAGAAACACATTCATTGATCCCGTGACGGTTCAGTTTGGGTATCGGTGCTGTTGCCAAAGGATAGTAGCTGTGGTTCATTACGGCCACCCATTTTAAACAACCATAAAAAACCCAGATACCCATTTGAGACAGTGGTCAGCAATGACATCCAATCAAGTTAAGTCCAAAACATTCAACTGTACATTTTATTATACAGACCAGAAACAAACAAATTCTTTAGGCTCTATGGAATATTATGTTAAATACTTTAAAACTAATTTGACTGGGAGCTATTGCTGGAGCAGGTTCCAGTTAAATTAGTTTCAAAATATTCAGCAACTTTCCGGCAGTCTTCTGATAACGGACACTGGCACTTTAATGGTTAAAGGTTCAACAGAATCATAAGCGCACATACAGTAGAGCCCAGAAATAACTTAACATGTATCCAAAACAAAATAAAATGTTCTCTTGAGTATTTTAGAACATAATTGGATTGGAAGATATTGCTGTCTAAGGTAGCCTAAGGCAGCAATGTCTTCCAATCCAATTATGTTCAAAATATTCAGCACATATCTTAACCCTTTAATGGTCATATTTGGTCAAGAAAATTTAAATACCTGCTTATCGAATGTCCATTTACAGGCCAAGAGAATACAATTTTTAAAAATTGACCACTGGAATGACTGGCTCGGTTATCGAGCCAGTCATTCCTGTAGAAAATTTTCAAAAATCATATTGTCTTGATCTGCAAATGGACATTCCACAAGACAATAGCAGAGGCTGGTTTTTGCAGGCTTGACCATTAAAGCGTTAAATATTGTGTTCAAAATTGTACTAACATGTTTCTGATTTTGCTAAATGGAATTATTTTAACGTATTTGTGAGCTGTATTGTACACATAACTCTGGTCATACAATATCCCTCAGGTCTGCATGGATGAAATATGTGTCTTCCTAGGGAGGTATTTCATACCTTACAATGTGCCTTGAACTCCTGTTCCTGTTTCTTCAAGCTTTCATTCATGGCGACTAAAGACCTCAATGTTTGCAAAACCCTGAAATAATGGATAAATGATATACTGATTAATATTGTAGCACTTCCCATATCAGTTGAGTAGCAGAAGTCGCATCGAGTGGTCTCTTTGGGTAACTGTGACATTTATCTCATAATTACATCAAAAGTTCTACGTCGCTCAGCGCCATACTATCTGCATCCAGCTCATGTATTTTAAACAGGCTTCTGCCAATGCTCTCTGATTATAATTTCAATCTTCAGACAGCCTGTGATGAGTTTTTTTAGCGATTCTACTACAGGTGACAGCTGGGCAAGCTGAAAATCTTCATAAAATAATATTAATGCATCATAGACCAATGATGTATAGCCAGGGTGAGGCTGGTTAATGGCTCACGGGAGAGCACTTTTTACAGAAAGATTGTGGAATAACTGTCATAGGTTAACTGTTGGCTGGGCATACAGGAGAGTTAATAAGTAAATTTATCAAATTTCTTTTTCACGAGTGAGATGACATACTTACCTCCCTAACACTCTTGATATACTAGTATATCGGCTCTAAATTCAATAATATTCAGAATTATAAAAAGTTAGGTGCACCTAATGGGCAGGTGGAAGTACACAGTCATGCACATGACAAACACCACCCTCTGCGCATGCGCACACCGGTACTTCCGTTACTAAATATTGGCTGACATAGAAGCAACTATTCAATAGCCAAAGGACCAGGCCTCCGTGGGGTGGCGAGGCCGGGATCCTGTTAGGGAGGTAAGTATGTTTACTTATTTCACATCATGAGAACATACTTACCTCCCTAACACTCTTGATAAAAACCAGAATTTGAAAGTAAATTTTGGTGGGAGGGAGGCAAGGTCCTGAAAACCCGCACACCCTCGAAGAGGCTAGGCTCTTTGAATTCTCAAGAGATTTAAAACATCTGAAATTGTGACTGACACCACAACCAGGAATAGAATTTTGCATCGGATAATCGACCGATGAAGAGAGATTGATCAAAAGGCAAATGCGCTCCCCCCCCCCCCCTCTTTCTGAGGAAGGTATAGGAAAAAACGCTGCTCTAAATGACTAGCACGTTCTCTAATACTTAATGAAAGTATTACTAGACATTGGAAAAAGAAGAATTGCTTCTATTTCAAAAACTCTCTGAAAAACCACAATTAAGAGACATCAACCATCACCATATTAAAAAATAAAATGACACCATCACCAAGACAGAAAATCAAAAAAAAAATGGTCATAACCACTGACCTTTGATGTCTTGGACGCGGCACTCATCTCTTCCCCCACCGGAAGAGGAGAAGTGTACCAGCTAATAGTAGGAATACCCTACCAACAAATGTGATATTTGAAAATAGCAGAGGAGGCAAACTATTTACAAACATAAACCTCTGCATAACTATTTTATTTCCTGAGGACTGAGACGGCGAGTGGGTTAGAAGTGTCACGAAGGTAATGGTCGGTAAAACTTGACTCACAGTGCCACTGGGCTACTGACATAATGTCTTCAATCGAAACACCATTAAATAATGCCGTGGAAGTTACCACACCACGGACACTATGAGCCTTGGCTCTATCTACCTGGATTCCAGTGGCTGTCTTATGACAGAATTGGATACATTCCACTATCCATCTGGAAATAGTGTCTCTTGACGCCCTACCATGGGGTACAATATATGACAACCATAGGGAACATGGGTCCGTCCGCCAAACCTGAGTTCTTTTCTTGTACCTATTCAAAGCACGGACTGGACACCATACTTTAGCACCAGGATCATATCTGGTTAAGGCAGGTAAAATAATAGGTTTACCCAGATACTTTAAAGATTGATTCTTAGCCAAGAAATTCAACCTAGGTAGAAGCTTAAGGCCTTCACCTGTAACTATATAACGGTCAGGCTCAGCAGACAAGGCATGAATTTCACTCCTGCGTCTGGCTGAAGCCGCCGCCACTAAAAATACAGTTTTAAGTGTCAATAATTTTACAGATATAGCACTAAGTGGTTCAAAAGGCTTACCACTCAAAACCTGCAGAACCAGAGAAAGACTCCATGACGGTGTCAGTGGAGGATTTCTAGGTCTGAGATTACCCATACCTTTAATAAGAGTATTTAAAACACTTACTTCATCACTTCCCCTCTTTGCCAAGCAAGGGATAACAGTCATCAATGCTGATTTGTATCCAGCAACAGAATTAGGTTGAAGACTATAGGTATCATACAGGTGACATAGAAAATCAGCTACTACCTGAATAGATGCTTCCATCGGATTGATACATCTCTTTGAGCACCATTCTGCAAATCTGTTGATTTTATAATTATAAGCTCTGGAGGTTGACCCCCTCCTGGCTCTGGCCATGAAATTGGCTGCTTGCTCAGAAAATCCCTCCTTAATTGCGGATTGTTTGACAACATCCATGCAGTCAATCGAAACATTGATGGATTGTTGTGAAGGGTCTTGCCCTGGAAGATAATATCGTCCATCAGCGGCAGAGGAACCGGATTGCAAACCAGAAGGTCCAGCAGATCCGTAAACCATGATCGGCTTGGCCAATTCGGGGCGATCAGAAGCACTTGGCATTCCTCTTGTCTGATCTTCTGAAGGACTCTTGGAATCAGGATTGTTGGAGGGTATGCGTATGCATACATTCTCTTCCAACTGATAGCTAGCGCATCTATTGCGATAGCGCTTGGATCTGGAATCGGAGAAACGTACGTCGTCATCTTCGCATTCTTCTTCATTGCGAACAAATCTATGTTGGGCTTTCCCCAATGATTGAACAGGTGATCCGCCACACATTGATTTAGTTGCCATTCCGTAGGCAGAATACTCATCCTTCGGCTCAATGAGTCTGCTAACAGATTCAGCCTTCCCGGAATATGAACTGCTTTCAAGGTGATCATATGATCTATGCACCAGCAAAGCAGCTTCCATGTCATCATACAGAGACTGGGCGACTTCGTTCCGCCCTGGCGGTTTATGTAACTCACTACTGTAGAGTTGTCTGAACGTATCATCACAAAATTTCCCTTCACCTCCCCTAGGATGTGTTCCAGGCCTAGAACTACAGCCCGCAGTTCTAGCATGTTGATATGTTCCTTTGACTGTTCCAGATTCCAAAGCCCTGATATAGTGGCTTCTTCCAGGCAAGCTCCCCAACCCTCCATCGATGCATCCGTAAACATCGTTACTTGAGGGTGGGGAGGGGTCAGCATGACCCCCGCCAGGAGATTTCCTCTCTCCATCCACCAGTGAAGGTGATGAATGAGAGGGTCCAACACTTGAATGCGCGAGTCCAGTGATCCTGAACTCTGCGTCCACTGGGTCATGAGAAACAACTGAATCGGCCGCCTGCGTAAGGCCGCCTGAGGAATGACCGGTTCCATTGAAACCATCAGACCCAACATTCTCAGATAGACCCGTGCTAGAATATAACGACTGTTGCACACCAACTGAATACACGAGAGGAAACTTTCCACTCTCTCCTGGGACGGATAAACATATCCTATCTCCAGATCGAAGAACATACCCAGGTAAACAAACTTCTGGGATGGAGTCAGCTCTGATTTCGGAAAGTTGATCATCCAGCCTAAATCTGTGAGAGTTTCCAAGACTATCTCCAGATTTGCTGTCAAACTTTCTGGGTTGTGTGCTTTTAGCAACCAGTCATCTATGTAAGTGTGAACAGGTATATTTCTCCTGCGGAGGTATGCTGTGATAGCAAGTACCACTCGAGTGAAGACCCTTGGAGCCGTCGAGATGCCGAATGGAAGAACCTTGAATTCCCATTGGCGTCCCTGAAAAGCAAATCTCAGGAACCGACGAAACCTCCTTGCAATTGGAATGTGGAAGTAAGCATCCTTGAGATCTATGGATGCTGTCCACATCCCCTTCTCTAACCCCAACAACACCGATCTCACTGTTTCCATTTTGAAAGTCGGAGTGTCTAAAAACTTGTTTAGAGGCTTGAGGTTGAGAATTGGTCTCCACCCCCCGGTGTTCTTTGCCACAAGAAACACGGTTGAATAGAAGCCCGGGCAATCCTGCGCCGGTTGAATTGCTTCTTTTAGAACGAGAGAATCTATCTCCTCTTCTATGCACAACCGCTTGTCTGGATCTCGTGGAACTTGAGTCCAGACCGGTACCAGAGACAAATGCAACGGCGGACCTCTTATCCAATCTGGACTGTATCCCTGCGAAAGCCATTGCAAGACTAAGCGGTCCTGAATTAACCGCGCCCACTTCTGAATGTGACAAGTCAAACGACCTCCCACTGGTGCACCTAGGGTTGACGGGGTGCCCATAAACTTCAGAAGTGGGTGTGTCTCTGATACGAGTGGCAACACCCCAGTGGTACTTGTGATAACCGGAAAGAATTTTCTTGCATCAGGCCCGGTTACCACGCGCCGCTCCCCGCACGCTGCGACCAGCGCCACGCGCACCACGGTGCGCGGGCTGCTGTCTGGCAGGCTGCGCTTGAGGCGGCGGCTGTCGCACAACAGCACGCTGCTGCTGGCGTAGCCGACGCGGTCTCTGAAACCGGCCGGCCTGCTGGCCTCTGACACTGCCAGCCCCGCCACGAGCGTACGGCTGTCGAGCAGCCGAGGGCTGAACACGCACGTGTTCCCTGCGCAGCACTTCAAACTGTGCCCGCAGCGCCCTCTGGTTGTTCACCAAAGTCACTGTCTCCTGGAGGTGCCGACAACCTTCACCTCCAAAGAGTCCAGGGCCCGCCATCGGCGCTTGCATCAAGCGCGACTTGAGCTCCTGAGACGGGCACAAATTGTCCAGTGCAAAAGTGCGCCTCGTCCTCAGCGACTTCGTGACCGACCTAGTCAGACAGTCCAACGCCAGGTTGATGCCATCCTGGATGGCTCGTTGGACTGTCACGGGACTAGGATGTTGCTGCACC
Organism: Chaetoderma sp. LZ-2023a; assembly: GCA_034401795.1. Classification (NCBI taxonomy): domain Eukaryota; kingdom Metazoa; phylum Mollusca; class Caudofoveata; order Chaetodermatida; family Chaetodermatidae; genus Chaetoderma; species Chaetoderma sp. LZ-2023a. Next base: position 13,340,333 of record CM067365.1, read on the forward strand.
GACGCTGCCACCACCCCCGACAGCAGCTGAGAGACATGCGACAGCGCACTGATCGCTGCTCGCGAGCTCTCCTCGGTGTCGTGCAAGGCGGCATTCGCCGAGCGCATAGCGCCCGAGCACAACGCACCCGTGTCAGCCCGGGAACCCGGCCGCGTATCTTCGCCCAGAGCGGCGCGGTCATCCACGCTCGGTCTGGGCGCCAGGCCATACCGAGCATACTGACTGGCAGTAACCCGACATCGCCTAGCTACCTCGCGGGGGGCCTTCGCGAGGCGACCTTTCGGTCTGATCGACTCCTCTGCCGCCGTGAACATATCTAAGATATGTTCAGCATACGGCAGAGACAGAGCCGTGCTGGCCAACGGCTTCGCCTGTAACCACGCCCGCGGGTTACCGGCGACCGTCTCGTCCACGGTGAGCTCTGGTCTTACAGCGAGGAGCCACGCACACGCCTCTGACCAGTCTTCATCCGTGGCTACCTGCGAACTGCCGACGAGCAACGGGCCCTCGTCATCCTCAATGGCATTCGCAGGTATGGCCGAGGAGGAGGCTATAGACGAACCTGGCTGCCCAGGGAACGTATACGGGCCCGCGAGGGCCGGCATAGCATTCTCCATAGGCAAACCAAGCTCCAAGGCCGCGCTTGTGCGAGGGGGGTTACACACACCAGCGCGGCCTGGAACGTCCGTGTGAGATTCCACGTCCAACCGGTCGTCTGCTCCAAAGCGGGCCACAGGCTGAACCATGAAACCTGCTCCCGAGGGAACAGTGCCATAGGTGCGAGCGTTCACGCTCCCCAACAGAGGAGTGTAGGCGCTCACATCCATGTCTTCATGATCCACCTGTGGACCGAGCAGGTAGTCCTCATCATCTTCCTGGTCAGGAAAGTTAGACTCTGGATTAGTAAGGAAAACTAACCCAGACTGACCAGGAGACTGCTCATAGGCAGATGACGAGTTTACTCTGCGAGTGATCATGGTCAGGCCCGTTGGTCGGGTCCCGCCTGATGCTTCTCGCGCTGCTGGCACCCCAGGCGATGCGAACAACAAGCCTGGGTCCAAGACGGCCGCCCCTGGATCACTAAACGCATTGTCCGAGCTAATAGGCCATGATCCAGGGACGGGGGCTACCTGCACCGAGGTCGATGCGCAGGAAGTTGAAACACCTGTGCCAGGCAACATGCCGCGAAGCATGTCAGGCATCAGGTCTTTCAAAGTCCTGCGCATCTCACTCACCAACTCACTCTTGAAGGCCTCGAGACCACTCTTCTCCGAGGCCTTCTTCTTACCGTCCTTCTTTGGTTTCTTCCCCTCCTCTGCCATCATCCTCGCCTGTAAAGAGAAGAATTCAGAGGTTAGATCCACCCCCCCACTTTTCACAAATAACACATTTGTTGGACAGCCTACAAGCTGAACACAGATGGCAAGGGTGGGGGAAGAATCTAGCCTTCATAGACTTGAGGCAGGACGGACACTTCTGAAAAGACGGATACGAAGACAATGAGTATGACAGTCTCAAAGCCTTGATAATGGATCTTTTAAGAAGAAACCAAAACAACCACGAGAGAAGACATCCACTATTACGACCACCCTGACGGGACAGGCGACTTCTCTAGTTAATAACTCCAAATACAACCAGAACCCCACTCTTTTTAGATTAAGAGAGAGAGAGAAAGAACATGACTATCTAGATATCTCTCTACACTTCTTAATAAACAGGGGATGAACACATCACACACTTCTCCAAACTAAGATTATGACATCATGGAAAGAGAAACTCTGGTTGATTATGACATCAAACCTCCATGCAAAAGCTCCTTCAAGGAGAGGGGACGTCAGATTAATGCAAGAAATATCTAGATCTTACAGACACTCAGCTCTCGAGTAATATAATATTAAACTATATATACTCGAGGACCCATGCACACGCAAGAGAGAAAATAGTGCAATAGCAAACGGCAGCAGAAATTGTAATTATTTTCAAATAACTATGCGCCATAATTAATAACTCCCTTAGCCTGAGCACAGGCAACCATCCTCTTGTGCAGGAAAACACATCCGTCCATCCGCCGAGACTCCTCTCCAGAAGAACTGATGAGGGGGATGGGACAAAAGGAAGGAGATATTTTATTTATTAATTTATTATATCTCCAACCCTTAGACATATCACGCTGATAAGTCACCCTGGGACGTGAACCACGCTCTAGAAAAGACCAGGCATCCTTGTATAGGCACAAGACAAACCTGTAAGCATAAAACACAAGAGATTAATAGCCCTAGGCGCTGGGAAAAAATTTACAAGGATTCCCAGCGCCTGAAAACGCGGTACCGCCGAAAACGGCCGCGACGAAAACCGGTAACACACGAAAGTCACAAGTCTCAAATAAAAGCCAGGAACAATGTCACCTTGGATGATGACGAGGAGGGCTCCTCTGACATTTTCGCATCAGCCATGATAGATTTGGATGTATTGTTCTCTTATGAATTCAGAAAAGCGCCTGTGAGGAATTTCCACCAGTTGCTTCCAGCCAATATATTAGAAAACGGAAGTACCGGTGCGCGCATGCGCAGAGGGTGGTGTTTGTCATGTGCATGACTGTGTACTTCCACCTGCCCATTAGGGGCACCTAACTTTTTATAATTCTGAATATTATTGAATTTATAGCCGATATACTAGTATATCAAGAGTGTTAGGGAGGTAAGTATGTTCTCATGATGTGAAATAAACGAAATCTAGGATTTCTTTTTTCACGAGAGAGTTGATACTTACCTCCCTAATACTTTTGATATTGCTAAATATTGGCTTTCACTCAATAAACACTCAGATTTAAAACAGTTAGGTGCCCCTACTGGGCAGGGAGTCAGAGCGTAGTCTGGCGGATGCCAGCCCCACCACCGCGCATGCGCAGACTAGCACTTCCTCTGACTAGATTATTGGCTGACACACATGCAACTATTAAGAGCCTGAAGACCGAGCCTCTGTGGGGTGGAGAGGCCGGGTCCGTATCTAGGGAGGTAAGTATCAACTCTCTCGTGAAAAAAGAAATCCTAGATTTCGTTTATTTCACTTCAAGAGTATACTTACCTCCCTAATACTTTTGATATTGCCAGAATTCGAAAGTGAATCTGGCGGGAGGGAGGCGAGGTCAAAAGACCAGCTCATCCCTATACGCTTTTCTGCGTTTAAGGCACTTAAACTTCTGAAACTGTAAGAAAAAACAGTCAGGATTTGACTAACCATCGGATAACACTACCGATGTATGAGAGATGACCGATGTCATATGCGCTCCCCCCCCTCCTTCCTGGAAGGAAGAGTCGCCTGACCTCAATGTCCTATACGCTCTCTACGTACAAGTGCCATGTACTACAGGACAGAGACGAAAAAACTCCATTTTCGTAACTCTCAACAATGAACCACACAAATACACAAACCATCACCATATTAATAACGGGTAATCGTGACAATACAATCAACAACGGACAACACATGAACAAGACTGACCTTGTTGAAAATGGCTGCTGACATCATCTTCCCATTGGTAAAGACTGATGCAGGCCCAAAAAAGTGGGTGTTTCCATAAATTAATTGTGAAATATATAAGTAATGAGGAAAAACCTCCTCAAAAAATATAAACCGAGTTATTTTTTCAAAATCGACAAGGCGAGAGGATTAGAGGTGTCACGGAGATAATGGTCTGTAAAACTTGACTCACAGTGCCACTGAGCCACCGACATAATATCATCCACAGGGACCCCATTAAATAGGGCCGTGGATGTCACTACGCCGCGGACACTGTGAGCCTTGGCCACGTCAACCTGCTTCCCGGTGGCGGATTTATGGCAAAACTGAATGCATTCCACAATCCACCTGGAAATGGTGTCCTTAGAAGCCCTGCCATGGGGTTCAATATATGACAACCATAACGCTGACTGGTCGGTGCGCCACTCCGCCGTACGTTGTTTGTACCGGCGCAGCGCCCGAACGGGACACCATGCTTTAGAATTAGGATCATATCTAGTTAAAGCAGGCAAAATAATAGGTTGACCTGGATATTTCAACGACTGATTTTTAGCCAAGAAATTAACCCTAGGTAGCAGCTTAAGGCCTTCCCCTGAAACCACAAAACGGTCATCCTCGGCTGATAAGGCATGAATTTCACTCCTACGCCTAGCCGAGGCCGCAGCAATTAAAAACACAGTCTTCAGTGTTAATAGTTTCATAGAAATGGAACTAAGTGGTTCAAAAGGCTTATCACCTAGTACTTGAAGCACTAGCGATAAACTCCAAGACGGAATCACAGGTGGATTCCTTGGTCTTAGATTGCCCATGCCTTTAATTAATACATTTAATGTATTTACTTCATCACTTCCCCTCTTAGCCAAGCAAGGAATAACAGACATTAATGCTGATTTATAACCAGCAATAGAGTTAGGCTTGAGGCTATAGGCATCATAGAGGTGACAGAGGAAATCAGCTACTACTTGAATAGATGAATCCATTGGATCAATACATCTTTTTGAGCACCATTCTGCAAATCTGTTGATTTTATAATTATATGCTCTGGAGGTTGACCCCCTCCTGGCTTTGGCCATAAACATGGCTGCTTGCTCAGAAAAGCCCTCCTTAATTCTAGATTCCTTGACAACATCCACGCAGTCAATCTGAACATTGACGGATTGTTGTGAAGGGCCTTGCCCTGGAAGATAATATCGTCCATCAGAGGCAGAGGAACCGGATTGCAGACCAGAAGGTCCAGCAGATCCGTATACCATGATCGGCTTGGCCAATCCGGGGCGATCAGAAGCACTTGGCATTCCTCTTGTCTGATTTTCTGAAGAATTTTTGGAATCAGGATTGCTGGAGGGAATGCGTATGCATACATTCTCCCCCAGCTGATAGCTAACGCATCTGTTGCGAAAGCGCTTGGATCCGGAATCGGAGAGACGTACGTCGTCATCTTCGCATTCTTCTTCGTTGCGAACAAATCGATGTTGGGTTTCCCCCAATGGTCGAACAGACGATCCGCCACACATTGATTTAGTTGCCATTCCGTGGGTAAAACACTCATCCTTCGGCTCAATGAGTCTGCTAGCAGGTTTAACCTTCCCGGAATATGAACTGCTTTCAAGGTAATCTGGTGATCCAGACACCAACAAAGCAGTTTCCATGTCATCATACAGAGACTGGGCGACTTCGTTCCGCCCTGGCGGTTTATGTAAGTCACAACTGTTGAGTTGTCTGAACGAATAAGAACAATCTTGCCCTGAACTTTCTGTAAGAAATGTTCCAGGCCCAGGACTACTGCTTTTAGCTCCAGTAGATTTATATGTTCCTTTGACTGTTCCAGATTCCAAAGCCCTGATATCGTGTACTCTTCCAGGCAAGCTCCCCAGCCCTCCATCGATGCATCTGTATACACCGTCACCTGAGGGTGGGGAGGGGTTAGCAAAACCCCCGGCAAGAGATTCTCTGTATTCAACCACCATTGCAGGTGGTGAATGAGAGGCGCCAACACTGACACATTCGAGTCCAGCGAACCTGTACTCTGGGTCCATTGTGTCATGAGAAATAACTGGATCGGCCGCCTGCGTAAGGCGGCCTGAGGAATGACTGGTTCCAATGAAACCATCAACCCCAGCATTCTCAAGTAAACCCGTGCCAGGACATGACGACTGTCGCACACTGACTGAATTAACGAGATGAGTTTCTGAACTCTCTCCTGAGTAGGATAAACATATCCTGTCTCTAGATCGAAGAACATCCCCAGGTAAACAAACTTCTGGGATGGAGTCAGCTCTGATTTTGGGAAATTGATCATCCAGCCTAAGTCTGTGAGAGTTTTCAAAACAATCTCCAGATTGGCCGACAAACTTTCCCGGGTGTGCGCTTTCAACAGCCAGTCGTCTATGTACGTGTGGACTGCTATGCTTCTCCTGCGGAGGTATGCTGTGATCGCAAGAACCACACGGGTGAAAACCCGAGGAGCCGTGGAAATTCCGAAGGGTAACACCCTGAATTCCCACTGTCTGCCCTGGAATGCAAATCTCAGGAAGCGACAGAAACTCCCGTGGACGGGGATGTGGAAATAAGCGTCCTTCAAATCTATCGACGCCGTCCACATCCCCCTCTCCAACCCCGCCAACACCGAGCGCACCGTTTCCATCTTGAAACTGGGCGTCTCGATGAACTTGTTCAATGGCTTGAGGTTGAGAATCGGTCTCCACCCTCCGGTGCGTTTTGTTACTAAGAACAGGGTTGAATAGAAGCCCGGACACCTTTGTGCCGGCTGAATAGCTCCTTTTTGTACGAGGGAATTTATCTCCTCCTCGATACACAACCTTTGCTCTGGCTCTCTCGGAATGGGAGTCCAGACTGGCACTAGAGACAGTCGCGACGGCGGGCCTGTCATCCACTCTGGATGATACCCGACGGAAAGCCATCGCAAGACTAAACGGTCCTGAGTTAACCGTTCCCACTCTTGCATGTGGTCGGCTAGCCGGCCTCCCACCGGTCCACCTAGGGACCGCGGTGGACACAAGGCATGCAAGAGCGGCACTGTCTCCGTTGCCATACACACCGGAGTGGTTCTTACCGCGGTAAGCGTCCTGTCAGGACCGATAACCACGCCCAGATCCTCGCGCGCCCCGCCCCGCCCCGCGCGCACCTCGGTGCGCGGGCGGCTGCCTGGCTGACGGCGCCTGAGGAACCTGCGCCCCCCTCGCTGCTGGCCGAATCGCACGCGGCCGAGGCCGACGCTGCGACGGTGGCTGGCCTCTGACTTGGCCAGTACCACCTCGAGCCTGCAGGGGACGATACGCAGGGGCCGCGGCGCGAACGTTAGCACGACGCAGCACTTCAAACTGCTCGCGCAGCGCCCTCTGGTTATTCACCAGGGTGACCGTCTCCTGGAGGTGGCGACATCCCTCACCTCCAAAAAGACCAGGACCCGTCATAGGCGTACGGAGTAGCCTATTGTACAGGTCCTGAGACGGGCACAGATTGTCCAGGGCAAACGTGCGTCTTGCCCGGACACTCCTGGTCACCGCCCGAGTCATACAGTCCAGCGCCAGGTTAATACCATCCTGGATGGCTCGCTGGACCGTAACCGGGCTTGGCTGGCGCGATGCGGATGCCGTTACTACCCCCTGTAACAGCTGGGAGACGTGGGACAGAGCGGCAATCGAAGCCCTCCCACTCTCCTCCGCATCACGCAACGCGGTATTCGCCGAACGCAACGCGTTCGAGCACAAGACCCCCGTGTCAGAACGGGAGCCTGGCCGCGCATCCTCACCCAAAGCCGCGCGGTCATCCACGCTGGGCTTGGGTACCACACCGTACCGCTGGTAATCCAGGGGCACGATGCGACAACGCCTGGCCACCTCGCGAGGGGCCTTCGCGAGACGTCCACTCGAGTTAATGGACGTCTCCGCCGCCTTGAACATGTCAACGACATGCTCCGCCAGCGGCAGAGAAGGCATAGCGTTAGCAGTCGGTTTCCCAGCTAACCACGGCGTGTGAACACGCTGGCTAGTCGACTGCTCCACGGGCAGATCAGGCCTAACGCTCACCAGCCACTGGCAAGCGTCATACCAATCCTCCTCCGTGGCTAACTGCGAGCGCTCTACAAGACGGGGTCCTTCGTCTTCCTCCTGAGCGCAAGCAGTAGAGCTTGACGGCGGGTACGCTGATACACCTGGCAAGCCAGGGAAAACATGCGGGCCTGACAGCACCGGCATGAGAATATCACTGGTTTGACCAGGAGCAGGCACCGTGGCAGAGCGCGGGGTATATATAGCGCCACCACGGGCCCGGCCAGCACCAGCAACACCCTCGGCAAGCCGAGGTATGCGGTACCGCTGGCCATCAGCAGCGCCCTGGGCCACCACCTGAGCCGCGGACTCTACTCCAGGGTGAGTAAAACCGTGGAATAAGGCGCCTGCATTCCCCGCGAGGGGTGCACAAACGTCTTCATCCATGTCCACGTCGTCAGACGGCGACCCTAGCAGGTAATCCTCATCACCCTGGTCAGAAAGATTAGACCCCGGGTCAGCAAAGAGAGCTAACCCGGGCTGACCAGGAACGGTGCCATAGGAGGTACTGGCCACCGCGGCGTGCGGATACCCCTGGACTGATAAGCAGCCCGCGGGTTCCAGCGACAACCGTCCACGGTCCCCTATCGGCGCGGCAATAAGCCTGCTGCCAGGGTCGTGGAACGCCCCCTCTAATGGGGCCACCTCTGAATCGTCGAACAACGGAAGCGGTCTAAGGAAAACCGATCCAGAGGCGGGGATTACCTGCTCCGAAGCCGATGATGAGGACAGTAAAGGATTTGGTCCAGGAAGCATGCCACGAAGCAACCCTGGAACCAAATCCTTTATTGTCCTCTTCATCTCTCCCAACATCTCGGTCCGGAAGGCCTCCATATCCACCGCGGACGAGACCTTCCCCTTACCCTTCCTACTTACAACCTCTCGTTTCCGCTTCTTCTTCTTCTCCTCCTCTACCACCTTGTCCGTCGCCTGTAAGCAGCACAAGAATTCGGACATTAACTCGCCCCCCCAGTGCTTACATATGTCACAATTAACCAAGGGACCACAAGGGCTACATAGATAGCACAGATGAGGCCAGAACTTTTGATGAAGAAAACGTCCACAGGACGCGCAACCCGGTCCCTGAAACAGGGCAAAGGACAAGGAGTATGAGCAACTAGTTAAGCTTAGAAACTCAATCCAACTCAAAGAGAAGGAAAATGATCATAAAGATCAATATACATCAGAAACCAGCATAGCGCTTGAATTGCTGATAAATACATAGCCAGGCTGATTATGACGTCATTAATCCCGTGACAGGAAAAAATTCGATCCCAACAAAACATCCAAGTGCAAGGACGAATTGTATGCTGAATGGATAAGTCGACTACACAACCATCAGATACATATAGATAACTCTTTTCTGGCAAAAATGTTAATTATCTCCCTTTGTTTGTTTACAATAATTAACATCACCACATTATCAATAACTAGATACCTGACACTTTGTATAGACAAACCATCCAACGTGACGAACCGGAGAACTCCACCATCTGCACGCCTCTTAACTCTCTCCACCTCATGGGGAAGGAATTGGATCAAGAGGGCAAAGTGAGAAGACCTTTATACTAGGCCTCCAACTCACTGGACATAATTTTTCATTTGGTTAGATAACCTAACAGTGTTAGTAGGAAATGGAACCATGGTGGAGAGAAAACTAACTCTCTGCTGCTGTGAAGTCACCACCTAGCGTCATACAGACCTGTGGACATAAACAGAAAGAGAAATTAGTCCTAGGTAGCACCGAGTTGACATAAACCAACTAACCAAGGCGCTTATCACGGTAAACGCGAGTCCCGGAAACACAATACACCGGGAAGAAAACTCGCTAATTTTACTAGAAGTCACCTGATTTAAAGGTCCTAAGTCCTTCTGTGGCGAAGTGTATCCTCCCGCCATCCAAATCAGACACTATCACTCCAAAATAACACCAATTAAACAGTTTAAGAGTAAGAAAAGCTTATGACTCAAAAAGACATGTGTGTTCTCTTTGCCAATAATCTAGCAAAGAGGCAGTGCTAGTCTGCGCATGCGCGGTGGTGGGGCTGGCATCCGCCAGACTACGCTCTGACTCCCTGCCCAGTAGGGGCACCTAACTGTTTTAAATCTGAGTGTTTATTGAGTGAAAGCCAATATTTAGCAATATCAAAAGTATTAGGGAGGTAAGTATACTCTTGAAGTGAAAAGGGTAGTTCAATAACAAATGGAATAAACTCAGAATATTTAAAACAAGAGCACCAACTAGCAGGGCTATATAAACCAGCCTGGATGAATTTTAAGTTTTTCAGTTCGGATATCTGAAATAAAATGATGACTTTCATCTATTATGTTCACTGGTAAAAGAATAGAAATACCGGTTCAAAACTCTGAGATTTGGTTTGAACAAGAAATTTGAAGAATTTTAAGTGGTTCAGGGGAGATAACTCTAGCAAATATGGACAGATCTCGACAAAACAAAATCATGACACTTGATATCTATGTACTATGTAGGTTAAATCTAAGATCTGCCTGGGACAAGAACCATTTTATGCATTTAAGTATTCTAGGGAGGGGGGGGTGGGGGGGGGGGGGAAATTGTACATTTAAAACCTTTTGAGATCTGGCCCAGACACACATTTGCTAACAAAACGCACAGATGGACGACACTCACCATCACATAATATGACCCGTCTTATGACAAGCATATAAAAAGCAACAACAGAATCATTTTATATAATTCCAATCGAATTAATCACCCAAAAATAAGCAAAATGAATATTTACATCATTATTTTAACTTAACCATCAATCATCAACATGGACAAAGAGGTTTGGCATAGGCTTGCACGATTTTTCGATTTAATCGTGAAGTTCGATTTATTTTTAAAATCGCGATTTTTACGATGTAATTGAGGAAATATCAGAAAATCGTCAAAAATTTCATGTTTTTACAAAATCCGAAGTGTGTACTTTTCCGTCGCATTATATCAGTACATGAGTACACTTATAATCGATTCACGCCTGTGTTCATTGTGTGTATATCCCGCCGTGCCATGCATGTGTCGAATAATTACGAATCACAACACAAAGCGCTACAATAAACAAGCTAACAATAGCGAGGTAACACCTTTGTATTGAGAAAACCAGCTAGTTACTCCGGCGAATCGCCATATAATTTTTTTTCTTTCGCTGCAGACCCTGAGTCTGTTGTGAAATGTCAAGTATATACAGTTTCAGAGTGTTAGGCAATCAGTAAACATAATTCTGTTTAATTCTAGAGTTAGCAATTTCAGACGGTCTATAATTTTTCCTTTTTGATTCGGTTGTCATGTCAAATTAAAGAAAATAAAGCAACAGCATTCCAGATTGTTTAATTTTGAACTGTGCGTTCTATTGATTACTCTTAAATGTAAATCGTACATTCTGAAAGCAACTATAAACCGCCCTATAGGACGAGTTTACGCCGTTACACTAGTACCTACTCAAAGCTACCGTCCTATGTATGTGAATTGCGCAGTATCTCCCGCGGTACTAATATTAGCGTCTTCGCGTTACTCCGGTTATTACCTAAACTTGTCCTACAAAGGAAGGCTATAGGCGGAAGCATCACGTAATTTATATTTTTTTCTCGGCGACATTTTATCTCAATTTTTGATGAATTAAATAATGTTTATTAAACTATACGCAATATTTAGGCGGTCCCAATTAATAATTTCATGCCCGCGATGATGGATATAAGATATACATTAAGCATAGACGTAAGATGGTAAGAGTTCGTCGCATGAACATCATCATGTGTTCTAATTTCGTGCTATTTTTGTACTTTCTAGAAACGAGTCACGTTAACCCGGTTTATACTTTTGGGAATTTGGACATACGATTTAATCGAAAATCACGATTTTTTTCATAAAATCGATCGCGATGTTTCAAATCAAAAATCGCGCAAGCCTAGTTTGGCAGAGATTACTTTTTGAAAATTTGCGATGGGAATGACTGACTCAACAACAGAGCCAGTTATTCCAGTGGCAAATATTCAGAAATAATCTCTTGGTATGCAAATGGACATTTTCAATGAGAAACTTTCATGCTCAAATTTGATTAAATTGTTTAATGTTGCCTGGCTCACCCCTGATTGTCTGCATTCTCAATCTCACCGAGTTTCTGCATCTCACTATCAATCACCTGGCTTTGTTCCTTTGCCTGTGAACAGCAATCATAACGCTAAACAACACCAAGCAAAGATTACAGAACATCGCCATCAGTTTTTTTCAGATTCTCCAGATTCAGGTTGTCCGGATATTTTCGAATCACACCCAAAGTTGTTGAATATTAGCATTCCGTCACGTCCTTTCTTGTGCTACAATTTGAGCTAAAATGGACCAATAGTTTCTAAGATATCCACATAATCAGAATTTGACTCGATCCAAGCTCCAAAACAAACAAGTCAGGTACAATGTGAGAACCTAATTTTTAAACAAACACATTATTCAGTTAATTGACATTTGCTTTCATTCACGGCCCACAGAACAAGACTTTTCATTGGTTGCTCAGCAAGTTAAAGTTCAGTTATTTTATTTCATGATTTGTTTTATACATATAAATATACTGGACAAGGGCAGTCCATCAAAGGCAACTCTTTACTTGGCTCACAAAGAGGCTTTCCTAAAGATGATTGCAGACGATGATTTTAAACCACTTGACATGAAAAATGTCCATTTGCAGACCAAGAGAAGTCCTTTTTTTTGTGAATTTACCAATGGAATGATTGGCTCGATAAGATCCAGTCATTCAAGAGGTAAAATTCTCAAAAATATCCCTCTCTTGGTTTGCAAATAGACAACTTTCGATGAGAAAACTGGAATTTTCTGGGAAAATATGAGTGTTAGTTTTAAATACTTCATACACCGCAGGTTCCTTGTCTAACTAGATACAACCCACTGATGACTAACTTGATGAAGCCTCTGCTGTGTTTCTATGTATGTCTGCTCAAGTTCTGCATGCTTGATAGACACCTGTAAAAAACAAGAATTACATGGAATTAAATGTGTCGCTTATCCAGCTCATTGACCTTTTACGTTGCGACTTAAATGTCTCCACGCCTATTGCTAAGAGCATAGTCAAACCTTTATCTGCATAGTCAACCATTTATCTGCATAGTCAAACCTTTATCCGCATAGTCAAACATTTATCTGCATAGTCAAATATTTATCCAAGTTTAGTTCCAATTGCATTAACCAATCTTGAAACATCAGCTGAGAATCTTTGCTAAACACAGAAACAGCTTTGAAAAAGCGTTTTGTATAAAAGTCACAGAGACCTAGACCGTGTGACCTCAAATTGAGTTCCTATAGGGTCAAGTTGGACTGACAAACCATAGTTAACTATAGTTATCTAGATCCCAGTCGAACTTGAAATAGTTAACTAGCTACTGATCTATAGTCGACAGAGCACCCGAGCTCGGTCACAAATGTTTAGTACGAAATTTGCATAAAATTCAAAATGGTCGACACCCCTCACTTGCCAGGAATAAATGCATATAAGTGTAAATATTTCTTGAAATAAACTAGGTTTGATGTAATTTAAACTTTCTTATTGATGTCAATGTTCCCAAGGCCCATTTGTTTCACACGGATATGAACGTTTTTTTGACATCTTAGCGGACAAAAATAACCCACTTTTGTAGGCCATCAAAACACACGACAGAAAGGATTAATCAAGACTGTTACCCGCCTCCAAATTTTTTGCAATAGTAATTCAATGGGGAATCTGGTACCAACGAACTATAGTTAACTATTCAGCGTTCAGCTGGGCATAGCAAATGTGCATGTCCACTAAACCAGCTAACTGACTATGGTTAGCCAGTAGAACTTGCCATAGGCTTAACCAATCCTCAAACATAATACAAAGGTAAGGCAATATTATGACTCATTTCTGCTTCACTGGCGAGATAAGATTTATATTATCTCCATGCCTTTTGAAAACAATGGAGGGGGTCTTGCAATCACCTTCATCCGTCTGTCCATCCATCCATCCATCTGGATATCGTCTCCGAAAACCATTTGATGGAACTCTAGAAAATGTGTTTTGTGCAGCTGTTACCTATATGATTGGGGATTGCAAGACAACATTTACTTTAAGCTCCACCCCCAGGGCGGGGGCAGGGTGGAAAAGGGGCAGAAAGTTAAAGTTGGCAGAATTCAAGCAAATTCGGTATGTTAGTTACCCATATGATTGCTGATTGTGAAGCGATGTTTACATTAGGATCAACCAATGGGGTGGGTGGGTTGGGTTGGAGACTTGCAACGCTGAGTTTTTCATACACATACTTTTATTGATACAGTACACTTTAGAAATAAGTTAAAATGTTTCCAAAACAAAATAAAGTGTACTGTTAAATAATTTGAACATAATCTCATTTGAAAACATTACTACCTAAGGCAGCAATGTCTTCTAAATCAAATTCAGTTCAAAATATTCAACAGAATATTTCTTACATGTTCAAAATTGTACTAACTAACACATTATCGTGTTTGAAACATGTTAACTTATTTATGAGGTGTACTCACCCTCTCTGAACCATGAACTTCAAGTGAATCGCATTGCTAATCTGTTCAATATTTTCTACCTTATTTGACTGGAGCTCCCACTCAAAATAGAAAATACTCAATATAATATGTATTAAATTGTAAATCACTTTTTGTATTTGTTGTTTTCGACATTAAAGGGATATTTCAAATGGATATGGTGAGCAGTAAGGACCAGAGCTAATGCTAATCTTCAGCATCTGAAGCAGTAGTTACTTGACCAACCAAAACTTGTCTTGCAAAATGATGTGACGTACAGGCACCCAACCAATCAACAGCTGTAACTTCAGGTTGTTAACTAGATAACCAGCCAAATCTGCTGGTACATATACGTGTTAGTTACCTGCGCTAGTTTTTCATTTTGTTGTCCAATCTGTTTGGAGAGTGCGGCGGTTATTCGCTTATGATGTTGTACTCCACCCACACGCTCACTCTTCTCAATCTGCTCAATCTCGGCTTGCTGCAATCACAAAGAGGATCTCAAATGAGGTCCCATTTTATATCACTATTATCAACCAAGCTGAAAATTATTAGTGCGCGCAATGTGACAATTTTTGACGAGGTTGATACTAGTGATATTAAACGGGACCAAGTTTGACATTCTATTTATCATATTAACCAAAATTTGACATAGCTTCTGATACCATCAATCCCTCAAACCCAAGTTTAGATCTTGCATTAGTGTACGCTCGTCAAGGTTGGCTAATCACACCCTGACAAGTAGCACATTGGACATCTTATGCCGAAAGATATCTTACTTGTAATTTTAACGAATAGGAGAATTTGCACTAATCAAGTGTATTTATGTACATAGCAAACAATATACATTGACAATATCTTATTTACTATGGGACCTCACAAGCGGTATTGTTACCTCATGACGTAGTACATTACTAGTCCTTGACTTCGGCATAGTGATATTCACTGTCAAAATTACTTTCCCATGCTAACAGCCAATGAAAGCACTTCACTGCATTGTTAACTATAGTTCATATTGTTAATATAGAATGGGCTGCAAACCTTTGTTTACGTGATAAATTATGCTCAGAAACAAGAGCATGAAATTAGCCCAGTGGAACCACTAGCTATAGATGGGCTATAGACAAACGAATTCTGTTAAGTCCACGCATCATAATTTATCATTCATTTTTTTAATTTTAATCCTTAGTGTACATGTATGTTATTTTTATGAAAAGGATCTTGATTGTATTTGAATCACATAGCAGAATTAACTATTAACCAATCAATGAGAAATCCCTGAAAAATCACTGAAAAAAGAATTTTTTTTATTAATTTCAAAATATTCTACAGCTTTCCTGTTTGTTTGCCCTGAGATTGAGATATGGGGGAATTTATCGGTGACGGTGTTAAAATTATGTAGGCGTCTAGGATTCAATACTGTGGGATGTGATAATTATCTTTGATGCCTACTCCAATACAACATGTGGGGGGATCTTGTGAGCATAGATTCCAATCGAGGGACACATTTATAGCTACGCGCTACACACCTGATTTATATACTTTGAACCCCGAATTATCTGAATCTTAATTTCAAGCTAACTATACATGTAAGTTGTTGAATATTTTGAAACTAATTTGCAACATCGCCAAGTCAAATTAGTTTCAAAATCTTCAACAATATGTTTATTAAATAGTAAATTCATCAATACATACACTTTATACACTTGACGGACTACTCAATGTTCATGACGGAGCTAGATATATCATTCATTATGCATTTTGATTGTGACTTCGGCAAAGTAATGGATTATGATGTCATATACTTGAGTGATAGATCCCATCCCTCTATAAAGGAGGTGTCTTGTTAGCATACATGTACCTGTATATTAAGTAAATTTATCAAATTTCTTTTTCACGAGTGAGATGACATACTTACCTCCCTAACACTCTTGATATACTAGTATATCGGCTCTAAATTCAATAATATTCAGAATTATAAAAAGGTAGGTGCCCCTAATGGGCAGGTGGAAGTACACAGTCATGCACATGACAAACACCACCCTATGCGCATGCACACACCGGTACTTCCGTTACTAAATATTGGCTGACATAGAAGCAACTATTCAATAGCCAAAGGACCAGGCCTCCGTGGGGTGGTGAGGCCGGGATCCTGTTAGGGAGGTAAGTATGTCATCTCACTCGTGAAAAAGAAATTTGATAAATTTACTTATTTCACATCATGAGAACATACTTACCTCCCTAACACTATTGATAAAAACCAGAATTTGAAAGTAAATTTTGGTGGGAGGGAGGCAAGGTCCTGAAAACCCGCACACCCTCGAAGAGGCTAGGCTCTTTGAATTCTCAAGAGATTTAAAACATCTGAAATTGTGACTGAAACCACAACCAGGAATAGAATTTTGCATCGGATAATCGACCGATGAAGAGAGATTGATCAAAAGGCAAATACGTTCCCCCCCCCCCCCCCCCCTCTTTCTGAGGAAGGTTTAGGAAAAAAACGCTGCTTTAAATGACTAGCACGTTCTCTAATACTTAATGAAAGTATTACTAGACATTGGAAAAAGAAGAATTGCTTCTATTTAAAAAACTCTCTGAAAACCCACAATTAAGAGACATTAACCATCACCATATTAAAAAATAAAATGACACCATCACCAAGACAGAAAATCAAAAAATGGTCATAACCACTGACCTCTGATGTCTTGGACGCGGCACTCATCTCTTCCTCCACCGGATGAAGAGAAGTGTACAAGCTAATAGTAGGGATACCCTACCAACAAATGTGATATTTGAAAATAGCAGAGGAGGCAAACTATTTACAAACATAAACCTCTGCATAAATATTTTATTTCCTGAGGACTGAGACGGCGAGTGGGTTAGAAGTGTCACGAAGGTAATGGTCGGTAAAACTTGACTCACAGTGCCACTGGGCTACTGACATAATGTCTTCAATAGAAACCCCATTAAATAATGCCGTGGAAGTTACCACACCACGGACACTATGAGCCTTGGCTCTATCTACCTGGATTCCAGTGGCTGTTTTATGACAGAATTGGATACATTCCACTATCCATCTGGAAATAGTGTCTCTTGACGCCCTACCATGGGGTTCAATATATGACAACCATAGGGAACATGGGTCCGTCCGCCAAACCTGAGTTCTTCTCTTGTACTTATTCAAAGCATGGACTGGACACCATACTTTAGCCCCAGGATCATATCTGGTTAAGGCAGGTAAAATAATAGGTTTACCCGGATACTTTAAAGATTGATTCTTAGACAAGAAATTCAATCTCGGTAGAAGCTTAAGGCCTTCAACTGTAACTATATAACGGTCCGGCTCAGCAGACAAGGCATGAATTTCACTCCTGCGTCTGGCTGATGCTGCCGCAACTAAAAATACAGTTTTAAGTGTCAATAATTTAACAGATATAGCACTTGAATAGTGGTTCAAAAGGCTTACCACTCAAAACCTGCAGAACCAGAGAAAGACTCCATGACGGTGTCAGCGGAGGATTTCTTGGTCTGAGATTGCCCATACCTTTAATAAGAGTATTTAAAACACTTACTTCATCACTTCCCCTCTTTGCCAAGCAAGGGATAACAGTCATCAATGCTGATTTGTATCCAGCAACAGAATTAGGTTGAAGACTATAGGTATCATACAGGTGACAGAGAAAATCAGCTACTACCTGAATAGATGCTTCCATCGGATTGATAATCTGTTGATTTTATAATTATAAGCTCTGGAGGTTGACCCCCTCCTGGCTCTGGCCATGAAATTGGCTGCTTGCTCAGAAAAGCCCTCCTTAATCGCGGATTGTTTGACAACATCCATGCAGTCAATTGAAACATTGACGGATTGTTGTGAAGGGTCTTGCCCTGGAAGATAATATTGTCCATCAGCGGCAGAGGAACCGGATTGCAAACCAGAAGGTCCAGCAGATCCGTAAACAATGATCGTCTTGGCCAATTCGGGGCGATCAGAAGCACTTGGCATTCCTCCTGTCTGATCTTCTGAAGGATTCTTGGAATCAGGATTGTTGGCGGGTATGCGTATGCATACATTCCCTTCCAACTGATAGCTAGCGCATCTATTGCGATAGCGCTTGGATCTGGAATCGGAGAAACGTACGTCGTCATCTTCGCATTCGTCTTCATTGCGAACAAATCTATGTTGGGCTTTCCCCAATGATTGAACAGGTGATCCGCCACACATTGATTTAGTTGCCATTCCGTAGGCAGAATACTCATCCTTCGGCTCAATGAGTCTGCTAACAGATTCAGCCTTCCCGGAATATGAACTGCTTTCAAGGTGATCATATGATCCATGCACCAGCAAAGCAGCTTCCATGTCATCATACAGAGACTGGGCGACTTCGTTCCGCCCTGGCGGTTTATGTAACTCACTACTGTAGAGTTGTCTGAATATCATCACAAATTTTCCCTCCACTTCCTTTAGCAAGTGTTCCAGGCCTAGAACTACAGCCCGCAATTCTAGCATGTTGATATGTTCCTTTGACTGTTCCAGGTTCCAAAGCCCTGATACAGTGGCTTCTTCCAGGCAAGCTCCCCAATCCTCCATCGATGCATCCGTAAACATCGTTACTTGAGGGTGGGGAGGGGTCAGCATGACCCCCGCCAGGAGATTTCCTCTCTCCATCCACCAGTGAAGGTGATGAATGAGAGGGTCCAACACTTGAATGCGCGAGTCCAGTGATCCTGAACTCTGCATCCACTGAGTCATGAGAAACAATTGAATCAGCCGCCTGCATAAGGCCGCCTGAGGAATGACTGGTTCCATCGAAACCATCAGACCTAACATTCTCAGATAGACCCGTGCTAGAATATAACGACTGTTGCAAACCAACCGAATGCACGAGAGGAGACTTTCCACTCTCTCCTGGGATGGATAAACATATCCTATCTCCAGATCGAAGAACATACCCAGGTAAACAAACTTCTGGGATGGAGTCAGCTCTGATTTCTGAAAGTTGATCACCCAACCTAAATATGTGAGAGTTTCCAAAACTATCCCCAGATTTGCTGTCAAACTTTCTGGGTTGTGTGCTTTTAGCAACCAGTCGTCTATGTAAGTGTGAACAGCTATATTTCTCCTGCGGAGGTATGCCGTGATAGCAAGTACCACTCGAATGAAGACCCTTGGAGCCGTCGAGATGCCGAATGGAAGAACCTTGAATTCCCATTGGCGTCCCTGAAAAGCAAATCTCAGGAACTGACGAAAACTCCTTGCAATCGGAATGTGGAAGTAAGCATCCTTGAGATCTATAGATGCTGTCCACATCCCCTTCTCCAACCCCCACCAACACCGATCTTACTGTTTCCATTTTGAAAGTCGGTGTCTAAAAACTTGTTTAGAGGCTTGAGGTTGAGAATTGGTCTCCACCCCCCGGTGTTCTTTGCCACAAGAAGCCCGGGCAATCCTACGCCGGTTGAATTGCTTCTTTTAGAACGAGAGATTTTATCTCCTCTTCTATGCACAACCGCTTGTCTGGATCTCTTGGAATTTGAGTCCAGACCGGTACCAGAGACAAATGCAACGGCGGACCTCTTATTCAATCTGGACTGTATCCGTGCGAAAGCCATTGCAAGACCAAGCGGTCCTGAATTAACCGCGCCCACATCTGAATGTGACAAGTCAAACGACCTCCCACTGGTGCACCTAGGGTTGACGGGGTGCCCATAAAATTTAGAAGTGGGTGTGTCTCTGGTACGAGTGGCAACACCCGAGTGGTACTTGTGATAACCGGAAAAAATGTTCTTGCATCAGGCCCGGTTACCATGCGCCGCTCCCCGCGCGCCGCGACCAGCGCCACGCGCACCACAGTGCGCGGGCTGCTGTCTGGCAGGCTGCGCTTGAGGCGGCGGCTGTCGCACAACAGCCCGCTGCTGCTGGCGTAGCCGACGCGGTCTCTGAAACCCGCCGGCCTGCTGGCCTCTGACACTGCCAGCCCCGCCACGAGCGTACGGCTGTCGAGAAGCCGAGGGCTGAACATGCACGTGTTCCCTGCGCAGCACTTCACTGTGCCCGCAGCGCCCTCTGGTTGCTCACCAAAGTCACCGTCTCCTGGAGGTGCCGACAACCTTCACCTCCAAAGAGTCCAGGGCCCGCCATCGGCGCTTGCATCAAGCACGACTTGAGCTCCTGAGATGGGCACAAATTGTCCAGTGCAAAAGTGCGCCTCGTTCTCAGCGACTTCGTGACCGACCTAGTCAGACAGTCCAACGCCAGGTTTATGCCATCCTGGATGGCTCGTTGGACTGTCACGGGACTAGGCTGTTGCTGCACCGACGCCGCTACCACCCCCGATAGCAGCTGAGAGACATGCGACAGCGCACTGATCGCTGCTCGCGAGCTCTCCTCGGTGTCACGCAAGGCGGCATTCGCCAAGCGCATAGCGCCTGTGCACAACGCTCCCGTGTCAGCCCGGGAACCCCGCCGCGTGTCTTCCCCCAGAGCGGCGCGGTCTGTCTTCAGACAGGACGGACACTTCTGAAAAGGGAGGGATACGAAGACAATGAGTATGACAGTCTCAAAGCTGTGTTAACGGATTTTAAGTAGAAACCAAAAGCAAACTCGAGAGAAGACATCCACTATTACGACCACCCTGACGGGACAGGTGACTTCTCTAGGTAATAAACACCAAAGACAACCAGAACCCCAAATTTAGAGAGAGAGAAAGAATATGACTATCTAGATATCTCTCTACACTCTTAATAAACAGGGAGATGAACACATCACCGACTACTCTAAACTAAGATCATGACATCAAGGAAAGAGAAAACTCTGGTTGATTATGACATCAAACCTCATTATGCAAAAGCTCCTACCAGGAGAGGGGACGTCAGATTAATGCAAGAAATATCTAGATCTCCAGACATTCTCAGCTCTCGCCTAATATAATATTAAATTATATATACTCGAGAACCCATGCACACGCAAGAGAGAAAATAGAGCAATAGCAAACGGCAGCAGAAAATGTAATTATTTTCAAATAATCATGCACCATAATTAATAAACTCCCTTAGCCTGAGCACAGGCAACCATCCTCTTGTGCAGGAAAACACGTCCTTCCATCCGCCGAGACTCCTCTTCCAGAAGAACTGATGAGGGGGATGGGACAAAAGGAAGGAGATATTTTATTTATTAATTTATTATATCGCCAACCCGTAGACATATCATGCTGATAAGTCACCCTGGGACGTGAACAACCTTCTAGAGAAGACCAGCCATCCTTGTATAGACACAAGACAAACCTGTAAGCATAAAACACAAGAGATTATTAGCCCTAGGCGCCGGGAAAAAATTTACAAGGATTCCCAGCGCCTGAAAACGCGGTACCGCCGAAAACGGCCGCTACGAAAACCGGTAACACACAAAAGTTACAAGCCTTAAATAATAGCCTGGAACAATGTCACCTTGGATGATGACGAGGAGGACTCCTCCAACACTTTTGCATCAGCCATGATGGATAGGGATGTATTTTGTTCTCGTAGAATTCAGTAAAAGAGCCTGTGAGGAATTTCACACGTTGCTTCTTCAGCCAATATATTAGAAAACGGAAGTACCGGTGTGCGCATGCGCATAGGGTGGTGTTTGTCATGTGCATTAAACGAAATCTAGGATTTCTTTTTTCACGAGAGAGTTGATACTTACCTCCCTAATACTTTTGATATTGCTAAATATTGGCTTTCACTCAATAAACACTCAGATTTAAAACAGTTAGGTGCCCCTACTGGGCAGGGAGTCAGAGCGTAGTCCGGCGGATGCCAGCCCCACCACCGCGCATGCGCAGACTAGCACTTCCTCTGACTAGATTATTGGCTGACACACATGCAACTATTAAGAGCCTGAAGACCGAGCCTCTGTGGGGTGGAGAGGCCGGGTCCGTATCTAGGGAGGTAAGTATCAACTCTCTCGTGAAAAAAGAAATCCTAGATTTCGTTTATTTCACTTCAAGAGTATACTTACCTCCCTAATACTTTTGATATTGCCAGAATTCGAAAGTGAATCTGGCGGGAGGGAGGCGAGGTCAAAAGACCAGCTCATCCCTATACGCTTTTCTGCGTTTAAGGCACTTAAACTTCTGAAACTGTAAGAAAAAACAGTCAGGATTTGACTAACCATCGGATAACACGACCGATGTATGAGAGATGACCGAATGTCATATGCGCTCCCCCCCCCTCCTTCCTGGGAGGAAGAGTCGACTGACCACAATGTCCTATACGCTCTCTACGTACAAGTGCCATGTACTACAGGACAGAGACGAAAAAGCTCCATTTTCGTAACTCTCAACAATGAACCACACAAATACACAAACCATCACCATATTAATAACGGGTAATCGTGACAATACAATCAACAACGGACAACACATGAACAAGACTGACCTTGTTGAAAATGGCTGCTGACATCATCTTCCCATCGGTAAAGACTGATGCAGGCCCAAAAAAGTGGGTGTTTCCATAAATTAATTGTGATATATATAAGTAATGAGGAAATCACCTCAAAAAATATAAACCGATTTATTTTTTCAAAACCGACAAGGCGAGAGGATTAGAGGTGTCACGGAGATAATGGTCTGTAAAACTTGACTCACAGTGCCACTGAGCCACCGACATAATATCATCCACAGGGACCCCATTAAATAGGGCCGTGGATGTCACTACGCCGCGGACACTGTGAGCCTTGGCCACGTCAACCTGCTTCCCGGTGGCGGATTTATGGCAAAACTGAATGCATTCCACAATCCACCTGGAAATGGTGTCCTTAGAAGCCCTCCCATGGGGTTCAATATATGACAACCATAACGCTGACTGGTCGGTGCGCCATGCCGCCGTACGTTGTTTGTACCGGCGCAGCGCCCGGACGGGACACCATGCTTTAGAATTAGGATCATATCTAGTTAAAGCAGGCAAAATAATAGGTTGACCTGGATATTTCAACGACTGATTTTTAGCCAAGAAATTAATCCTAGGTAGCAGCTTAAGGCCTTCCCCTGAAACCACAAAACGGTCATCCTCGGCTGATAAGGCATGAATCTCACTCCTACGCCTAGCCGAGGCCGCAGCAATTAAAAACACAGTCTTCAGTGTTAATAGTTTCATAGAAATGGAACTAAGTGGTTCAAAAGGCTTATCACCTAGTACTTGAAGCACTAGCGATAAACTCCAAGACGGAATCACAGGAGGATTCCTTGGTCTTAGATTGCCCATGCCTTTAATTAATACATTCAATGTATTTACTTCATCACTTCCCCTCTTAGCCAAGCAAGGAATAACAGACATTAATGCTGAATTATAACCAGCAATAGAGTTAGGCTTGAGGCTATAGGCATCATAGAGGTGACAGAGGAAATCAGCTACTACTTGAATAGATGAATCCATTGGATCAATACATCTTTTTGAGCACCATTCTGCAAATCTGTTGATTTTATAATTATATGCTCTGGAGGTTGACCCCCTCCTGGCTTTGGCCATAAACATGGCTGCTTGCTCAGAAAAGCCCTCCTTAATTCTAGATTCCTTGACAACATCCACGCAGTCAATCTGAACATTGACGGATTGTTGTGAAGGGCCTTGCCCTGGAAGATAATATCGTCCATCAGAGGCAGAGGAACCGGATTGCAGACCAGAAGGTCCAGCAGATCCGTATACCATGATCGGCTTGGCCAATCCGGGGCGATCAGAAGCACTTGGCATTCCTCTTGTCTGATTTTCTGAAGAATTTTTGGAATCAGGATTGCTGGAGGGAATGCGTATGCATACATTCTCCCCCAGCTGATAGCTAACGCATCTGTTGCGAAAGCGCTTGGATCCGGAATCGGAGAGACGTACGTCGTCATCTTCGCATTCTTCTTCGTTGCGAACAAATCGATGTTGGGTTTCCCCCAATGGTCGAACAGACGATCCGCCACACATTGATTTAGTTGCCATTCCGTGGGTAAAACACTCATCCTTCGGCTCAATGAGTCTGCTAGCAGGTTTAACCTTCCCGGAATATGAACTGCTTTCAAGGTAATCTGGTGATCCAGACACCAACAAAGCAGTTTCCATGTCATCATACAGAGACTGGGCGACTTCGTTCCGCCCTGGCGGTTTATGTAAGTCACAACTGTTGAGTTGTCTGAACGAATAAGAACAATCTTGCCCTGAACTTTCTGTAAGAAATGTTCCAGGCCCAGGACTACTGCTCTTAGCTCCAGTAGATTTATATGTTCCTGTGACTGTTCCAGATTCCAAAGCCCTGATATCGTGGATTCTTCCAGGCAAGCTCCCCAGCCCTCCATCGATGCATCTGTATACACAGTCACCTGAGGGTGGGGAGGGGTTAGCAAAACCCCCGGTAAGAGATTCTCTGTATTCAACCACCATTGCAGGTGGTGAATCAGAGGCGCCAACACTGACACATTCGAGTCCAGCGAACCTGTACTCTGGGTCCATTGTGTCATGAGAAACAACTGGATCGGCCGCCTGCGTAAGGCGGCCTGAGGAATGACTGGTTCCAACGAAACCATCAACCCCAGCATTCTCAAGTAAACCCGTGCCAGGACATGACGACTGTCGCACACTGACTGAATCAACGAGATGAGTATTTGAACTCTCTCCTGAGTAGGATAAACATATCCTGTCTCCAGATCGAAGAACATCCCCAGGTAAACAAACTTCTGGGATGGAGTCAGCTCTGATTTTGGGAAATTGATCATCCAGCCCAAGTCTGTGAGAATTTTCAAAACAATCTCCAGATTGGCGGACAAACTTTCCCGGGTGTGCGCTTTCAACAGCCAGTCGTCTATGTACGTGTGGACTGCTATGCTTCTCCTGCGGAGGTATGCTGTGATCGCAAGAACCACACGGGTGAAAACCCGAGGAGCCGTGGAAATTCCGAAGGGCAACACCCTGAATTCCCACTGTCTGCCCTGGAATGCAAATCTCAGGAAGCGACAGAAACTCCTGTGGATGGGGATGTGGAAATAAGCGTCCTTCAAATCTATCGACGCCGTCCACATCCCCCTCTCCAACCCCGCCAACACCGAGCGCACCGTTTCCATCTTGAAACTGGGCGTCTCGATGAACTTGTTCAATGGCTTGAGGTTGAGAATCGGTCTCCACCCACCGGTGCGTTTTGTTACCAAGAACAGGGTTGAATAGAAGCCCGGACACCTTTGTGCCGGCTGAATAGCTCCTTTTTGTACGAGGGAATTTATTTCCTCCTCGATACACAACCTTTGATCTGGATCTCTCGGAATGGGAGTCCAGACTGGCACCAGAGACAGTCGCGACGGCGGGCCTGTCATCCACTCTGGATGACACCCCACGGAAAGCCATCGCAAGACTAAACGGTCCTGAGTTAACCGTTCCCACCCTTGCATGTGGTCGGCTAGCCGGCCTCCCACCGGTCCACCTAGGGACCGCGGTGGACACAAGGCATGCAAGAGCGGCACTGTCTCCGTCGCCATACACACCGGCGTGGTCCTTACCGCGGTAAGCGCCCTGTCAGGAACGATAACCACGCCCAGATCCTCGCGCGACCCGCCCCGCCCCGCGCGCACCTCGGTGCACGGGCGGCTGCCTGGCTGACGGCGGCTGAGGAGCCTGCGCCCCCCTCACTGCGGGCCGAATCGCATGCGGCCGAGGCCGGCGCTGCGACGGCGGCTGGCCTCTGACTTGGCCAGCACCACCTCGAGCCTGCAGGGGACGATACGCAGGGGCCGCGGCGCGAACGTTAGCACGACGCAGTACCTCAAACTGTTCGCGCAGCGCCCTCTGGTTATTCACCAGGGTGACCGTCTCCTGGAGGTGGCGACATCCCTCACCTCCAAAAAGACCAGGACCCGTCATAGGCGTACGGAGTAGCCTATTATACAGGTCCTGAGACGGGCACAGATTGTCCAGGGCAAATGTGCGTCTTGCCCTGACACTCCTGGTCACCGCCCGCGTCATACAGTCCAGCGCCAGGTTAATACCATCCTGGATGGTTCGCTGGACCGTGAGCGGGCCTGGCTGGCGCGATGCGGATGCCGTTACTACCCCCTGTAACAGCTGGGAGACGTGGGACAGAGCGGCAATCGAAGCCCTCCCACTCTCCTCCGCATCACGCAACGCGGTATTCGCCGAACGCAACGCGTTCGCGCACAAGACCCCCGCGTCAGAACGGGATCCTGGCCGCGTATCCTCACCCAAAGCCGCGCGGTCATCCACGCTGGGCTTGGGTACCACACCGTACCGCTGGTAGTCCAGGGGCACGATGCGACAACGCCTGGCCACCTCGCGAGGGGCCTTCGCGAGACGTCCACTCGTGTTAATGGACGCCTCCGCCGCCTTGAACATGTCAACGACATGCTCCGCCAGCGGCAGAGAAGGCATAGCGTTAGCAGTTGGTTTCCCAGCTAACCACGGCGTGTGAACACGGTGGCTAGCCGACTGCTCCACGGGCAGATCAGGCCTAACGCTCACCAACCACTGGCAAGCGTCATACCAATCCTCCTCCGTGGCTAACTGCGAGCGCTCTACAAGACGGGGTCCTTCGTCTTCCTCCTGAGCGCAAGCAGTAGAGCTTGACGGCGGGTACGCTGATACACCTGGCAAGCCAGGGAAAACATGCGGGCCTGACAGCACCGGCATGAGAATATCACTGGTTTGACCAGGAGCAGGCACCGCGGTAGAGCGCGGGGTATATATAGCCCTACCACGGGCCCGGCCAGCACCAGCTACACTCTCGGCAAGCCGAGGTATGCGGTACCGCTGGCCATCAGCAGCGCCCTGGGCCACCACCTGAACCGCGGACCTTACTCCAGGGTGAGTAATACCGTGGAAAAAAGCGCCTGTATTCCCCGCGAGGGGTGCACAAACGTCTTCATCCATGTCCACGTCGTCAGACGGCGACCCTAGCAGGTAATCCTCATCACCCTGGTCAGAAAGATTAGACCCCGGGTCAGCAAAGAGAGCTAACCCGGGCTGACCAGGAACGGTGCCATAGGAGGTACTGGCCACCGCGGCGTGCGGATACCCCTGGACTGATAAGCAGCCAGCGGGTTCCAGCGACAACCGTCCACGGTCCCCTATCGGCGCGGCAATAAGCCTGCTGCCAGGGCCGTGGAACGCCCCCTCTAATGGGGCCACCTCTGAATCGTCGGACAACGGAAGCGGACTAAGGAAAATCGATCCAGAGGCGGGGATTACCTGCTCCGAAGCCGATGATGAGGACAATAAAGGATCTGGTCCAGGAAGCATGCCACGAAGCAACCCTGGAACCAAATCTTTTATTGTCCTCTTCATCTCTCCCAACATCTCGGTCCGGAAGGTCTCCATATCCACCGCGGACGAGACCTTCCCCTTACCCTTCTTACTTACAACCTCTCGTTTCCGCTTCTTCTTCTTCTCCTCCACTACCACCTTGTCCGTCGCCTGTAAGCAGCACAAGAATTCGGACATTAACTCGCCCCCCCAGTGCTTACATATGTCACAATTAATCAATGGACCACAAGGGCTACATCGATAACACAGATGCGGCCAGAACTTCACATGCATAAAACGTCCACAGGACGCGCAACCCGGTCCCTGAAACAGGGCAAAGGACAAGGAGTATGAGCAACTAGTTAAGCTTAGAAACTCAATCCAACTCAAGGAGAAGGAAAACGATCATAAAGATCAATATACATCAAAAACCAGCCTAGCGCTTGAATTGCTAATAAATACATAGCCAGCTGATTATGACGTCATTAATCCCGTGACAGGAAAAATTCGATCCCAACAAAACATCCAAGTGCAAAGACGAATTGTATGCTGAATGGATAAGTTGACTACACAACCATCAGATACATATAGATAACTCTTTACTGGCAAAAATGTTAATTATCTCCCTTTGATTGTTTACAATAATTAACATCACCACATTATCAATAACTAGATACCTGACACTTTGTATAGACAAACCATCCAACGTGACGAACCGGAAACTCCACCATCTGCACGCCTCTTAACTCTCTCCACCTCATGGGGAAGGAATTGGAACAAGAGGGCAAAGTGAGAAGACCTTTATACCAGGCCTCCAACTCACTGGACATAATTTTTCATTTGGTTAGATAACCTAACAGTGTTAGTAGGAAATGGAACCATGGTGGAGAGAATACTAATTCTCTGGTACTGTGACGTCACCACCTAGCGTCATACAGACCTGTGGACATAAACAGAAAGAGAAATTAGTCCTAGGTAGCACCGAGTTGATATAACCCAACCAACCAAGGCGCTTATCACGGTAAACGCGAGTCCCGGAAACACAATACACCAGGAAGAAAACTCGCTAATTTTACTAGAAGTCACCTGATTTAAAGGTCCTCCGTCCTCCTGTGGCGACGTATTCCTATCCGCCATCCAAAAAAGTGACTAACACTCCAAACAAACACCACTTAAACAGTTTAAGAGAGCGAAAAAGCTATTGAACAAAAAAACATGTGTGATCTCTTTGCCAATAATCTAGCAAAGAGGTAGTGCTAGTCTGCGCATGCGCGGTGGTGGGGCTGGCATCCGCCGGACTACGCTCTGACTCCCTGCCCAGTAGGGGCACCTAACTGTTTTAAATCTGAGTGTTTATTGAGTGAAAGCCAATATTTAGCAATATCAAAAGTATTAGGGAGGTAAGTATACTCTTGAAGTGAAAGACTGTGTACTTCCACCTGCCCATTAGGGGCACCTAACTTTTTATAATTCTGAATATTATTGAATTTAGAGCCGATATACTAGTATATCAAGAGTGTTAGGGAGGTATAAACGAAATCTAGGATTTCTTTTTTCACGAGAGAGTTGATACTTACCTCCCTAATACTTTTGATATTGCTAAATATCGGCTTTCACTCAATAAAACACTCAGATTAAAAACAGTTAGGTGCCCCTACTGGGCAGGGAGTCAGAGGTAGTCCGGCGGATGCTCGCCCCACCACCGCGCATGCGCCGACTACTACTTCCTCTGGCTCATTTATTGGCTAACACATGCAACTACCAAGAGCCTGAAGACCGAGCCTCTGTGGGGCGGAGAGGCCGGGTCAGTATCTAGGGAGGTAAGTATCAACTCTCTCGTGAAAAAAGAAATCCTAGATTTCGTTTATTTCACATCAAGAGTATACTTACCTCCCTAATACTTTTGATATTGCCAGAATTCGAAAGTGAATCTGGCGGGAGGGAGGCGAGGTCAAAAGACCAGCTCTTCCCTATACGCTTTCAAGCGTTTTAAGGCACTTATGACGTCTGAAACTGTGTGAAAACACAGTCAGGATTTGATAAACCATCGGATAACACAACCGATGCCTGAGAGATGACCGATTTGTCATATGCGCTCCCCCCCCTCCCTTGGGAGGAAGATTAAATGACCTCAATGTCCTACACGCTCTCTTCGTACTAGTGCTAAGTACTATAGGACAGAGACGAAAAGGCTCCATTTTCGTATACTCTCTATAAAGAACCACAACCCACATAAACCATCACCATATTAATAACACTGGGTAACGTGACAATACAAACAATGAACAACACATGAACAAGACTGACCTTGTTGTCCTAGGAAGCTGTCATCATGAATCCAGTAGAGAAGGATGATACAGTCCCGACAAGTGGTTGTCACCGTCGCTGAATGGCGAAGTATATAAGCAATGCGGAGGCACTCTTCACAAACATAAAGCGGTTATTGTTTCAAAATCGACAAGGCGAGAGGGTTAGAGGTGTCACGGAGGTAATGGTCTGTAAAACTAGACTCACAGTGCCACTGAGCCACTGACATAATATCATCCACAGGGACCCCATTAAAAAGGGCAGTGGATGTCACGACACCGCGGACACTGTGAGCCTTGGCCACGTCAACCTGTCGCCCGGTGGCGGATTTGTGACAAAATTGAATACATTCCACAATCCACCTAGAAATGGTGTCCTTAGACGCCCTACCATGGGGTTCAATATATGACAACCATAACGCTGACTGGTCGGTACGCCACTCCGAAGTACGCTGTTTGTACCGGAGCAGCGCCCGTACGGGGCACCATACTTTAGAATTAGGATCATATCTAGTTAAAGATGGCAAAAAAATAGGTTGACCTGGATATTTCAATGACTGATTTTTAGACAAGAAATTAATCCTAGGTAGAAGCTTAAGGCCTTCCCCTGTAACCACAAAACGGTCAACCTCGGCTGATAAGGCGTGAATTTCACTCCTACGCCTAGCCGAGGCCGCAGCAATTAAAAATACAGTTTTAAGAGTTAACATTTTCATAGAAATGGAACTAAGTGGTTCAAAAGGCTTATCACCTAGTACCTGGAGCACCAGTGATAAACTCCAAGACGGAATCAGTGGAGGATTCCTTGGTCTTAGATTGCCCATGCCTTTAATTAATACATTTAATGTACTTACTTCATCACTCCCCCTATTAGCCAAGCAAGGAATAACAGTCATTAAAGCTGACTTATAACCAGCAATAGAGTTAGGCTTGAGGCTATAGGCATCATATAGGTGACAGAGGAAATCAGCCACTACCTGAATAGATGATTCCAT
This sequence comes from Chaetoderma sp. LZ-2023a, assembly GCA_034401795.1. Classification (NCBI taxonomy): domain Eukaryota; kingdom Metazoa; phylum Mollusca; class Caudofoveata; order Chaetodermatida; family Chaetodermatidae; genus Chaetoderma; species Chaetoderma sp. LZ-2023a. The sequence continues at coordinate 13,371,024 of CM067365.1, forward strand.
TGGATCAATACATCTTTTTGAGCACCATTCTGCAAATCTGTTGATTTTATAATTATATGCTCTGGAGGTTGACCCCCTCCTGGCTTTGGCCATAAACATGGCCGCTTGCTCAGAAAAGCCCTCCTTAATTCTAGATTCCTTGACAACATCCACGCAGTCAATCGGAACATTGACGGATTGTCGTGAAGGGCCTTGCCCTGGAAGATAAGGTTGTCCATCAGAGGCAGCGGAACCGGATTGCAGACCAGAAGGTCCAGCAGATCCGTATACCACGATCGGCTTGGCCAATCCGGGGCGATCAGAAGCACTTGGCACTCCTGCTGCCTGATTTTCTGAAGCACCTTTGGAATCAGGATTGCTGGGGGGAATGCGTATGCATACATTCCCTCCCAGCTGATAGCTAACGCATCTGTTGCGAAAGCGCTTGGGTCTGGAATCGGAGAGACGTACGTCGTCATCTTCGCATTCTTCTTCATCGCGAACAAATCTATGTTGGGTTTCCCCCAATGGTCGAACAGACGATCCGCCACACATTGATTTAGTTGCCATTCCGTGGGTAAAACACTCATCCTTCGGCTCAATGAGTCTGCTAGCAGATTTAACCTCCCCGGAATATGAACTGCTTTCAAGGTGATCCCATGATCCAGTCACCAACAAAGCAGTCCCCATGTCATCATACAGAGACTGGGCGACTTCGTTCCGCCCTGGCGGTTTATGTAAGTCACTACTGTTGAGTTGTCTGAACGAATTAGAACAATCTTGCCCTGAACTTTCTGTAAGAAATGTTCCAGGCCCAGGACTACTGCTCTTAGCTCTAGTAGATTGATATGTTCCTTGGACTGATCCAGATCCCAAAGCCCTGATACTGTGGACTCTTCCAGACAAGCTCCCCACCCCTCCATCGATGCATCTGTATACACAGTCACCTGAGGGTGGGGAGGGGTTAGCAAAACCCCCAGCAAGAGATTCTCTGTATTCAACCACCATTGCAGGTGGTGAATCAGAGGCGCCAACACCGGCACGTTCGAGTCCAGCGAACCTGAACTCTGGGTCCACTGTGTCATGAGAAACAACTGGATCGGACGCCTGCGCAAGGCGGCCTGTGGAATGACTGGTTCCAAAGAAACCATCAAGCCCAGCATTCTCAAGTAAACCCGTGCCAGGACATGACGACTGTCGCACACCGACTGAATAACCGAGATGAGTACTTGAACCCTCTCCTGAGTGGGGTACACATACCCCGTCTCCAGATCGAAGAACATGCCCAGGTAAACAAACTTCTGGGATGGAGTTAGCTCTGATTTCGGGAAATTGATTATCCAGCCCAAGTCCGAGAGAGTTTTCAAAACAATCTCCAGATTGGCTGACAACGATTCCCGGGTGTGTGCTTTCAATAGCCAGTCGTCTATGTACGTGTGGACTGCTATGCTTCTCCTGCGGAGGTATGCAGTGATCGCGAGAACCACACGGGTGAAGACCCGAGGAGCCGTGGAAATTCCGAAGGGTAACACCCTGAATTCCCACCGCCGGCCCTGAAATGCAAATCTCAGGAATCGACGGAAACTCCTCTCTATGGGAATGTGGAAATAAGCATCCTTCAAATCTATCGACGCTGTCCACATCCCACGCTCTAACCCCGCCAACACCGAGCGCACAGTCTCCATCTTGAAACTGGGTGTCTCGATGAACTTGTTCAACGGCTTGAGGTTGAGAATCGGCCTCCACCCTCCGGTGTTTTTTGTTACTAAGAACAGGGTTGAATAGAAGCCCGGGCACCTCTGTGCCGGCTGAATGGCTTCTTTTAGTATGAGGGAATTTATTTCCTCCTCTATACACAACCTCTGATCCGGATCCCGTGGAATGGGAGTCCAGATCGGCGCGAGAGACAGTCGCGATGGCGGGCCTGTCACCCAGTCGGGACGATACCCGACTGAAAACCATCGCAAGACTAAACGGTCCTGAGTCAACCGCTTCCACTCTGGCAAGCGGGCGGCCAAACGGCCGCCCACCGGTCCACCTAGGGATAGAGGTGGACATAAGGAGGGCCAGAGTGGCACTGTTCTCTCGGCCTGCAACACCGGAGTGGTTCCCACCGCGGTAACCAGGCCATCAGGCCCGATTACCGCGACCAGATCCCCGCGCGCCCCGCCCAGCGCCGCGCGCACCACGGTGCGCGGGCTGCTGTCTGGCTGGGTGCGGCTGGGGAGCCTGCGCCCCCCTCACTGCTGGCCGAATCGCCCGTGGCCTAGGCCTACGTTGCGACGGTGGCTGGCCCCTGACCTGGCCAGCACCACCTCGAGCCTGCAGAGGACGATACGCAGGGGGTGCCGCGCGAACACGCTCCCGCCGGAGCACCTCAAACTGTTCCCGCAGCGCCCTCTGGTTATTAACCAGAGTGACCGTCTCCTGGAGGTGCCTGCATCCCTCACCTCCAAAGAGACCAGGACCTGTCATAGGCGTCCGCAGCAGCCTATTATACAGGTCCTGGGACGGGCACAGATTGTCAAGTGCAAACGTGCGCCTCGCCCGGACACTTCTGGTTACCGCCCGCGTCAAACAGTCCAAAGCCAGGTTGATACCATCCTGAATGGCTCTCTGGACTGTCACCGGGCTAGGTTGGCGTGATGCGGAAGCCGCTACCACCCCTTGTAGCAGCTGGGAAACGTGGGATAGAGCGGCAATCGACGCTCTCCCACTCTCCTCCGCATCCCGCAGCGCGGCATTTGCCGAACGCAACGCGTTCGAGCACAAGACTCCCGTGTCAGAACGGGAGCCCGGCCGCGCATCTTCGCCCAAAGCCGCGCGATCATCAACGCTCGGCTTTGGCACCACACCGTACCGCTGGTAATCCAGGGGCACGATGCGGCACCGCTTCGCCACCTCGCGAGGGGCCTTCGCGAGACGTCCATTCACCTTAATGGACGCCTCTGCCGCTTCGAACATGTCCACGACATGCTCAGCAAGCGGCAGAGATGGCATAGCGGTAGCCGCCGGCCTACCAGCTAACCACGGCCTATGGTCACGCTGGCTAGCCGGCAGCTCCACGGGTAGATCTGGCCGAACACTTACCAGCCACTGGCAAGCGTCCGACCAATCCTCCTCCGTGGCTAACTGCGAGCGCTCTACTAGACGAGGGCCTTCGTCTTCCTCCAGAGCACTCGCAGTTGATGTCGACGGCGGGTAAGCTGATACCCCTGGCAAGCCTGGAAAAGCATGCGGGCCCGAGAGAGCAGGCATGCTAAAATCCGCGGCTTGACCAGGAGCAGGCGCCGTGGCAGAGCGCGGGGTAAACACCGCTCTACCACGGGTCTGACCAGCACCAGCCATACCATCGGCAAGCCGAGGTATGCGGTATCCGTGGTCAACAGCACCGCCCGGGGACACCCTCTGGACCGTGAAATCTACTCCTGCGTGAGTAGAACCATGGAACACGTCGCCTGCATTCCCCGCGAGGGGTGCACAGACGTCGTATTCCATGGCCACGTCCTCAGAAGGCGACCCCAGCAGGAGATCCTCTTCTTCCTGGCCAGAAAGATTAGACTCCGGGTCAGCAAAGAAAGCTAACCCGGACTGGCCAGGAAAGGTGCCATAGGAGGGTTTGGCACCTTCGGCGCGCGGATACCCGGGGTCTGATGAGCAGACCGCGGGTCCCAGCAACAACCGTTGTCCACGGCCCCTCGGCGCGGCGCCATGCCTGCTGCCAGGGCCTTGGACTGCCCCCAACAAAGGGGCCACCTCTGAATCCACAACCGGACCGGACCTAAAGAGACCGGATTCAGAGGCGGGGATCACCTGCTCGTAAGCAGATGCCGAGGACAACAAAGGAGCTGGCCCAGGGAGCATGCCACGAAGCAACTCTGGGACCAGATCCTTTATTGTCCTCTGCATCTCTTGCAACATTTCGGACCTGAAGGCCTCCATATCCACCGCGGATGAGGCCTTCTTCTTACCCTTCTTACACACTTTCTCCTTCTTCTTCCTCTCTTCCTCCATTACCTTCTCCCTTGCCTGCAATGCGAGAAAATCAGACATTAATTCGCCCCCCCACAGCTTACATACGTCGCACTTCAGCAACGGTCCACAGGGACTGCAGCTGAAGCACAAGTGCGGGACAAAGCGGCTTTTCAGAAACCTCCCGCAGGACGGGCAACCAGGTCTCTGAAACAGGACAAAGGACAGGGACAATGAGCAAGATAGTTAAGGTTAGCAAACTCAAAACCAACTAAAAAGAGAGGACAGGATCATCAAGATCAGAAATCAAGAAGAACCAGCCATGGACAAAACGTTAATTGTTAATAAAAAGGCCAAGGCCGATTATGACGTCATCACTCTCGTGACCAAATTAATCGATCCGCAACAAGCACCAAGAGCAAGAACGAATTGTATAAGTAAAACGGAACATTTCCGTTGAATTGGCATTTCGAGTACACAACAATCAGATATACAGAGATAACTCCTTCCAATTCTAGTATTGGCAAAAAGGGAAATTATCTCCCCTTTTGTTTACATTATAATTAGATACCTGATCCTTGTATAGACAAACCATCCAACGTGATGAACCGGAGAACTCCACCATAGTACGCCTCTACATTCTCTCCACCTCAGGGGAAGGAATTGGAGCAAGAGGGCAAAGTGAGAAGACCTTTATAACAGGCCTCCAACTCACTGAACATAGATCTTTTGGTTAGATAACCTAACAGTATTAGTAGGAAATGGAACCGTGGTGGAGAGAAAACATATCCTCTTGTGCCGAAAAGTCCACCAAAGCTTCTATGCGATACCTGTGGACAAAACACAAAGAGAAATGAGACATATGAAGCACCATGTTGTAAAAACCCAACATAATCAGGCGCTAATCACGGTAAGCGCGAGTCCCGGAAATACATTAAACCGGGACAAAACACGCTAGCATATCAAAGAATTCACCTGATAAAGCGATCCCGCTCCTTCTAGAGGCGAATCCTCCCTTTCCGACATGCTTCCACCAAAAATAAACGTCAAACGTGAGCGAAAAACAAGGCAACGCGCAGAAAAGTATGAAAATCACAAAACCGCATGTAACCCTTTGCCAATAAATGAGCAAAGAGGAAGTAGTAGTCGGCGCATGCGCGGTGGTGGGGCGAGCATCCGCCGGACTACCTCTGACTCCCTGCCCAGTAGGGGCACCTAACTGTTTTTAATCTGAGTGTTTTATTGAGTGAAAGCCGATATTTAGCAATATCAAAAGTATTAGGGAGGTAAGTATACTCTTGATGTGAAAAGTATGTTCTCATGATGTGAAAACATATATGAGTGGCTATTCAAATTACTGACATACTCTACTCATGAATACATATACAGACACACACTACATTACATACATGTACCACTAGCCTCGGGCTAGCCAGCGTTAATTTGAGCCCCTGCAAACATTATAGGCATACACTATTAGTACCGGAGATCCATGACATACCTTGTCAGCGTACTCCGATGCAATCTGCTGAATCTCAGCGCTCTGTAGACCAACAATTGACCCGATTGTGCTGGCAGTCAGCTTGCCCTAACACACAAAATTACAAACACATGCATTCTACAACATGCAGTAAAATCACGTTCTAACAAACTCAATTTAGTACACATTAAGAAATTCAAACACCATGCTTTAATTATTAGACAAATATTCTATATCTAACAAACTCCCACAGCAAGCAGCCTTTATCCATCGCTATGAAAATGAAATGTTTAAAACTTGGACAACTATAATTACATGTATGCAAGGGATCTACAATTGATGTACATACACAGTTAAAGCTACAATAACAAAGGTACAATCAATGGACCTTTCCAGTTTTAGCTATGCCCCGTCGATCCCGATCTAAGCTCCACCCACACCTCGTCCGTATTGGTATTGATCGATCGCTGAACACCATGACTATCAGTTTCCAGAAAACTATGCACATACGCCCAAGGCAGCAACAGTGACCAGTCAAATTAGTTTCAAAATATTCAACAGAATGTTTAGTAAATGGTAAAGAGATACAATTCGTACAACGTGTCAGACTATTAAGCATTAAAGACGGACTATATCGAGTCATTCGATTATGACCTAGTTGATTATGACATCATATGAATGAGTGAGGAAATGGATTCATGAATTATTAGACTAAGAGCTCCAATGAAAAAGATGTTGGAACTTTGATTGTGAACTGTGAACTCTAAGATTTCAAGTTTTCATTAAGTAAAACTGTACTACAATGTAGTACAAAAGAAGCATGTTTACTTGTGAATCGCAACTAGTATGGATAGGTCTGTCTGTACAATCTTTAGACATTGCTGTCGCACAAGACATGTTATAAAATATTTTTACGCAGTTCACAGTATTTACCGAGAAATTAGTCAAAATACTAGTTTTACTTATGCAGTACATCATAAAGGATATCCACCTTTCAGTGATTGCATGCACTGGAGGAATCCAGTTTTAGCTATGGCCTGCCTATCTCTAGCTAAGCTCCACCCACACTTTGCCTGTATTGAACACCCAATCAAATTAGTTTTAAAATATTCAACAGCATGCTTATTAAATAATATTAGACATACAATTCGTAAAAAAATGTTTAGTTCATAATCAATTAAGTGTTTGTGACTAAGTTATCTATGTCATTCCTGACGTAATTGATCATGACGTTAGCCTACACGTCATATACATCTAGTTGACTATGACATCATGTTATTGATGGATGAACTGGAATCCTCCATTAATCTCGAGTTTGGATGAACCATGAAAAGTAGGTCTACTTTTTACACTGCAAGTACAATGCATCCACACACCAAGAGTGGTTCCTGTAGACAAAAAATTCAAAACTAAAGCCTGGACAAGAATTGATGTTTAGTTAACCATGAAAAATAGGACAGACATGCCTATAAAAATCTATAGACCAAGGTTTGTTACTGTATACAAAAAATATTTAAGGGTACAGGCCGGAAAAGAATGTCCTATGTTCAGTGAACTGTTAAAAGTAGGTCATGCTGACCTAGTGCTTATATATGACACACATTTCGGCTCTGATGCATCCATATACCAAGTTTATTGACAATATATGAGCAATGATCTGGACACAATAATTGACGGAGAGACAAATACAGTTCAGTCAGTGAACAATGAAAAGTAGGACACGGTGATGTACTTTTGATATGCAACAAAACATTACCCTACAATGCATCCATACACCAAGTTTGGTCACTGAATACAAACAACTTTTGAATCTACAGCCTGGACAAGAATAAGCTGTTATGTTCAGTGAACCATGAAAACACTAATAACAACTGTTTTAACCCCTCTAACAGTGTTTCAAAGCACTCTAAGTGCTCCTTATCTCAGCTAACCCCTTAAAAGTTCAGATTTTTTAAGAAAATAGAAATCTTTTCGCACTGAATAGCCACTTGGAGGATAAAAGAGAAGACTGTTGTTCTGCAAGCCAATTCTAGACCACTGCAATGGCAGTTCTTCTGGCTAGATTGACAATTAAAAGGTTAATGGTAGACATTTTTTTACTTAACCAGTGTCCATATGCAGGGCAAGTGAGTATTTTTTTAGATTTACCACTGGAATGAGTGGCTCGGCTCCCGGTAAATTAAAAAAAATAGTATTCCCATGGCCTGGCCTGCATATGGACATTCCTCAAGACCACTGCCGGTAGACATGATATGGTTATGTTGACACAAGAGGGGTTAAATGGTTAATGCCCATAGATTAGCCTTGCGAGCAATGTTGTAAATAATAAGGATGTTAAGCAATAGCGTAACAATCATATAATAAGCAATCAAGTAATTATAAACAAAAATAAAAACTGATCTAAACAATTAAAATAAAACATGGTACAAAATTATCAAAATGCTATAGGCACTTCACCGACCCACCTTGGAATTTATCTGAAATAAAAATGCAAAAATAAATAATAAATACAGTATATAATATTTAGTGGATATTTCATTTTTAACTTAAGTTTATTAAAAACCTGAATTTGTTCATGCATGCCCTACAAGCATGCAATGATGGAATTAGATAGATTACAAATGCAGCGATGTCTAACTACAGGTGATAGGGACAGCATTGCTCTCCAGGAGAAAAAGCATTTGAACATACATGTAAATTTGATTCTTAAAATATAGCAATTAAATACAAACTCAGAAACCTATAAAGACTCAACCCAATGATGGATTAAATCAGCTCTGTAATTCAGACCCATAGAGTCATTACTCATGAAGACCATTGCTGAAGACCAGTGTGAGTATTGTAGTCATGTCTGTCTGTTTCTGTCTTTATCTAAAGTTTATTTTTAGAATGGCAGAAGGTGCATGTAGGATCACCTAATGTTGTACACCCATTCATATTGTTGCCGAGTTTCAGGTCAAAGGGTCAACAAGTTCATTGACAAAAACAAAGCACAGCTTAGCAACTCCCTCGAGTGCAGTTTACTACAAAGATATATTAGAGCAAAATTTGGTATATTTTATAAATCAAAGATGGCCACAAGCAATCAAATTTCTGTAGGTAAAGTTGGAAGCCCAACAGATTAGGGACCCACCAGGAAATTTTTAATTAAAATCAGATCAACAGTTCTGGAGGCGGGTCTTTTAACCAAGCTGTCAGATTTCTGTATATCATCCTATAGTGCTGAACATTGGTCAGGACAATTCAAACTTGGGTGGGAGGTTGACTTTGGGGTCCCGACAATGTACATCGAATTTGGGTTCAAAAGGTCAAAGAAAATGCAAAGAATGTTTGTTGTGATAACTCAAGTATTACTGACACGATCTTGACAAAGTTTGTGTGACTGGTTGTCCTTGGCATCCTGCAGAACTTGGGGTCAAGAAGTCAACTACAATGGTGAGCCAAATAGGAATTCTCTAGAATGCTGGTCGTAAAGATTTTCATTTTGCATGACCAACGGTATTCACTGATTTCGTTTGCTGATTCCTTCTCCACATACATGTTCATGCATGTCAAGTAATGTCAGTTGAATTATGGGGACCATAAATAACCCTTTAACTCTGAAATTTGTTCAAGAAAATTTAAATTTTCTCATATAGAAACATAGTAAATGTCTGCGTATATGATTGAACAAAATCTCATGGGCTCACCTTTGATATAGTTATCAAAGTAATTACCGGCACTGTTAAAGTGAGCCAAAAAGGATTTGAGTTTTTTAAAATTAAAATCGATTTTATTCTCAAGTATCAGCGCACAAAGCTCATATTTTATGAATTGAAACAAAATAAATATCTGATTTTTTATGTTCTAACGACCATTTATGTTAATGAGCTCTGCTCAAATCAAATTCGGATTCTAACCTGTTCTGATGGAAATTATATTTGTATTTTTATATCATTCAATAAAGTTTAATACAAAATATTTGCTAAAAGTGTCGGCGAATGATATTCCCATGATTAAACAACAGAATAACGCACGCCACAAACAAGATTTTATAAGGAAAGCCTATTCGACACGCAGTAAGTCATTGATTTTTTTGCTACCAGTTTTTGTTCACACATCTCTCAATCTTACTGCGCACTATACACGAAAACAATGTTTTTTCAGGCCGATTTTGGTTAAATTTAGGGGTGCGCACTATGCACGATAGCGCAATATACACGGGATTTAACGGTATGAGATTAAATTAAATGTGAATTCCTTACCTCCTTGTCTCCCATCATAGACATGCCACTCATCAAAGCAGTGATCCGACGCTGAAGCGTAAAACAGAAACATCAATTCAACAAGCAAGTCTTACATCTATCAATCCATCTATTCTTAATTTTGTCTATCAAACCGTTGATAGCTGTGACAGTCTTCTATAGTGCACCAACATGTATAACGAACCAGGATAGATTGATCTACTCACATTTCTGAGGTCATAATCAAATACGTTGCGTACATGTATTAGCTGATTTCACAATCAGAATGACGTCTACAGTACCTCTCAATCATGAAACTCAAAAAGTCTGCCAAGTGAACGAATCGTATCTCTTTGATGGATTTTCAATTTAATAAACATTACCCAGTCACATTAGTTTCAAATTATTCCACACTTCATCTGTAGTTACTTTAAAAGTTAGATTCTGTGAATTCAGGTTTCAAAGTTGCAATTCCAACATGCATAAAATTAAAAGTGAGCAGACATGGCGGAATTTAGCTAGAAAAGGATTTCTTTTGTTCTGACTTATCTTCAATCTACTTCTACAGACGGTTTTCCAATGGCTTTCAAGAATGGATGGTAAGAAAAGATTTGTGACTTAAAAATATGTACATACATTGTGCCAGTATCAGAATAAAGATTCATTTTCTATACCAAATACTAGACATTTTGAGAGTTGAGGTGGTGATGAATGTCTGTTTGCTGCAGCTGAAGGGAGTGGACACCCTTTTCATCACTAATTACTTTTCGTCAACATTGTCCCCAGCATTTTGTCCTGCAAGCATCCTAAGCCTGTTTAGGTGCTTTTTCATCTCTAGTGCTGTGGAATTATGCACCAGGTAGTCTTGTACATACTGGCTCCATCCATTTAGGTACATGTGGCTTAAATCATTATAAAGTTAACATTGGTAGGCAGTAATGTGCAATTTGTGCAACTTGATACACGTAACATAATCACGAGAAATGTTGTAGATATCATTCAATATTCATTACATTGTCCAGATACACAGGGACATCTATACAAGTTTTCCAATGGAGACCCATTTCTAGCTATGCCCTGCCCATTTCTAGCTATGCCCTGCCCATTTCTACCTATGCCCCGCCCATTTCTAGCTAAGCTCCGTGAACCTTTTTACATGTGTTGGAATCACTTTATATACACTTTTTGAATCATGAATTCTCAGAATCCCAACTTCAAAGTAACTATACAGCAACACGCCCAGTCAGATTAGTTGCAAAATATTCAAGTTAATTTTTTTAAATATAAATTTATCAGACAACGAATTCGTACACTTGACAGACATTTCGAGCTTCATGACAGAATTTTAAAATGTCATTATGGGTCTGCATGTCGGGCATCCTCGACAGTTTTGAAACACTGTTGTCAAACTCATGGTGCATGTCATACACCAGCCCTCATTTGGATCACTATGCAGAGCCTCCGATTCAAAAAAGCATCCGCTTTTGTTTCTACGAGAATTCTTAATACTTACCAGATGTACTATTATGATAATGTCTATTATCTAGTCTAGCTCAAAATAAACAATTAAAACTCTCCTGGTCCTGCCCATACTGTGTCCGGGAATACCATAGCCGCAGGTACCGAGTCAATTCCCAATCACAGTCAGATTCGTCTTATGTTTGCCTTGGCAAACTGCGAAAGCAGCTCAGCCTCACCTCAGCGGGGCGGCTGAGGCAGGGCCATAGTACATCTGGTAAGTATTAAGAATTCTCGTAGAAACAAAAGCGGATGCTTTTTTGATTCTACTTCGAATAATACTTACCAGATGTACTATTATGATAAACTCCGGATTTCGACAGCCAGAAAATGCCGGTGGGAGGTGAGGCTCGAACCAGCACTCAACTACCATCCAACAGAGAAGGTTGTGAAGAGACTAGAACCCTGGCATACGCTTGGGTTCTGCTATCTGACTCATAGAGTGCTAAACTTCCATGGTCTAGACCGCGCTCCCCACCCCCTCTTTTGTCCGCACAAAATTCAGAGGGCTGTCACTGGGGATGCAACACCCACCAGACCCGTGTCAGCCCCAAGCCTCAGCTAGGGCAGTCCAGTAGAGTGCAAAGAAGCTACTACAACTTCTAACTTTGAAAAAATATCAGTATATCAACTAGATTTTCAAATTGGAATGAGTCTAAAGTCTGGTTGATAGGATAAGAATACTCTTGTACCAGACTATTTACCTAAGCAGTCTGGTATTTCGACTGTAAGTAAACATATTTATAGTCACTCAATTAATGTAAACACTCACCATTTTGAGTGCTTGATCTTTTCTTGATCATCACAGGAGCTCGGCCCAATCCACGGTCGTACTCAGTCATGTGCATAGCGTTTGGTCAGTGTAGGCGGAAGACTTTAGTGATGTGTGCGAAGTAGTGGTCGGAAGTGGCTTAGTTTAGATTCGACAGATTGGCGATGGCTAACGGATTAAGTGAGCTGGAGATGTCGCGAAGGTAGAAATCAGTGAATGACGACTCAGCATGCCATTGTGCTACAGACATCACCTCCTCTAATGAGACACCCTTATAAAGGGCTGATGATGCTGCTAGTGCTCGGACCTGATGGGCATTCGCATGATCAATCTGCTTTCCTGTAGCGATTTTGTGCGACATCTTAATAGCGTCAACTATCCAACGAGAAATACTATCTTTCGAGGCACGTAAATGGGGAGCTTTGAGACATAACCAGAGATTTCGGGTCATCTCTCCACTCATTAGTACGTTTCTTATACATTTTAAGACATCTGACAGGACACCAAACAAGAGTTTGGGTCATGTCTAGTTAAACTTGGCAAATTGATCGGCTGTCCTGGATATTTAAGTGACTGATTCTTTGCCAGGAAACAAAGATGTGGAAGTAGTCTTAAACCTTCACCCGTGACGACAAAACTAACTTGTTCGGCAGAAAGCGCATGAATTTCGCTTCTCCTTCTCGCCGACGCTGCTGCAACCAAGAAAACTGATTTAATAGTTAACAGTTTAATATCAATAGATCTAATCGGTTCAAAAGGAGCCTGTCCTAAAACCTGTAGAACAAGATATAGATTCCAAGATGGGATAGGAATTGGCTGTCTAGGTCGCAGATTGCTCATTCCTTTGATAACTTCATTCAAGGTGTCATTCTCCACTCCTCCAATAGTGAGACTGGGAATGACTGAAGCTAATGCAGACTTATATGCTGCTAGGGTAGAAGGTACAAGTTTGTCAACTTCGTATAAATGACAGATAAAATCTGCTACGTGTTGAACAGATGCAGAAAAGGGATCAATATCTCCTCTCACACCACTGTGCAAATTTGTTGATTCTATAATTATATGTCTTTGTGGTTGAAACTCTTCTGGCGGAAGCAACAAACTTCGCTGCTTGCTCAGAAAAGCCACCCTCAATTGCACGCTGCTTGATAACATCCATGCAGTCAATCTGAACATTTCTGGTCTGTCGTGAAGGTACAGACCCTTGTTCTGAGAGATTAGATCTCTTGCGTCTGGAAGAGAGATTGGATTGCAGACCAGAAGGTCCAGCAGATCCGTAAACCATGATCGGCCTGGCCAATACGGGGCGATCAGTAGTACTTGGCACATCCCCTCTCTTATCTTTGCCAGAACTTTCGGGATGAGAATTGTTGGAGGGTACGCATACGCGTACATTCCCTCCCAACTTATCGCCAGTGCGTCTACTGCTAAGGCTAGCGGGTCCGGGATCGGTGACACATAAGTGACCATCTTTGCGTTTTGATTCATCGCAAACAGGTCGACATTTGGCTTGCCCCATTGTTTGAATAGAACCTCCGCTACCGATTGGTTGAGCTGCCATTCCGTCGGACGACAAACCGTCCTTCGACTGAGAGCATCCGCTAGGATGTTCAATCTTCCTGGAATGTGTGCTGTCCGAAGAATAATATTCCTCTCTTGGCACCACAGCAGAAGGTTCCAAACCATCATACACAACTCTGGTGATCTCGTCCCGCCCTGGCGGTTCAAATAAGACACCACTGTTGAGTTGTCTGTCCTTATTAGGACAACTTTGTCTTGAATTAGACTCTCGAACTTTCGAAGTGCAAATACCACCGCTAATAGTTTGAGCACATTGATATGTTTCTGCGCATTGGTCCGATCCCATTCCCCTGACACTGACTGATTGTCCAATACCGCTCCCCAACCCGTCAACGATGCATCCGTGAAGATGGACATCTGAGGCTGAGGGGGTTGTAAAGGAACACCTCGCAGGAGATTCTGTTCCGATAACCACCACTGAAGGTGGAATATCAATGGTTCTTTTACTGGTATCCTCAGAGATAACGAATCCGTTTTCTGAGACCAGAATGACATTAGATACATCTGAATTGGCCTGCGCCTGAGTGCCGCATATGGAACCACCTCTAAAGATACTAGTAACCCCAGTATCCTGAGAAACTGGCGCGCCATCAGATAGGCTCCTAGAGAAACCGACTCCAAAACTGCAATCAGGCTTTTGACTATGCTCTCCGCCGGAAAAGCTACGCTGTCCCTGAGATTGAAAAAGATTCCCAGATAAACAAACTCCTGGGATGGAGTCAGTTCTGATTTCTCTAGATTCACAATCCACCCTAGATCCTTTAATAAGGCTAGGACTACCTGCAGATTGCTGCGCAGAGTGACTGGATTCCCCGCCTTTAGCAGCCAGTCGTCTATGTACGTGTGAACAGCTATGTTTCTCCTGCGAAGTAAAGAAGTCATGGCGAGAACCACCTTGGTGAAGACCCTCGGAGCTGTGGTCAGGCCGAACGGGAGAGCATTGAATTCCCAAACATTGTCTTGGAATGCAAAACGAAGGTACTTCTGAAAAGGAATTGACATTGGAATATGAAAATATGCATCCTTCAGATCTATCGACACTCCCCACATGCCTTTCCTCAGCCCTGTCATTACCGCTGCTACCGTCTCCATCTGAAATTTGGGAGAAAGAATAAATTTGTTCAACGGTTTGAGATTGAGAATTGGTCTCCATCCTCCGGTACGCTTCGGAACGAGGAACATGATCGAATAGAAGCCCAGTGAAGACTGATCTTTGACTAGATGAATCGCCTTCTTCTGACGAAGAGATTCTATTTCTGACCGAATGGTGTCTAGACGATCTGATTCCCTTGGAACAGGAGTCCATATTGGAGTCGAGGTTAACGGAACTAACGATTGATGGACGAGCCAGTCCGGATCGTAGCCGTTTCTTATCCACTGACAAACTAAACAGTCGCGCACGACCTGTTCCCATTGGCTTAGGAATAACTGAAGTCTGCCTCCGACGGAAGGAATCTGCACACAGCTGTCGGTCAAGATTGGCCGATAAGACGCTAAATCGCTTGGGTGAAGATTCTCGACTCCATTCGCCTCCAAAGCCACCGGTACTGGTTCCGCCGGAAACCCGTCAGGAACGAGCCCCACGGCCGCCCTTCGGCTTCTTGTAGTACGACGGTCCGGAACCGCCGCCACGGCCATCCTTACGGTAGCCGCCGCGGCCCGAACCGCCACCCTTCCTGTCTTCCTCATATACGGCCTCTTATTAGAGGACTTGTATGAGGATGAACGGCCAGGTTCTTGTGATCCGGATGGCCTATGGGCATCACGGCCAGAAGGACGGAAGGGCGATCTAGGCTCCTGCTCTGCAACCATTGTAGCGACCTTGGAGAGAGCTTGTCGTGCCGAGCCGCCGAACAAGCCTGGACCTATGAAAGGCGCAGAAGACAATGCAGCCCTCATCCCTGGTCCTGGTTCTACACAATCGAGAACCATTCTCTGCCGCTCTGCCAATGTCCTAGTGATCACCCTGGCCAGGCAATCCTGAGACAGGCGCATGGTGTCCCGAACAACGCCGGGAGCAGCCTCTGGCAGCTCCTGTCCACCATCCGCCGTGCAGTCCAGCATACCCTGCAGGATGGTACACCCGTGCGACAGCGCAGCCATGGCTGCCCTCGCCGCATCCTCAATGAGCGTGAGCTCATTGAACGGGTCTTTGTTGGTCTGGGAAACCAAAGGACGCGACCGCCCCTTAGCCTTCCCAGCCAATGGCCTATTCAGAGCCTCTCGTTCCGCAACGGAAAGCCGTAGGTTTCTGCGAACACAGAGAAAAATTAAAACGCTGCACATGACAAATGATGACGAGCAATACGCACAATCGACTTGATAGTTAAGATTTCTTAAACACATTAACTTTCTCTTAAATTAATGATAATCAAGTTCTTAGGCAGGAGATATTTGAAACTTTTTTGAGTGAAAATGTTTTAAAACACACAACTCAGCCTTTAACTAACGTTAAATCACCAAGGCTACATCGCCGATCGCTACAAACACCCTCGACAATGAAGCAAAAGCTAATATCGGCGATAACAGAGTGCATAGACACACCAAGCCAAGAACGACATAATTCATGGGCGCCGCCATCTTGGCTAAGGGCGCATCCATATTAAGAGGAACCGAGTCGCAAGAGAAAATTAACCGAGTACCCGAATTAAACTAAAAGTTAACGGGTACAGAAGCGACTTCAACAATGGCTAACATTTTAAAACAATGTGCCAATTTAAGGAAATTTCAAACAGTCATTATGGCACGAATGTATAAATTCTAGATTGATACACCCTGCCCCTGTGATGATTTTCCCAATTCCTCCATGAGTCCACCGATAACAATGTAAAATACGCTCGCTAAACTCCTTAATTGCTCAATTAACTAGCTCTAGAAAAACGCGACTTTTCAAAGCGCAAAATAGACGAATCTGACTGTGATTGGGAATTGACTCGGTACCTGCGGCTATGGTATTCCCGGACACAGTATGGGCAGGACCAGGAGAGTGCGGAGTGTTAATTGTTTATTTTGAGCTAGACTAGATAATAGACATTATCATAATAGTACATCTGGTAAGTATTATTCGAAGTAGAATCATACATGTATAGCGCGACAAAAATAATACCAGCCATCTACGTGTAAATGCAGTTATCTCAATATGGACATTGTATGTACCGGGTATCATTTTGTTATACAGTACAATTCAGAAATAAGTTTACATTTGTGGAAAACAAAACAAAATGTACTGTTGAATATTTTGAACATAACTGGATTGGAAAACTGCTGCATATTTGAAATTATGTTCAAAATATTCAACAAAACATTTCTTATATTGTGTGCAAAATTGTACTAACTAACATATGTCTGTTTTTGTTTGGAAACATGATCAGTTATTTATGAGTTGTCCCGTATTACTATTCAGCAAACATACATTAATTCAAGGCAGAAATGATGTACAAACAATTTGTTACTATGCACAGGTTTCACACAACCCAAACTAGCTTGACAGAAATCCTGGATGATATCTTCCTAAGTATATTACCTCCTCGTCTTCTTGGCGTGCTGTTTCGTCCTCTGATACCTGTCGACTGTCTACACCCGCCTTTGCAGCAGCTTTCTTCTTAGCATCTTGTTCCTCCTCCTTTAAAAAAGCACAAGGAAGCCAGAATGTGGTGAAAACAAAACATAAAGATCACATAAAAACTCATTACTTTTGCATAAGTATTCTTCTGAAGATTTTACAATTAATTTGAAGGAATGTTGTTGCTGCTTACGATTTTGTGGCAGAGGCGTACTTAATTTTAACCAATTGTGAGAAATCTGAAACTAACATGCTAAAGATGAAAATACTTGTCAACAAGAGCTCCGCAAACAGCGCATAATACCCCGCCATGATGACAAACCAATGAATGAGAGCTATCAGAAAATATTTATTTCTTCCTCAGCCCCATCAGACCAGTCACCGTTATGAAGTGTTAAAGCGATCCGTTAAATGGTCAATAAGGTATCATCCAGAAACCAATTTTCAGGATGCCTGCCACTGACTGGGGGCCATATTAGATTTCAGATTATCGTAAATTTTGATAAGTTTCTTCACCAGCCATATTCCAACGACCGTAGGAAGTGATCCAATAAATAAAATCCAGAAACTAACTTTCAAGATGGCAGCCCATGGATGGCGGCCATCTTGTGGTTTGGATCAACATCAATTTCGATAGGTTTCTTCTCCACACCTAGTCCAACCACCTTATGAAGTTTCAAAGGGATCCGATAAACGGTTATCATTTGGAAACCAATTTTCAAGCTGGCCATCGGTGGCTGGCAGCCATCTTGGAGTTCGTATTATTGTCAATCTCGATAGGTTTCTTACCAAGAGGTAGTCGAACCACCCTATGAAATTTCATAGCGATCCGCTAAACAGTAACGGAGTTATCATCCGGAAACCAATTTTCAAGATGGCCGCCAGTGACTGGTGGCCATCCTGGATTTCGGATCAGCATCGATTTCGATAGGTTTCTTCCTGCCGCAGACTTTGTCCAACCATTCTATGAAGTTTCAAAGCTATCCGATAAATGGTAACGGAGTTATAATCCAGAAACCAATTTTCAAGATGGCTACCGGTGGCTGGCGGCCATCTTGGATTTCGGATCATCGGTGACTTTGATAGGTTTCTTCCCCAGGCCTAGTCCCACCACCCTATGAAGTTTCAATGTGATCCGACAAACGGTAACAGAGTTATCATCCGGAAACCACTCTGCCGCCCGCCCGCCCGCACGCACGGCCGGACGGCGCCATTACATAATACCCCGCCAAATTTTGGCGGGGTATAAAAATGTAGAAATATATAAAAAGTTATTATGCTGTCCAGGAAATGAACATTTTCACAACAGGTTTCATAACTGCATAATAATGGATAAATCATGGATAAATCCTATCTGTCAATCAAGTACAATCATAATCCATTACGTCACATGTAGGCCGACGTCACACTCAAAATGCGCAATGAATGGCATATCTAGCTCCATCATGAACATTGAACAGTCCATCAAGTGTACAAATTGTTTATATCTTTATTACCGTATTTAATAAACAGTCTGTTAAATATTTTGAAACTAATTTGACTGGGTGCTGTTGCTGCCTATGGCAACAACAGCAACATGTCAAATTAGTTTCAAAATATCCAATAGGTTACCTGTATATATATATATAGTTACCTTGAAAGTTGGATTCCCGAAATTCAGGATTAAAATGATCCAAATGGATTCCAACATGCGGGAAAAACGTGGCCGGAGCTTAGTGAGGGCGGGGAATACCTAGAAACGCTAGCTATTGGAGTAATACAGCTTGGTCACTGCTCAGCATTTAACCGTAATCCAATTTAAAAATTACTTGTACACTATGAAACATATGGCAAATTTGTTATTCTATAAGTTTATTCTTGCTGAACAAGAATTTTAACAAAAGTGGATATTGCCTAAAACAGCTACAATATTCAGTGAAAATGTTTTCAAAATTGTGTGGCAGCTTAATATCTATCCCATTTGAAAACAAGTTTCTAGAAAATCTGGTGAAAAATGGTTTATGGCGTAACACGCTCAACATTAACTTCAATGGGCACTAAATCTGAACGAGCTGAATATTATGAAACCAATTTGACTGCAAGTTGCTGCCCCATAGAAAATGTAGTCAATATTTTGAAAAAGTTTTGAGAGCAACATGTTGCTGCCACAACTTTTATAATCAAATTATTCTAACCCTTTATTGGTCAAGCGGGATAAAATTGTCTCGAGTTGAGGAATGGCTATTTGCAAGCCAAAAAAAGACTACATGTATTTTTTTAAATTAGCACTGGAGTCCATGATCCGATAAGAAGACTAGTCATTTCATTGGCATATTCTAAGCAACAACTTTCTCTTGGTCATGTTGGTTTGCAATAAGCAAATATTTAGATTTTCTTGATGTTTAACCCACACATGACAGATCAGAAATAACAATAGATAGTATAAATCTGAAATTCTTGCAGCACATCACTGGATGGTGATGCCATTCCAGGAATGGCTTGATAGTCTTCAATGTTTACTGAAAGTTTGCCAGTAAGTCGTGGATCAAAAGTCCTCACTGCAGGGGATATGCTGGATGAGCATCAATGTGTAACTATAGCTTTTTAAGTGCATTGTTGAAGGCACTGTGAAATGATTTCGTCACCTTTGACTTTTCATCAGTTTTGAGCTTTCTAAGCAGTCGATCAGTTTCTTCACCAAAGGAAGTCTTAGTTATGCCCACAGACAGAAACTGGCGTAAGTCTTCTAATCTGTCATAACCCTGTAGAGCGAGAGGTTGGCTTGTGCCTTCAAGGAAAGTCATTGTAGTGATCAAACGCATGCAGCTTTCAGATATAAAGTGAAGTTGTAATACCATTTGTGGATAGATGGCCTTACGTGTACACAGTTCCAAAAGTCTGTTAATTGCCTGAGACTGTTGTTTTTCACCTTTGAAGAAACCCTCATACAAGTGAACATGGGTGGCACGGTACCTGACTGCTTCGAACCACGAGTTCCAGCATGTTTGTGATGGCAGTGGCGGTAATTTTACACCTTCTTTGGGCAAATATTCAGAAATGTATTCTATGTATCGGGCCTTCCTGCCAGGTTTCTTGTACAATGCAGATGTCACCATGGTTACAAGTGTAGAGACGTGCGCAAAATCACCCCAATGTTGGATAGTTTCCCCTGCAAGGTTTACTATGTGGGCTAGACAAAGGCCATGACATGAGTTTGGGAAGACAGGATATAGAACCTTTTTGTATGCCTTCTTGCAATATGCAGCCGAGTCTGAAACAATAGCATGTACATCTGCAAGCAAGATGCCTGCTCCAGTAACAGCTTGGATAAGGACCTGACTAACAGTTGCATGATTACATGCATTCAAAAATTGGACATCTATCAGAAAATATGACCCTTGAACACCAACAATGTTCAGTGCACTTTGTCTCTAATGGCGTTTCATCCATGACAATGCACACGTTTTTGCCAACATAGATATGGTACATAAAGCTGGCGAAGTGTTGCAGGGCACCACCTTGCTTACAATGCTTAACAATGAATGGTTTCATCTTATTCGCCTTTTCCAATGGAATATCAGTCATAGTACACATCTTAACAAAGTCCAGAATGAATTCTTTGCGTAAATCCTTTGACTTAAATGCACTGAGCAATGTTATTTGTTTCGGTTGACCACTCAAACTAATAGTTTGTTATGCAAGTGTTTTTTAGTTTGGAGTATATGACCCTTTATGGTGTCTAATCTTTATGGTGTCTAATCTTTATGGTGTCTAATCTTTCAAAGCCAAGCGAATGTTGACAAAACTTGCAAAACAGTACATTCCCATCATCATATAAGTCTTCAGGAAATTGTTGCACACAAGACTTAGCATTCACCACAGAAACAGCTGCTATTCTTTTCACTTTCTTGGCCGGCACACTGTCTGCCATATTTATTATATGTATAATCCCTATTACACTGTTAAAGACATATATAGTAGCTTGTAGTAAGATTCAATAACTGATTCTAGCATGAGGCATGGAGGGGGGGGGGGTGAGTGAGTGCATGACCGTAAACATTTGTGACATACCGCATAGGGTTTAACAAGTGCAATACGGCAAATGTTTCTGCACTTGCTTTATAATATATATACTGGGAACTAGTGACTGCTAATCGTGCGTGACCGGGAGCACGCTCGAAATGTTAAAAAGTCAATTAGAATTAAGTCTGCGTAACAGTCTATACAGCTTGTCAGATTGCGCCTGGGAACACGTTTGTGTACCGGGAACTTGTCAGATTGAGCAATGGTCTGCCATTTTACACTTTAGATTTACTCCTTCGATAGTTTTAAAAAGGCGTGAAAATGACAAAATATTGAATGTTGATGTTCTCTAACATTATATATGAATGTTTTATCAAGTTTCTTGGTTATGCGTCATAGTAATTTAACTCTAAACGTCCAGAATGGACCACTATGGGTTCTATTTTCGCGTAAAATTTTGGAATTATGTACCGGAAAGATATCACCTCTATGTACCGGAAAAACATCTCTGTGTACCAGAAAGACACGAAACAAAGTCTTGCGCAGTGGAGTAAATGGATGTAATATACTTGCCGTGATTTCGTGATATTCTGACATAAGCAAACTGTCCTACTTTGCGATAGACATCAAATAACACCAATTTTACCGATAATAAGCGAGAAATTTAAATAAAATTAATATTTTCACCGAGATTGTCAATTATTTAATGCGATTATATCTAGTTTTGGTGTTTAAGATTTATTTGTCATCAAGATACCAGATTCCGTTTCACTATATTGTACATCCATTCCGCGAATTCCGTCCGTTTACTGCGATCACGGAAAATCATTGCCTCTATGCTATATATTTGATAAAAAATGTTATTGAAAAGTGTTGCTGCAACAGCTTTCAGTCTATGTATTCTAAATTAATCATCATAAATTTCAGTCAACACTTGATACGGATTTGAAGAGCAATTTGACTGTAAGTTGTTGCTGACTAAGGCACCAACAAATTATTGCAAATTATTGTCAAGGTATATATAAGCTTTCTCTAATTTTCTTCTGGAAATTGACACCCTTTGCGCTGAACAGTATTTAAATACAGACTGTCGAATGTACTGCTGTGAATACGCCCTACATGTGTGCTTACGCTTCCACAGCTGGAGGACGAATGACTATTTGCACGTGCAGGCGGACTGGTTTTGTTTGAGAAATCCTGGCTTATACAGACAATAGACTAAACGAATATGGCGTCCAATAGTTACAACGATTATGGAGTCAGGAAATCACATGCTGGGTAGCGTTGCATGCTGGGCAGAGTAGGATGCTGGGTAAATTGAACAGAAATCAGCAGGCATCCCATATTTCATGCAAAAGGGTCTATATTTAATGGGACACGGGAACTTTAATTTCATGTACAAGTGCCTTTAAATTGAGACACTGGAATTTCAAGGGCTAAGGCGATACAAATATTCAGAAGCAAAATGTGTCTTACAGTACAACTCAGAAATAACTTTATAAAATAAAATAAAACATCCTGTTGAATATTTTGAACATAATTAGATTGGAAGACATTGCTTCCTATGGCAGAAATGTCTTCCAATCCGATTATGTTCAAAATATTCAACAGAAAATCTTTTTACTAACTAACATGTGCATGTTTTTATTTTGGAAACATTTAAACTTATTTATAAGCCGTACTATACATTGCAAATGTCCTAAATTATTTTTTACTCAGTTCAAAGGGGAAAGAAACAAGAACAAACCTGTTGTCTATCAGCTTTACTGTAACCATAGCGTCTGAAAACAAGAAATAACAATGATCATTTCTATCAAAACATTACGCCGATGTTTAACTGTTAAATAATTTCAATGGGCAATAACTCTGAACCTGTTAAATGTTTTGAAAATAATTTGACTTCAACTTGTTGATGGCTAAGCCAACAACAACATTCTCTCAAAATGTTTTCAAAATAGTCAGCATACCCAAAGTTAAACTCCATGAAAAATGTAGTCTGCAGAAATTCACATGTAGTAAAATTCTTACATCTCAGTTTGAATAAAATCATGACAATGCATATTCTATGATACTTTTAATCTAATTTTAAATTTCAA
Organism: Chaetoderma sp. LZ-2023a; assembly: GCA_034401795.1. Lineage (NCBI taxonomy): Eukaryota > Metazoa > Mollusca > Caudofoveata > Chaetodermatida > Chaetodermatidae > Chaetoderma > Chaetoderma sp. LZ-2023a. The sequence continues at coordinate 13,394,209 of CM067365.1, forward strand.
ATACCGTTTTCCCCATATAGAGGACACAGATTTATACTCAATTTACAAGTTCTCGCGACCACTACAACATCAGTTTTCGCCGCCTTGACCATAAACATTTTGTGATATCAAATTGTTACCCACACGAGTGCAGGTTCATTTCTACTAGCAACAAGCAGGTGTTAATTTCAATTGTAAATTTCAATCTCTGTCTTAACCCTTGAAACCTCGAAAATGCCCATTTGTAGACCAAGAGAAAACTATTTTAGAAAAATATAGCACTGAAATGACTGGCTTGGTTATTGTTTTTGGCCTGCTCGAGTGCTACAGGGTTAACCCTTTCGTGCCTATCCCAGCCATATCACTCAGGACTACACCGGACAAGGCTGGCCAACACTTTGGATGACACTACTAGCAAAACTTTGACATAAACAGTTGTCTCCATTTAGCTGTAAGGCGCACACAATAACAGGCCTAATTTCTGCCATGTATCACGTCATCAGTATATACGCAGGTGCTATTTTAAGAAAGTACATCGCCACCCCAATCTCATGGGGTCCAATTGTACAGAATTCCAGTGACCCCCACCTACATGTATACACAACGCCGATTGTATAGTCTATAGCACTATCAGAAACCCTATTACCAATGCATGGGCCAGCCGGTGTAGTCATGAGTGAACAGGTTGGTTTTATGTATAAATACTAAGTATTTGACAGTAACTATTTATTCTGTTGAAATATGTCAAATTAAAAAAATTATGAGAAAAAAACTTAGTGCACAGGGAACATATACATGAAAAAACTGAGGTCCATTTCTAGGTAATCACCACCCATGCTTTTGGCCCTGTTGGGATAGATTTATATATTTTGATCCCTGAATTCTCTAAATCCCAATTTCAAGGTAACTACGTGTATACAGGTAAGATGTTGAATATTTTGAAACTAATTTGACTGGGTGCTGTCGATGTAGGCAGCAACAGCACCCAGTCAAAATAGTTTCAAAACATTCAATGGAAATTTTTTTAAATTGTAAATTTATCAGACAAATAATTCGTACAGCTGATGGATGCTCCGAGTGTTTGTGACGCCAGCCTACATGCGATGTAATTGACTACATGTATAACGTCATATACTAGAGTGACAGACTGGATTCATCCATTATACATGAAATAACCCTTCTCACCTGCCATACTCCAGCAATGTAGACTGTACCCTGGACTCCTCGTCTCGCAGTTTCTCAGCGTCATGTCGTCGAAAGCGACGTTGTGGTTTATACGCATCCTTTAAAATAATACAAAAATGCTCCCTACCAACACATCTTACTAGTCAATATATAGGGCAGTGGGTGGCTGGGATGGAATTTGGAATGTTAATATGTTTCTTATCTCTTTCACCGATGAATTCCCCCATATTTCATTTTCAAAGCAACCATACAGGAACTGTTGAATATGTTGAAATTAATTTGACTCGAAGCTATAATTGCTGCCATAGGCAGCAATAGCTTCCACGTCTTCCAGTCAAATTAATTTCAAAATATTCAACAGAACAATCTTTTAATTTAAGAATATACTTTTTCAGGGATTTGTCAGTGAAAGGGTGATAAAATCTGTGACAACCTTCGTGGTTCACATGATTGTACAGTGTTTCTTACTGAAGGGGGGGGGGGGAGGGGTGGGGGGAACTAATACATGTACAACTGCACACACAGCTAACAGTGATATATGCTATTAACCCTTCCCCTGATGAATCCCCCATATCTCATTTTCAAATCAACCATACAGGAGAACTGTTGCATATTTTGCAATCAATTTGACTGGAAGCCGTTGCTGCCGAAGAAATTTAAAAAACATTCAATAGAATAAGTTTTATGACATAAAGAGTATATATATTTTCCACGATTTGGTTGTGAAAGGGTCATTTTGTATGCTGATGGGCATTAGAAACCCTGAACATCACATAACTTATGACACATAGAATATGTACATGAAACAAGAGGCCTGTGACGCTCACCTGGACTAAATCAAAATTTGAACTATTTGCATTTGGACATTATGGATAATTTTTTTTAAATCAAAGATGGCCACAAAATAAATTGACCAATAAAAACTCTTGTTTGATATGTTGAAGCATACCATCATTCACCCCAAGTTTCATTGAAATCGGGCCATCATTAATAAATGAGTTGCATTTTAAATGGTTCCAGAAATTTTTTTCAAATCCAGGATGGCCACCAAAAAGTCAACCAACCAAAATTCTGAATATAGGTTCTGGAGCTTGCCACAATAAAATCCAGCGGTTAAGGAGATGCGTTTTGACAATTTCTGATAAATTCTTCATAAAATCTGATTTTCACCAAAATGTGGCCAAACAAAATTATGAATAGAAATTCTGGAGCCTACCATGACAGGGTCATTCTAACCAAAGTTTGTTGAAATCTGTCAAGCTGCTAAGGAGAAGCGTTTTGACAATTTCCAGTAAATGTGTCATAAAAACTGAGATTTCACCCAAAAAATCAACGAATCAAATGTTTGAATATATGTTCTGGAACCTACCCTGATAGGGTGCTTCCAACCAAATTAATTTTAAATCTGCCAAGCAGTTAATGGGGACCAGCATTTTGACAATTTCCGGTAAATTTTTCATAAAATCTCAGATTTTCACCGAAAAAATTGACCAATCAAAATTCTGTCTGAAGACCTGAAGCTTACAGCCATAGGGTCCGTCAAGCCATATTAGTTTGAAATCTGCCAAGCCAATAATGAGGAGTAGAATTTTGACAATATTTTATAAGTTTTTCATAAAATCTAAGATTTTAACCCAAAAGATTTACCAATCAAAATGTTGTGTACATGTTCTGAAGCCTAGACCCATAGGACCCCTACAGCCAAATTACCTTAAAATCCGCACAGCGGTTAATGAGGTGTACCATTTCGACAATTTCTGGTAAATTTTTCATAAAGATCTAATATTTTCACCAAAAAAATTGAACAATCAAAATTCTGTATACAAATTCTGAAGCCTACCCTCATAGAGTCCTTCCGGCCAAATTAAGTTGAAATCTGACAAGCGGTTAATGTGGAGTAACATTTTAAGCAAACGTTGACTGACAGATGGACGGTCACCATGGCATAAGCTCACTTCGCCCGATGAGCTAATAATGGAGCAAGCCAGTTCTAGAAATGTCCCACTCATTTCTAGCAATGTTCCACTCATTTCTAGCAATGTCCCACTCATTTCTAGCAATGTCCCACTCATTTCTAGCAATGTCCCACTCATTTCTAGCAATGTCCCACTCATTTCTAGCTACTCTCTGCCCATTGTGAATGTGTTTGAATAAATTTATATACATGTACTCTAAACACTTAATTATAAAAATCTTAATTTCAATGTACATATACATGTGTAACTATATAGGAGAGCGGGTAAATATTTTGAAACTAATTTGACTTGGGGCTGTTGTTGATGCCTTTGGCAAGAACGCCTCCAAGTCAAATTAGTTTCAAAATATTCAACAGAATGTTTATAAAATTGTAAATTCATCAAAGACATACAATTCGTACACCTGACAGGAATTTTGATGTTCATGACATAACTATATACGTCATTATGATTGTCACATCAGCTAAATAGTGACGCAATTGGTTAAGACATCCGATACTGAGTGACATATCAGAGCCCTCCATTAACTCACATAATACAACATACACATCAACCCATTCAATGACACATATGAATAGCTAATTCTTTGCGATGATAGGAAACATCACGCACAATATTGACTATAATTTGAACACAAGATTTTGCTGCCTAATAAACGAAATCTAGGATTTCTTTTTTCACGAGAGAGTTGATACTTACCTCCCTAATGTTTTGATATTGCTAAATATCGGCGTTCACTCAATAAACACTCAGAATAAAAACAGTTAGGTGCCCCTACTGGGCAGGTAGACAGAGGGTAGTCCGGCGGATGCCAGCCCCACCACCGCGCATGCGCCGACTACTACTTCCTCTGACTAATTTATTGGCTGACACACATGCAACTATTAAGAGCCTGAAGACCGAGCCTTTGTGGGGTGGAGAGGCCGGGTCTGTATCTAGGGAGGTAAGTATCAACTCTCTCTAATGAAAAAAGAAATCCTAGATTTTGTTTATTTCACTTCAAGAGTATACTTACCTCCCTAATACTTTTGATATTGCCAGAATTCGACAGGGAATTCGGCGGGAGGGAGGCGAGGTCAAAAGACCAGCTCTTCCCTATACGCTTTCACGCGTTCAAGGCACTTAAACGTCTGAAACTGTGTGAAAACACAGTCAGGATTTGATGAACATCGGCTAACACCAACCGATGGATGAGATGACCGGATGTCATATGCGCTCCCCCCCCCCCCCCTCCTTCCTGGGAGGAAGACTAGAATGACCTCAATGTCCCATACGCTCTCTACGTACCAGTGCCATGTACTATAGGACAGAGACGAAAAGGCTCCATTTTCGTATACTCTCAATGATGAACCACATCAAAACACAAACCATCACCATATTAATAACAATGGGTAACGTGACAATACAATCAACAATGAACAACACATGAACAAGACTGACCTTGTTGAACTTGGCAGCTGTCATCGTCTTCCCAGTGGAGAAGACCGATGCAGTCCCAAAAAGTGGTTGTTTCCATTAATTAATTGTGAAGTATATAAGTAATGAGGAAACCCTCCTCAAAAATCATATAAGCGATTATTTTTTCAAAATCGACAAGGCGAGAGGATTCAAGGTGTCACGGAGATAATGGTCTGTAAAACTTGACTCACAGTGCCACTGAGCAACGGACATAATGTCATCCACAGGGACCCCATTAAATAGGGCAGTGGAAGTCACTACACCGCGGACACTGTGAGCCTTGGCTATGTCAACCTGCTTACCAGTGGCGGATTTGTGACAAAATTGGATACACTCTACAATCCACCTGGAAATGGTGTCCTTAGACGCCCTGCCATGGGATTCAATATATGACAACCATAACGCTGACTGATCGGTCCGCCACGCGGAAGTACGCTGTTTGTACCGAAGTAGCGCCCGAACAGGACACCATGCTTTAGAATTAGGATCATATCTAGTTAAAGCAGGCAAAAAAATAGGTTGACCTGGATATTTCAAAGACTGATTCTTAGCCAAGAAATTAACCCTAGGTAGCAACTTAAGGCCTTCCCCTGTAACCATAAAACGGTCCTCCTCGGCTGATAAGGCATGAATCTCACTCCTACGCCTAGCCAAGGCGGCAGCAATTAAAAATACAGTTTTAAGAGCTAACAGTTTCATAGAAATGGAACTAAGTGGTTCAAAAGGCTTATCACCTAGTACCTGAAGCACTAGCGATAAACTCCAAGAAGGAATCACCGGGGGATTCCTTGGTCTTAGATTGCCCATGCCTTTAATTAATACATTTAATGTACTTACTTCATCACTTCCCCTCTTAGCCAAGCAAGGAATAACAGTCATTAAAGCTGACTTATAACCAGCAATAGAGTTAGGCTTGAGGCTATAGGCATCATACAGGTGACAGAGGAAATCAGCTACTACCTGAATAGATGAATCCATTGGATCAATACATCTTTTTGAGCACCTCTCTGCAAATCTGTTGATTTTATAATTATATGCTCTGGAGGTTGACCCCCTCCTGGCTTTGGCCATAAACATGGCTGCTTGCTCAGAAAAGCCCTCCTTAATTCTAGATTCCTTGACAACATCCCCGCAGTCAATCTGAACATTGACGGATTGTTGTGAAGGGCCTTGCCCTGGAAGATAATGTCCATCAGAGGCAGAGGAACCGGATTGCAGACCAGAAGGTCCAGCAGATCCGTATACCATGATCGGCTTGGCCAATCCGGGGCGATCAGAAGCACTTGGCATTCCTCCTGTCTGATTTTCTGAAGAATTTTTGGAATCAGGATTGCTGGAGGGAATGCGTATGCATACATTCCCCCCCCAGCTGATAGCTAACGCATCTGTTGCGAAAGCGCTTGGATCTGGAATCGGAGACGTACGTCGTCATCTTCGCATTCTTCTTCGTTGCGAACAAATCGACGTTGGGTTTCCCCCAATGGTCGAACAGACGATCCGCCACACTGGCGATCCGCCACTACCTAGGGTTGCTACCTAGGGTTTATATCAAGACTGGACTATTGCAATAGCCTTCTTATCGGTGCCCCTAAGGAACTAATCTCTAGGCTCCAAAAAATTCAGAACACGGCTGCACGAATTGTTTCCTTAAGCAACAAGCATGCACACATTAGTCCAGTCATGCAAGATCTGCATTGGCTTCCGATTGAACAAAGAATACTGTTCAAAATTCTAAGTCTAACATATCGGTGTGTTTACGGCTCTGCGCCAGATTATCTGTCTGAGCTTGTACAGATATACAATCCTCCTCGGCAACTCAGATCTGCAGATCAAATGTTATTAGAAATTCCAAACGTTTGCACAAAAACATATGGCCACAAAACTTTCTCTTTTGCTGCTTCGTCTAACTGGAATAATTTACCATTTGATATCAAAATCTCTCCCACTCTATCCAGTTTCAAATCAAATCTCAAGACATATCTTTTTAAACAGGCTTATACATAAATATCAATTGTAAGCGCTTAGAGCATGCATTACATGCATGGATTTCAGCGCATTATAAATGTACTATTATTATTATTATTACATTGATTTAGTTGCCATTCCGTCGGTAAAACACTCATCCTTCGGCTCAATGAGTCTGCTAGCAGATTTAACCTTCCCGGAATATGAACTGCTTTCAAGGTAATCCTGTGATCCAGGCACCAACAAAGCAGTCTCCATGTCATCATACAGAGACTGGGCGACTTCGTTCCGCCCTGGCGGTTTATGTAAGTCACAACTGTTGAGTTGTCTGAACGAATAAGAACAATCTTGCCCTGAACTTTCTGTAAGAAATGTTCCAGGCCCAGGACTACTGCTCTTAACTCCAGTAGATTGATATGTTCCTTTGACTGTTCCAGATTCCAAAGCCCTGATATCGTGGATTCTTCCAGGCAAGCTCCCCACCCCTCCATCGATGCATCTGTATACACAGTCACCTGAGGGTGGGGAGAGGTTAGCATAACCCCCACCAAGAGATTCTCTGTGTTCAACCACCATTGCAGGTGGTGAATTAGAGGCGCCAACACTGACACGTTCGAGTCAAGCGAATCTGTACTCTGGGTCCATTGTGTCATGAGAAATAACTGGATCGGCCGCCTGCGTAAGGCGGCCTGAGGAAAGACCGGTTCCAAAGAAACCATCAACCCCAGCATTCTCAAGTAAACCCGTGCCAGGACATGACGACTGTCGCACACTGACTGAATTACTGAGATGAGTCTCTGAACTCTCTCCTGAGTAGGATAAACATATCCTGTCTCTAGATCGAAGAACATCCCCAGGTAAACAAACTTCTGGGATGGAGTCAGCTCTGATTTTTGAAAATTTATCATCCAGCCTAAATCCGTGAGAGTTTTCAAAACAATCTCCAGATTGGTCGATAAACTTTCCTGGGTGTGTGCTTTTAACAGCCAGTCGTCTATGTACGTGTGGACTGCTATGCTTCTCCGGCGGAGGTATGCTGTGATCGCAAGAACCACACGGGTGAAAACCCGAGCGGTGGAAATTCCGAAGGGTAACACCCTGAATTCCCACTGTCTGCCCTGGAATGCAAATCTCAGGAAGCGACGGAAACTCCTCGCTATGGGAATGTGGAAATAAGCATCCTTCAAATCTATTGAAGCTGTCCACATTCCCTTCTCTAACCCCGCCAACACCGAGCGCACAGTTTCCATCTTGAAACTGGGCGTCTCTATGAACTTGTTCAACGGCTTGAGGTTGGGAATTGGTCTCCACCCTCCGGTGTTTTTCGTTACTAAGAACACGGTTGAATAGAAGCCCGGACACTTTTGTGCCGGCTGAATAGCTCCTTTTTGTATGAGGGAATTTATCTCCTCCTCGATACACAACCGTTGATCTGGAACTCTCGGATTTGGAGTCCAGATTGACACTAGAGACAGTCGCGATGGCAGGCCTGTCATTCAATCGGGATGATGCCCGACTGAAAGCCATTGCAAGACTAAACGGTCCTGAGTCAACCGTTCCCACTCTTGCGTGTGGTCGGCCAGCCGGCCTCCCACCGGTCCACCTAGGGAGAGAGGTGGACATAAGGAGTGCAAGAGTGGCACTGTCTCCTTCGCCAGAAACACCGGAGTGGTTCTCACCATGGTAACCGGCCCATCAGGCACGATTACCACGACCAGATCCTCGCGTGCCACGCCCAGCAACGCGCGCACCTCGGTGCATGGGTGGCTGCCTGGCTGACTGCGCCCCCCTCACTGCTGGCCGAATCGCACGCGGCCTAGGCCGACGCTGCGATGGTGGGTGGCCTCTGACTTGGCCACCTCCACCTCGAGCCTGTAGGGGACGATACGCAGGGGGTGCGGCGCGAACGCGCTCCCGACAGAGCACTTCAAACTGCTCGCGCAGCGCCCTCTGGTTGTTGACCAGAGTAACCGTCTCCTGGAGGTGCCTACATCCCTCACCTCCAAAGAGACCAGGACCTGTCATAGGCGTACGCAGTAGCCTATTATACAGGTCCTGGGACGGGCACAGATTGTCCAAGGCAAGTGCGCCTCGCCCGGACACTCCTGGTCACCGCCCGAGTCATGCAGTCCAGAGCCAGGTTGATACCATCCTGGATGGCTCTCTGGACTGTGACCGGGCTTGGCTGGCGCGATGCGGATGCTGTTACTACCCCCTGTAACAGCTGGGAGACGTGGGACAGAGCGGCAATCGAAGCTCTCCCACTCTCCTCCGCATCACGCAACGCGGTATTGGCCGAACGCAACGCGTTCGAACACAAGACTCCCGTGTCAGAATGGGAGCCTGGCCGCGCATCTTCACCCAAAGCCGCGCGCTCATCCACGCTTGGCTTGGGTACCACACCGTACCTCTGGTAATTCAGGGGCACGATCCGGCAACGCCTGGCCACCTCGTGAGGGGCCTTCGCGAGACGCCCATTCGCCTTGATGGACGTCTCCGCCGCCTCGAACATGTCAACGACATGCTCTGCCAGCGGCAGAGATTGCATTGCGCTAGCAGTAGCCTTATCAGCTAACCACGGCCTGTGGTCACGCTGGCTAGCCGACTGCTCCACGGGCAGATCTGGCCTAACACTTACCAGCCACTGGCAAGCGTCCGACCAATCCTCTTCCGTGGCTAGCTGCGAGTGCTCTACAAGACGGGGGCCTTCGTCTTCCTCCTGAGCGCAAGCAGCAGAGCTTGACGGCGGATAAACTGATACCCCTGGCAAGCCAGGGAAAGCAGGCGGGCCCGAAAGAACAGGCATGCTAAATTGACTGGCTTGACCAGGAGCAGGCGCCGTGGTAGAGCGCGGGGCAAATACCACCCCACCACGGCCCCGGCCAGCACCAGCGATACACTCGGCAAGCCGAGGTATGCGGTATAGCTGGCCATCAGCATCGGCCAGGGCCACCTTCTGCGCCGTGAACTCTACTCCTGCGTGAGTAGAGCCATGGAATATGTCGCCTGTATTCCCCGCGAGGGGTGCACAGACGTCATAATCCATGGTCACGTCCCCAGAAGGCGACCCTAACAGGCAATCCTCTTCCTCCTCCTGGCCAGAAAGATTAGACTCCGGGTCAGCAAAGAGAGCTAACCCGGACGGGCCAGGAAAGGTGCCATAGGAGGTACCTGGCACCTGCGGCGTGCAGATACACCTGGACTGATAAGCAGCACGCGGGTTCCAGCGACAGCCGTCCACGACCCCTCGGCGCGGCACCAAGTCTGCTGCCAGGGTCGTGGATCGCCCCCACTAATGGGGCCACCTCTGAATCGTCGAACAACGGAACCGGCCTACGGAAAGGTGATTCAGAGGTGGGGATTACCTGCTCTGAAGCAGACGCCGAGGACGACAAAGGATTTGGTCCAGGAAGCATGCCACGTAGCAACTCTGGAACCAAATCCTTTATCGTCCTCTTCATCTCTCCCAACATCTCAGACCGGAAGGCCTCCATGTCCACTGCGGACGAGGCCTTCCTCTTACCCTTCTTACCTACACCCTCTCTCTTCAGCTTCCTCTCCTCTCCCACTACCTTGTCCCTCGCCTGCAAACACAGAAACTCGGACATTAAGTCGCCCCCCCCCCCCAATGCTTGCATACCTCACACTTAAGCAATGGCCCACAGGGACTACAACCAAAGCAAAGGTGAGGCACAAATCTATCTTTCAGGAAGCGTCCACAGGACGAACAACTAGGTCTCTGAAACAGGACAAAGGACGGGGACAATGAGTAATTTCGTTACGGTTAGAAACTCAAAACCAAACTAAAAGAGAGGGAAATGATCATAAAGATCAATAATTGAATAAAACCAGCGTTGGACAAAACTTTAATTGTTAATAAATAGCAAGGCTGATTATGACATCATGATCCCATGACAGAAATTAAATCGATCCGAACCAACAACAAGGTGTGCGGACGAATTGTATACATAACCAGAACATGTTAGAATGGTTATTCAGACTACACAACCATCAGATACACAACGATAACAATGGCAATTACAGTTAATTTTCTTTAAATAATTAATCTCACCTCATATCATTACTCAGATACCTGATACCTTGTATAAACAAACCATCCAACGTGATGAACTGGAGCACTCCACCAACTGTACGCCTCTTAACTCTCTCCACCTTCAGGGGAAGGAATTGGATCAAGAGGGCAAAGTGAGAAGACCTTTATACTAGGCCTCCGACTCACTGGACATAAAAATCTTGGTTAGATAACCTAACAGTATTAGTAGGAAATGGAACCTTGGTGGAGAGAAACAAACCCTCAGATGCTGTGATGTCCATTACATATCATAACCGATATCTGTGGACATAAACACAGAGAGAGATTAGTCTTATATAGCACCATGTTGAAATAAAACAACTAAAACAGGCGCTTATCACGGTAACCGCGAGTCCTGGAAACACATTACACCGGGGAAAACTCGCTAGAATATATTAGAAATCACCTGATAAAAGGATCCTGCGCCCTCCTCTGGCGAAGCCACTTTATCCGACATGTCCAGGTACTATCCTTCTAATATATTCACTCTCTTAAGACTATAAAATGCGTTGATAACAGTGAAAGTTGAAAAAAACACAAAAACCTGTGTTCTCTCTGCCAATAAATTGGCAAAGAGGAAGTAGTAGTCGGCGCATGCGCGGTGGTGGGGCTGGCATCTGCCGGACTACCCTCTGTCTACCTGCCCAGTAGGGGCACCTAACTGTTTTTATTCTGAGTGTTTATTGAGTGAACGCCGATATTTAGCAATATCAAAAGTATTAGGGAGGTAAGTATACTCTTGAAGTGAAAAGCAGCAACAGTTTGCGGTCAAATTATTTTCAAAATATTAAACATCTTTCCAGTCTAGTTCCACTGCTAATGAAAGTGTATTATTAGTAATGAATGGGTGGAAAATATACATTTCTTTTTTCATGAATTACCTTAATGTCTGACACTGTCGCTATTGATTTTGCGTTGAATGCCTCCAATAACGTATCCTGAAACAGACAGTAACTATGGTATCAGTCTTGCGCTAACTGCAGAGATCTATATGGACAACACCTAGGGACAGTGGTTTTCCATTTCAACCATTGCCATTTTCCATTTCACAAAATTGCCGATTCCAATTCACAAACATATATTATTTAATCTGCATGTATACAACAGAGTCAATGAAACAGTCAAATTTGTGTTGTGCATCGTGTTATCAGACAAGTATATATCAACAAGGCGGGTATTGGACAAATCTGTCCATGTGTTGATTAAGGGACAGATGAAAACTATCTATATGTATACAGCTTTCCTATAACATGAGCTTTAACTATTTCACCACTAGCGTTGTTCCAATTAATCGATTTGATCGATGATTGATTGGTTTGCATGTCCAACCAACAGATCGAGCATGATTTCAGAAATCGGTTTTGACTGCTTATAAATTTACTGATATTAAAACGGGCAGAAGATGCTTCTTTTTTTTTGGAAATACCATTTTAATTTCATTTTTACAACTACATGTATATAATATAGTAATTCTCCATACGAGTCCATAGTCTAAGACATTAACCTTCACAACACTGAAATAGTATGCTAATGTCAAAACCACCATACCAATAACCTGTTGAATATTTTAAAACTTATTTGACTGGAAGCTGTTGCTGCCTAAGGCAGCAACAGCTTCGAATCAAATTAGTTTTAAAATTTTCAACAGATTATTTCTTAAATTATTACGTTAAATATCCATGAACATGCAATAACTATTGCATTCAAAATTTCAGAATGGGTAAAAGTGAGAAAATGATCAATTATTAATTGATCATCAGTTAGTATGTAAAACCAATCATCGATCACAAAAATAGTACCAATTCCCAACACTATTCACCACTAGAGAACCACTATCATACAATAAACACAATCCCATGCAAAAACAGTCTGCTGGCCAATCTGGGAATAAATTAGCAGTGACTGTAAGTTATTACTACCTAAGCCTGATTTGGAAGGACGACCACAGATTTGTAAATCATATGGAGTTATCCCCCCTTAATACTTGTGACTGCTGTTTAATCAAACCTCCGGCATTGTGTGAAATTTGTTAAACTGTGACACCGAGTATGCCCTGATGTAGTCTCCCATCTCTTCTCGAGTGGCGATCGCTCGCTTCACTAACCACTGGAAATAGACAATAAACACAAAATATAATCACAACCCATACATAGTTGCGCAAAACTCTAGGCCAAAAGTTGAATAGTTAACCTATATCTATATAAAAAATTTTTTTTTTACTGATTTTGGGAAATGGACAATTACAGGCCAAGAAGATTATTTTTTGACAATTTACCACCAGAATAGCTGACTCGATAACCTTTGTCTGCAAATGGGCATTCAATGATAAAATATTTTGACTTTCTTAGCTACATTTGTACAATGTAAATTTGAATAATAATGTGCTAATACATATGTGTAAACACAGCTTTCAGTCAAACACCTGCTCTCGTATATATGGCATTGATTTGAAAGGAGTAATCTGAAAACTCAGCTTGAAATGGGTTAATTAAATATAATTACACAACCACTATATTGCTGGATTTAAAAAGTAGTTCTGAATACTAAAGATTCAGATTATTACAATGTAAGTAATAATCAATCATCTAATTTTCCCATGGACACAACAAGTAGCTTATATCATACGTGTATTTTTTAGCTCAGTGTCAATAATACATTCGCCTCACAATCCGCAATCATACATGTATATGTATGACATGTATAAGTAATTCATAGCAAATTTGCTTGAATTCTGCAAACTTTGAAGATCTGCCCCCACCTTATATTACCCCACTCACTCACCCCGGAAGTGGAGCCTAATGTAACCACTGTCTCGCAACCATAATCATATGGGTAACTAATGTACCAAACTTGGTTGAATGTCGCCGATTTGAGACCACTGTGCAAGAGGTCAGTTTTGGCAAGCTTGACCATTAAAGGGTTACCACAGTCTATTAACCACAGTCTTAAAGAACCATCATTGTTTGACAAAGATGTGGACGCAGCTCTCTCTCTCTCTACCTCCCTCCCTCCATCTATCTATCTCTCTCTCTCTCTCTCAAGGAGATTTGACAGTAGTAGGTAATAACAACAAGTGTGACACAGAATATACAGAGCTCTATTGTTGTCAGAAGTGTCAATGATTTGAAAAACCAACTGATTTAACTGTCTGACTGCTACGTTTTTGCAGATGACATATTCAAAGGGTTATATTTCTTAATCTACTAAATATTTTGAAAACGATTTGACTGAAAGTTTTTTTCAGTCAAATGGTTTCCAAAAAATTCAGCAAATCAGGTTTTTGCTCATTGAAATTATTGTTTTGTTGCTTGTAGCAGCGAGACAGCTAAATTTATAGAATTTGAGAGTTGTACATGTAATTAACAATGAAACATTAACATGAATGATAGAAGCTTGAAAATAATAAACCTGAACAACAGGATAGATATGGATGAAGTCCAAGCCTTGGATCTGATGCGGTTCTATGCGATGCGGACATTTCATCTTCGGCAATACTTTTACTATCTTCTCAGTTAACGCACTGAAATGGCAATAAACAGTAATACCTGCTCATTAACTACACTACATGGCATTTGGAACAGTAATACCTGCTCATTATCTACACTACATGGCATTTGGAACAGTAATACCTGCTCATTATCTACACTACATGGCATTTGGAACAGTAATACCTGCTCATTATCTACACTACATGGCATTTGGAACAGTAATACCTGCTCATTATCTACTTTGTACACTACAGGGTCTGGCATTTGGAACAGTAATACCTACTCATTATCTACACTACATGGCATTTGGAACAGTAATACCTGCTCATTATCTACACTACATGTACCTGGCATTTGGAACAGTAACACCTGGTCATTATCTACACAGTAACACCTGCCCATTATCTACACAGTAACACCTGCCCATTATCTACACAGTAACACCTGCTCATTATCTCCACAGTAACACCTGCTCATTATCTACACAGTAACACCTGCTCATTATCTACACAGTAACACCTGCTCATTATCTACACCGTAACACCTGCTCATTATCTACACAGTAACACCTACACATTATCTACACAGTAACACCTGCTCGTTATCTACAGTAACACCTGCTCATTATCTACACAGTAACACCTGGTCATTATCTACACAGTAACACTGGCTCATTATCTACACTACATGTACCTGGCATTTGCAAAAGTATCACCTGGCCATTATCTACACAGTAACACCTGCTCATTATCTACACAGTAACACCTGGTCATTATCTACACAGTAACGCCTGGTTATTATCTACACAGTAACACCTGATCATTATCTACACAGTAACACCTGCTCATTATCTACACAGTAACACCTGCTCACTATCTACACAGTAACACTTGCTCATTATCTACACAGTAACACCTGGTCATTATCTACACAGTAACACCTGGTTATTATCTACACAGTAACACCTGCTCATTATCTACACAGTAACACCTGCTCATTATCTACAGTAACACCAGCTCATTATCTACACAGTAACACTGGCTCATTATCTACACAGTAACACCTGGTTATTATCTACACAGTAACGCCTGGTTATTATCTACACAGTAACACCTGCTCATTATCTACACAGTAACACCTGCTCATTATCTACACAGTAACACCGGCTCATTATCTACACAGTAACACTGGCTCATTAGCTACACTACATGTACCTGGCATTTGCAAAAGTATCACCTGGCCACTATCTACACAGTAACACCTGCTCATTATCTACACAGTAACACCTGGTCATTATCTACACAGTAACGCTAGGTTATTATCTACACAGTAACACCTGCTCATTATCTACACAGTAACACCTGCTCACTATCTACACAGTAACACTGGCTCATTATCTACACTACATGTACCTGGCATCTGGAACAGTAACAGCTGCTCATTATTTACTCAGTAACACCTGCTCATTATCTACACAGTAACACCTGCTCATTATCTACACAGTAACACCGGCTCATTATCTACACTACATGTACCTGGCATCTGGAACAGTAACAGCTGCTCATTATTTACTCAGTAACACCTGCTCATTATCTACACAGTAACACCTGCTCATTATCTACACAGTAACACCTGCTCATTATCTACACTACCTGGCATTTTGAGCTAACAGACAATAGTTTCAGAGATCTTTCTTTTGAGGGTATATACCCCAAAAAACCAACTTGAGATCCCCAAAAGTATCGGCAGTGGGTCCCAAGGGATCGCTAAAAATTTTGTGTGATTGTTAATGTAGCTACTAATTAGCATTATAGTTCTTCGCACGAAATTATCTAGAAAATTTAGTATGGACCTTTTATGAGAATTACTCTTTAATTTTAACATGGATAAGAAATTCTGCATGGGAATGCCAGACATGCCAGATTCCAGTTCGGGAGGCCCATATTCCAGCTTGGGACCACTCAGTAACACCTGCTCATTATCTACACAGTAACACCTGCTCATTATCTACACAGTACCATCTGCTCATTATCTACACTACATGTACTTGGCATTTGGAACAGTAACACCTGCTCATTATCTACACCATAACCAGTGTTGCCAACAACATCTGATTTTTGGGGGTCCCAAGGACCCCACACTATCAGATTTGGGGGTCCCACTGTAAAATCTGGGGGTCCCATGGGGCCCTCATCTGAAATATTGATCTAATTATAAAGCACTTTATTAAACATGTTGAAAGCACTAGGTATGACATTGTGTAAATAATGTTAATTTGTATATAGAGAATATTAACTATGCATAGTTTATTAACCTTTAGCGCTTAACACTTTTGGCCACTATTGTAGATCACCAAAATACCTATTTTTGAAAGTTTAACACTGGAATGACTGGCTTTAAACAGTGCCAGTCATTCCAGTGGTAAATTTTCAAAAATATGTATTCTGTGATCTACAATCGTGGCTAAAATTGATATATTGAAATGGCCATTGTATATTTAACTAATGACATTTGAACTGCATATCAATAAACAATAACTTAAAGCACTGTACTTGTTTGTTGTCTGATAAACCAACCTACATTGACAACCTTGTATGATTAACATTTCCAAAGACCACTATATTAGTAATTAGCTAAGACCACTGCATTAGTTTTTCTATAAAACCATAACTTGACTTTGGACGAATTGAAAAATTACGAGTACCTGTGGCGAGTTTGCACAAGGACGACTTAACCTACTTCGATATAATGCGCACGTATTTTTTTATAATGTAACTGGAATGACTAAATATAGTGGAATACATAGGCTAAGATCAGACAAAATAATAATTTATCAAAGATAATCTGTATAAATCAGATTAAAATGCGTAATTAGTGAAAATATATCAGCCAACAAACTGATATGTCTAATTCATAGGGAGTAACTATGTAACGCGATTGCTGATTGGTTGAAGCATAGATAACGCATTAGCGTGTATCCAATAAGGACGCTTGTATCAGGGAGCTTTGAGCTATACGCTGTTTGGAAAAATTACGATATCGTTGAACATCGTTGCTGGGATGAGCTTTTGAGTTGAGAAATTGGGAACACCTAACGATCGAGTATTGTTAAACATTATAAACACTAATCCATCAGTCAATCAATCAGCCGCTATTGCTAAATAAAAGACGGCTTATAGCGCTTATTGATACGGTTATTCAAACAGCAATACACAGACACCGCCGCTAATCCGTCAAATGACCATTCAAATGTAAAAGATATCACAATATCTTCCATATATTCCTTCATCCATTTAGATACTTTGATAAGTAAATGGAAAAACATATTTTGGCTGTAGTCGTTGCTGCTTTGGGCAAGTAGGCATGCGCAAATTAATTTCAAAATATTTAGCATATTAGTTATAACAACTTTGTGATCTGTCCAATGTTCTGAGATGTGAAATGATTAAGACGCCCAGACACATATGTATATGCTTGATCAGTTGTATTGGATTTCTCAAGCATGAGTTCCTCTAGAGGGAGATTCCGCTGTTATCCAATCAAATACTGACGCGTCACACTGACGTTTAGCACAAACGACAGAAACATGGCGGGTATTTTTTGCAATTTGTAGGCCAAACAAGGCGACTAACATCGGGCTTGTAAACTCATTATTTATCAAAATTAGATCAAATAGAATACTAAGGATGATTTGGGGATTGTGTTTACAATTAAATGTGGTGGTTGAATCTGATTTATGGGCATTAACAACTTTGAGCTGTGCAAGAAAACATACAACAAATCATAGTCTTAAACAACACAGTAAGTTCGTTTTTATCGAACACACAATGCATTAGGTATATTTCTTGAAGTAAAAACATGCACAAATAAATATACACACACGATAATATAATCGATAATTAAGCACACGCAAAGTTACCAGTTTCTGTTACACTTTTTCACTGCGTCCCTCGAGCGTCCGCGAGGACGCTCAGGGTTAATTTTTATGCGTCCCTCTGCCATTTTTATGCGTATATACGCGCAAAAGGACGCATAAGGGCAACTCTGACCATAACACCTGCTCATTATTTATGAGAATTACTCTTTAATTTTAACATGGATAAGAAAATCTGCATGGGAACACCAGACATGTCAGATTCCAGTTCGGGAACCCCATATTCCAGCTTTGGACTGCCAGATTTCATGTTTATGGGCCATGGATCTCTATAATTTAAATACCATTGAAAACACTGAGTGGTTCTTTAATACAGGAAAGGCGCCTAAAATCCCACCTTTCTCAAAGAACCACCAGCACTTGGCCATGTACATGTACCTCAGTGTAATGAAACAAAATAAATCTTAACATATGATGATTTCATTCTGTATAAATTAATGTAATTTTTTGATTTGTGAATTTGAATTAGGACTGTGCCTCTAATTTAATTTCACAACTTAAAAAACTATATTAATTTATACATTACTAAAAACATCATATATGTACGCTAGGAATTATCTAGTTTCATTACATTGAGGCACACAGGTTAAGCCTCTAAAACTATAAAATTTTAACAATTTTATTTTCAACCATTTTAGTGTCAATATGCACCTTTAGCCCTTTACCGGTCAAAGTTGGTTAAGAAAATCAAAATATTTCCTCACTGAATGTCCATCTGCAGGTAAAGAGGAGAGTATTTTTGAAAATTTACCATTGGAATGACTGGCTTGATTATCGAGCCAGCCATTTCTGTGGTAAAATTTTAAAAATACTATTATCATGGCTTGTTGGAATTCAGAAAGACGACAATGGTACAGTGATGTCAATATACTGTGTTTTGAGGTTGAAGTAGTTTGAAAACATCCTGCAGCTGCAAGCAGTCCTTCTTTAGCCACTGTTTCTGGTCCTCAGCGAGTGTCCTTAGCTCCCTCAGGTGCTTTTTCGTGGTTGTCAATGTACCTAGTCCACATTATTGTAGAACAGTACATAGCAGGTTTGTGCAGTGGCACCCTTTACAAGCTTTGTAGATGTTGGCACTGAGTAGGCCTACAGCAAATTCCAATGGTACAGTACTAATAAAACAAGATGCCCAAGGGGCCTGTATCACTCACCTGGCTCATAGGCATTTCAACTAGAAATTGAATGGTCAATAACAATAAGTAGAACTCTAATGAGTTGAGCAGACAAACAGAGGTCATGTTTCTTTAGGTATCAACTTCTCTTGAACAAACTTTAACAGCCCGTAGTCATCAGTATTATAACTCCCAAATTTCGGCTAAATCCGTTCAGTGGCTCTTAAGACGAAGTTGCTTTCATGAAAACCAGCCCAACCATTTGGCAAATCAAGTTCCCTTGAACATACTTAGTTCAGCTTATGCCCTAAATATTATTTTATGAGTTTTGAATCAATCGCTCAAAACAGTTTCAGCGAAGATTTCAAAAGATATTTCTAAAAAATTGACCAAAGTCCATCATGGCTGTCGGCCAAATTGGCCGATCAGCTTCCTTTGAACAAACTTAAATCTTCATGCCCTAAGGATGTTTCCTGCCAAATATAATTGAAATCGGCCAAGTAGTTCTCAAGAAGACATTAAAAATTTCCCATTGCTTTAGCATGGGAGCATTTGGCGGGAAACTTATCCAAGATGGCCGCCAACCTGTTTATCCGACAGTTTCGAAAATTGCAAATTTGAGATCAAAATACCCAAATAAACATAAAACCATCAAATAAATAAATCCAATAGGGCCCGCCAAACACGCTATATTTTGATTGGCCCACGGAGGCCGTGTATTTTGACGGACCAACTTTCCATGAAGTAACTTTAATGGCCCTTAGTTCCTAACCATATCTGCCAAATTTTGGCCTGATCCCTTCAGCAGTTCTGGAGAAAGCATTTTCGCTAAAACTATGTCAACCAAGATGGCCGCCGAATCATTTGACCAATCAAGTTCCCTTGAACAAACTTGGTTCAGCTCTTGACCTAGATCATATTTCATGAGTTTTGAATCGATTCCCCAAGCGGTTTCTGAGATTTTTAAAGATGTTTCCTAAAATCGGCCGACATCCAAGATGGGCACTGGCCAAATTGGCCGACCGGGTTCGTTTGAACAAACTTGGATCCCTATGCCCTAAGGATGCTTCCTGCCAAATATAATTGAAATCGGCCCAAGTAGTTCTCGAGAACACATTTTAAATTTCCCATTGCTTTAGTATGGGAGCCTTGGCGGGAAAATAATCCTAGATGGCCAATAAACCGTTTATCCGACAGTTTTGAAAATGGCAAATTTGAGCTCAGAATACCCAAAAGCATATATAAAAACAATTTCGGCCTCAAAATCCATCAAATAAAAGTCTAAAATTGCCGCCAAACATGCTACATTTTAATTGGCCCACGGCAGCCATATTTTTTGATGGATCAACTTCCCTTGAACAACTTTAATAGCCCTTCATCCCTAATCATATCTCCTAAAGTTCGGCCTGATCCCTTCAGCTGTTCTGGAGAAGTCGTTTTCGGGAAAACTAGGTCATCTAAGATGGCCGCCGAACCATTTGGTCAATCAAGTCCCCTTGAACAAGCTTGGTTTACCTCTTGCCCTAGATGATGCTCCATGAGTTCTGAATCAATTCGCATTTCGGAGAAGATTTTTAAAGAAGTTTCATAAAATTGGCCGAAATCCAAGATGGCCGTCAGCCATATTGGTCGATCACCTTCGTTTGCACAAACCTAGATCCTTATGCCCTCAGGATTCTTCCTGCAAAATATAATTGAATTCGGCCCAGTGGTTCTTGAGAATAAGTCATTTAAAGGAAAAGTTGGCGGACGACGGACACACAATGGACAGTCACCATGGCATAAGCTCACTTGGCCTTTCAGGCTAGGTGAGTTAATAATATTACCAGATTAGATACATGTCTTAGTCATAATACATGTACATGTATGTGTTCAAGTCACATGTCAATGTACGCTGCGAGGTCACATGGTTTCTCAATCATGTGTGCAAAATATCCACAGAAGCAATGGAGGTTGCATACATGTACAGTATGTATAAATTATGCAGCTTGCGGTAAGGAATGATACGATGGCAATGTATCTGATTTGACTAAATCAGTGGCTTCAAGAGCGCTTCTCAGCTATTATATGTCAAGGAAGTACTGAACAGGTACAAAATAGGCAAACTTTTTACTCTAGTCTTAAGCGTTACCTAAAATAATACATTCTTACATTTTTTGTCCGATTGTCGAGTTTTCTTGAAATAGTAGATCGACATCAACGTCAAAGTTACATGTTGAGATGCACCATGTCATCCCGCCAACAACCTATGAAGCAGTCAACAGAGAATGTGGCAAATAGTAACATTGCAAACTCATATATATATATATGCATACTCAAAGGCTTGGTTGGATATTAAAAAAGTCCACTCAAGGTATGTTTGGCTGAGGCTGAATGTAAAATATTACTCAGGCATGTCAGGACTAAGGACTACGACATGTAAATAGGGAAGTATATTTAGCCCGTAGGAAATAAGACACTCCTGCTCAGAGCCGTGTATATAGGTTACATGCATAAACATAATCAACCCACCGATAAATTCCAAGGCACTTAACCCATTAACACTAAAGCCGGTCAAACAGCTTCTGCATGTGTCTTGAGAAAGGTCCAATTGCAAACAAAGAGAAATCTTTTTTTGAAAATGTACAACTGGAACGACTGGCTCGCTAAATGTGAGTCATTCCAGTGATACATTAAAAAAATCTTGGCTTGGAAATCAACATTTTCTATGAGAAAATTGAAGTATTCTTTAAGAATTTTGACTATTAAAGGGTTGACTTACACCTTATCATCCTTATCTAATTCTTAAATCTTACCGTAACCGTATCTAATTGCTAACTTTTGCCATGTGTGTACCTTGTCAAATGCAGATAATCCCTTGATTCTGGCCCTGAAGTATCCAGCAGCCAAGAGAAGATCAATGGTTTGTTGTAACTTGATATTCTGCTCCTCGTCTTCCCGAGTTTCAACCTGTAACATGGAAATTGTGATAAACTAGAAATGATAAGACAGATGCTACTCAGACAGTGCCTCACGCTATCTTTAATCCATAAATGCTAAAGCCATCCAAAGACAACCTTTGCAGTGCTCTGGAGCAATGTCTATTCGCTGGGGAAGACTGAAGAGGCGGATTTTTTTCAAATTTACCACTGGCATGACTGCAATGAGAGCCTCGATAATCTAGTCAGTTACATGTATTTCAGAGGTAAATTTTCAAGAAATGTTCTTCTCTTCACCTGCAAACAGACATTACCTAAGCTCTTGCTTTTCTGGCCCTATCCTGACCATTAAATGGTTAATTCAGGAAATTTTTTAATGTTTTTATCTAAATTGAGGGTTAACCCTTCCATGACGAAGCCGGCCAAAACTGGCTCAAGCCAACTATACATTGTCTTAACCCTCTAACATTCGAGTCAGCTAAAAATGGCTTTAGAAATGTTCATTTGCAGAGCAATAGAAGATTATTTTTGAAAATGTAACACTGGAATTACTGGCTTGATAACTGAGCCAGTCATTCCAGTGTTTAATTTTCAAAAATTATATTTTCTTGGTCTGCAAATTGACATAATTTTCTATGAGAAAATTTGTAATGTTTTTTTCTAAATTGAGGGTTAACCCTTCCATGATGAAGCCGGCCAAAACCGGCCTCCGCAGAGGCTCTGAGGAATGCCTATTTGCAGACCAAGAGAAGACTACATGTATATTTGAAAATTTAACACTGGAATGACTGTCTCAATAAACGAGTCAGTTATGCCAGTGGTAATTTTCCAAAAACAGTCTTCTCTTGGCCTGAAACACAGGATATTATAGATATCACTCAATAAATCTGGGTTGTTTTGCCACAGGGGTCGAAAGGTAAAAAATGGATGGTGCATGGAAATTTGTAATCTTAGCAGTGCTGTAACTTAACATTCCATCATGCAGGCCATGCTAAAAAGTAAAAAAAGTGCCCTCATTGAATGTAGGTTGCCCGCATTCTATGTCATATAACAAATCAGTACACATACATGTAGCTGCCTTTTTATTAATTTATAAAATATTATATGAAGATCTTATTTATCAAAATTCAAAGTGACCATCATTTTGAAATTGTATTTCACAATAATATGAGATAAAAATTAACAAACTATTGATTTATCAATATTCAAGACACTGATACTTTTCCTAAGCATGAAAAATTGGCATGTTCATGATGGCATCCAACTTTTGAGATCCACATGCCCTCAGTTAATTTCAATTGCATCAGGGCACTCACTAAGTTACAGCACTGATCTTAGGTGCACAAGGTGCATGTGCACTTCTGGCTGATGTGCTATTCTGTCATGTTATGTACATGTATATCTGTTGCTGTATGGGTAAAATACCAATGTGAGATGCACTGAGAGCATGTCAAAGAAATTTCTTATTCTACCCATGCACCCTGATTCCCGCTCGTATAGATGTTCGCCTTGGATTGTTTCACTTTCACACATATCGAAAGAGGATAGGCGGTGAGGTGGGAATGTGAGGGGAGGAAAGGGCTGAGAAATGGTTGACGTTTTGGAACGTTTACGTCATGAATGTCCATAAGTTTTAAAATGTTGGCTATATATCATAACTAGAACAAGGGCAATGATTGCTGACCCTCACCCTCCTGGTTTTTTCTCAGTTCTCACACTGCAAAAAGTTTTAGTTTAGTTTAGTTTTCCAGAAAAGAGGTTGACAAAGGCCAGATCTCATCTCTCAGCAGCTGATACGTACTGCAACATTGAAGGATGTGCTCTGTGGTCTGTTCTGCTTCTCCACAAGAACAAGCGGGCGATGTCATAGGGTGGAACCGCCTGTACATGTGTTGGTTTAGTCTGTTATGTCCAGTTCTGAGACGAAAAATGGTCACTTGCTCTGGCCTCGAGAGATGATGCTAGGCATCTTCTGATTGAGGTGTTCTATAGAGTGACTTGATGATAGTCTTCATCTCTGTATGGGTAACCATGTTTTCTGTCTGATTCTCTTCTGCACCCACCTTTGCCATCTTGTTTGCTTCCTCATTTCCTTGGACTCCACAGTGTGAGGGGATCCACTGCAATGCTATCCGAAAGCATTTGATGGTTTGTAGTGCTTCTTCAAGTTGTGGCAGCTTACCTTTGGTGATAGCCTCAAGGACGGAGCGGGCATCAGATAAAAAGACAATCTGTGCAATAGGATCTGCTGTTCTGCTGATGGTATTAGCTGCTTGAACCAGTGCTTCGACTTCAGCTCTGTAGTTTGTGCAGTGTTTGCCTGTCGGTATTGCAGCTGACTCATGCTGTCCGTTTGGATACTGTATGTGCAGTCCGGCACCTCTGCTCCTAATTGCATCTTTGGCTGATCCATCTGTGTAGATCCTTATCCATGTCTCCTGAGGGTACATTTCTTCCAGCATGGCTAGGGTCAGGGCCTTCTTGCTCACATCACTGTGTTCATCTTTGGTTGTGAGATGAGGTACTGTGGTGCAAATAGCTATGCTCTCTAGTTTGTTTTCTCAGGGTGGAGGATCAAGGGTGTGGTTTGGGTCTTCTATTTGTGCTGACAACATTTCTTGGTGTTTCCTTTGAAGTGCTTTTATCTCTTTCACAAAACTTGATCTTTTAAGTCTTCCTGATGACAGCTGTGCTTGCCTGATCTTCATCGGGTGGTTGTTGAACGATTTGAACTTTGCAGCTTGGATCAGTGCTTTGCATTCCCTTCCTTTGCTAAGTGGGGGGGGATGCCTGCTGTCTGCTCCATTTTTTCTATTGGTGTTGATCTCATTCCACCAGTGATGATGCGCAGTGCCTGGTTTTGTACTCTGTCGAGGTTCTGTTGATGAGATTTAGCTGCTGTCATCCATGAGCTGGATCCATACTCAAGGTGTGGTTGTACAGCACCTAGGTAGATGGTCTTGAGGATCCTTTCATTGGCACCCCACTTTGTTCCTGCCAGCTTCCTCATGATGTTTAGCTTTCTTCTGGCCATTGCCTCTGCATTTTGGATGTGCTCCTTCCATGTTAATCTTCTGTCATAGGTGACTCCCAGGTATGTCTGCTGGTCCTCGTACTCAAGTGGAGTACTGCCCAGTGTCAGATTGCCAACCTTGGTTTTGGTGGACAGTGAGAATAGCATAGCTGATGATTTTTCTTTGTTGATGGTAATACACCAGCGATTGGCCCAAGCTGTAATTCTGTCTAAGGCAAGCTGCATTCTGTACGTGGCAGTCGTTGTGTACTCCTCGGTGCACCAGAGTACGAGGTCATCTGCATAGAGGGTTGCTTGGATCCCATTGGGCAGCTCTGCTACAATGTCATTAATGAAGAGTATGAACAGAGTTGGTGATAATACTCCGCCTTGTGGCACCCCTTGTCTCAGCAATACATTCTGTCCAGATTGTCCATCCACCAGCACCCTAGCTCTGCGATTGTGTAGTTACTTTTGCAATGTAATATTTCAGTTACTGTAACTAAACAAATTTTTCAGTTACAAGTTACTTCAGTTACATGAAAAATGTAACAAAGTTACAGTCAGATGTACAAGTTATTCCAGCCCTGAATGGAGAATTCTTCTCCAAAGAAATCTTCCCTATACTTCCCGGAGCCAGAAATTTTGATCTCTAGATACAGAAATATTAAATGTTGCTGCCAGTAGTATATATACATGTATCAGGCCTTTCCAAAATCGGCATAATGCTTTTTCCGTTCGCTCATAGGATACGCAACTATTTCCGACGCAACCTTTTTCCGTTGGCGTAATTCCCTTCATGTTGTAACATAAATACATGAAAAATTTTTACACAAAATCAGGGTTCAAAATATCCATTTGCCCGATTGCCCGGGGCAACCTTAATTTCAAATGGGCAACTATATATTTGCTATCATCGGTACATCGGGCAACCATGACAAATAGAGAATTAACTACAAATAATTAATTTAGATTGCATTCCAGGCCATTCGCATTGCGCAATAGCCTCATAATTTCCATTCAAGACATATAAAATGGGCCAAGGAAACGTTAAACTTTTCTCAAAAACCATGACAGATGTGATTGAGAATAAGCTCTCAAATGGGTACCCACCTATATGTGTATTTGGAATGCCAGCCCTGATGGGGTCACCCCTCCTCCAGCGAGATAAATGAAAACCTCGGATAGTGTTTTTAACTGTACAGTTCGAAGGCCGAACGACACTCAATCAAGTGCTCATTTTATTCGTGACATAAAGGGGATTTCTCGGTGAATCTTTATCGAAATTTGACAAATTGTACAATTTATCGATCCACTTCCCCGGTTTAAGCCATTTACAACCCCGAACAATCATTCACTCGTAAATGACGAAAATAGAATTTTTTGAGATTTAGAGATTTAAAGCCATTTCAAGGCTTTAAAGTGATCTAAAAGGCTCGAATTTAGACAATATGGCGGAGCTGTGTCATTTTGCAATTATTCCCTAGAGGGGGTTAAATGAATTCATGATATTGAGGAATGTGTAGGGCTGCGGTAAATCATCCGTCTGCTTCAATAACTGAAATAATAAAATCTTTCCTTTGAAAATCCGAACACTACATGTATAATGTTTGTCTGACTGTGACAGTTCAAATTCTCAGTGCTGAATGACTTTAGCAGTTTTGATTTTTATAGTTATATATTTATTGTTGACTTCAGTCTAGTTTCTGAATAATTCTTACTTCTGAGCATCTCTAGTCTATAATTTAAACAGTGAACGCTTTAAACAACAAATCCCTAAAAAAAGTTAACTCTGCAATGAATCATCTATCAAATATTTTGAAATTAATACAAAATCCAGTCAGATTAACTTCAAAATATTCAATAGAATATGCGATAGTACTACACATTGCAAAGAATCTGTTCATTCAGTGATTTGTCATTGACAGGGTTCAAAAATACATATAATTTCTATAGTTAATGCAGCATTGCTGTTTCTGAGAAATTATGAGGTCTTTTCTTGATAAATTACCTTCAACATGTTTAAAAATAATACTCGAGACATTTTCTTTGTCGTTTTTATTAGCATATTATCTAAGGGCAACGTTGACCTGTGGCGGGCAACCTGAAAATAGGTGAAATGGCATTACGGGTTGCCCGCATATGTTTTTTCATTTATCTCTACCCATGCAAAACACAATGGGTTACCTAAAACAAATTTGCTTAGGCACATTTTCAATTTGGACCTGCTTGTATATAACTGCTATAACATATGATAGTAAACAAGAGCATTCAGACATACATGTAGCAGACCCTCACCCTCCCATCTTTGTCACATTACAAACAGTTTTTAGATTTTTCTTTTTGTTTTAGGATTTTTCAGATTTTTTTCGTATAATGCCCACACTTGTGGAATCCTAGTCACACCATTTCATGTGTTAAAAATTTGAGCAGAATTGGACCAGTAGTTAACAAGATATTCATAGATCTAGATTTTGATAAAATCTGGATCCTGATTGTTTTATGGTGATTACAGCCATCGCGAAATCCTCTCAGATGGCAGGTTCCTTCATTGTGCTAAAATTTGAAACAAATCGAACCAGTAGTTTCTGAGGGTCACTAGGTTGATATCTCGACCGTATATTCCGGTGCCGAAGGTTCAATAGTTCCATATTACAGGGTTCGTTAGTACACAAACACACAACCCTCTTCCACACTATCCCCAAACAAAACCCCGCCCTGATAGACGAGTCAAATACAAATTTTGTCTTGCCGTCCGCTATCAGTTCAGTTAAGGACATCCCGCCTCTTAATACAGTGCACCAGGAAGTCCTGGTGAAATCTTGTCGAATCCTCTTCGTAGATAATAGGTAGCATTGTAGTGGTTAAGGAATGTTGAGACAATGAGGACCATGAGACCGTTAAGATGGTGGTAATTCCGTTGTGGTTCGCAAGTTCTGATATCGGAATTGCTAACTCTTGGGTTATGTCAAGAACAGGTACAAATGTAATGGCCCAGGTGGTCTTATTGCCTCACGCTTATCTGTTGGCACCTTCTCTGCTGTACTTCTCCACTTTCCAAATCACCGCTGTCAGCTTATGCCATGCCAGATTGGTCTTTTCAAGGATTGAGGAACTGTCGAACATCAGCTGCACTATCTGGTTCCTTCTATCGCTCTTCAAGCATCTTGCCTATAGTTTGCTCCTTGTTGAGTGCCAGTTGTAGGATACTATTAAGCCTGGATACGTAGTAGGAATGCAAGTCGTTGTATGCTTTGCAGCTCATTATCAGATGTTGTCTATCTTCATCTTCTTCCTGACATATTGGACAAGTTGGTTCCACCGTGTACTGATTAAATTGCACTCTGTTGGCTTGTAGTGTATAAGCACCAGTCAAGAATTTTGCCTTGATCGGTGCTTTTTCTACTTCCCTGGGATCTTAACCTACAGAAGACCACACATGACGAGTCCTTCCCATACAGATTATGGATGAGCTAAGAAACTGCAGGGACAAGGTCTCCTCAATCTACACATGCCACTTGTCTGTCCAGTATTCACAGAACTTTCCCTACTCTCTCCTTCCACATCTGTTTGGTCAGTGGTTCTTTCAATAGGGCCCAAGCCATAGGGAGCTGATATTTCCAGAGTCCACTTCACCAAGGAGAACCAGCTATGAGTGCCAATAGACTTCATAGCTACCTGCTGCACTGCTAGCGCATACTCTCTGGACTGACTTCCGACATATACTTCCATAGAGAGACAGTATCTTCCTGTCAATTGTGGCCTCTACAGGTTCGGCCCCCAACAGGCAGTAGACTGCAACACCTATCTGGTAGTGCTTGTACCTGCTTCAGTTTAGTATGATGGACCGTCTCAAGTTGCTGGACATCTACAACCCTTAGACAGCAGGCTTCTAGACCATACCATTACGTCAATCTGGGGCTGACGTACAGCATCCATATCTTATAGATTAGCCGAGGATTGAGAACTTGCTTCCCATGAAGACCCGCACAAATAGCGCATACATAGTACGGCATGCACTATTCACGAGAGGACTAACTTTACCACTGCCATCTCCTGTCCTGTGAATTCCCAGATAAAGAACATCTTCAACAGTAGGGACTGCCTCATGACCCAGTTTAAATCTTGGTGGTGCCACACCTATGCTAGCATGAACCAAACTTGCACATTTATTCATGTTGTGCAGAAACCATTTTTACGAGAATTGATAATACTTACAAGATGTACTATTATGGTAATGTCTATTATCTAGTCTAGCTCAAAATAAACAATTGAAACTCCGCACTCTCCATGGTCCTGCCCATACTGTGTCCGGGAATTACCATAGCCTCCAGGTACCGAGTCAATTCCCAACAACAGTCAGATTCTTCTTATACATGTATTTGTCTTGACAAACAGCGAAAGCAGCTCAGCCTCACCTCACCGGGGTGGCTGAGGCAGGCCATAGTACATCTGGGAAGTATTATCCATTCTTGTAGAAACAAAAGCGGATGCTTTTTTTATTCTACTTCAAATAATACTTACCAGATGTACTATTATGATAAACTCCAGATTTCGACAGCCGAGAAACTCTGGTGGGAGGATGTGAGGCTCGAAACAGCTCTCATCTACCATCCGACAGAGAAGGTTGTGAAGAGACTGGGACCCCAGCATATGCTTGGGTCCTGCCATCTGACTCATAGAGTTCGAACGAGTTGTCGCCAAGCAGCTCAATGATCACCTAGTAAGAAATAATCTTCTGGAACCTTTTCAAAGCGCATACCGCGAACTTCACAGCACTGAGACAGCCCTACTACGCGTACAAAATGATGTCTTATGTTCCATGGATGAACGCAAGTGTGTTTTACTAGTTCTCCTGGATTTGTCTGCCGCATTTGACACTATAGACCACGATGTCATGTTATCTAGATTAGCAGAACTGGGCATTTTAGACACTTCTCTTGCTTGGTTTTCATCATATCTCAGAAAACGCCATCAAATGATCATTGTGAATAATATCAAATCAGAGGAACATGAATTAACATCAGGTGTGCCACAGGGGTCGGTCCTGGGACCGATCCTTTTTACAATCTATACAGCACCCCTTGGAGTGCTATTGCAGTCTCATGGCATAAGTTACCATTTTTACGCTGACGATACACAGCTATATCTCGCATTCTATGCAAATGACCAGGTGAATGCTCGTGAGCGTGTTGAAGACTGTGTTCGTGACATTAAACTATGGATGTTAAGCAACTTATTGCAGTTGAATGATAAGAAAACTGAAATTCTGTTAATAACCTCACCGCACCTAAGACATAAGGTTGACATCACCAGTTTGCACATTGGGGAGGCTGACGTATCTTTCAGTGCAAGTGCCCGTAACATAGGCGTAACATTTGACAATTCCCTATCGATGGAAGCTCATGTTACCACTGTCTGCCGTTCCATATTCATGAACATTCGGAACATTAGCAAAATTTGCAGCTTCCTGGATGAAAACGCGGTCAAAACTCTCGTACATGCTACCATCACGTCACGCCTGGACTACTGTAACTCTCTGTTAATAGGCATACCATCTAGCCAATTAGATCGTTTACAGAGAGCGCAGAATACAGCAGCTAGACTGATTACACACACCAAAAGATTCGATCATATCACACCTGTCCTATTGGAGCTGCACTGGTTGCCTATAAGACAACGTATATGGTACAAGGTGGCTTTGTTGGTGTTCAAGTGCCTACATGATCTGGCCCCACCGTACTTAAAATCCTTAATCCAGCAAAGAGCAGCACCAAGGTCTCTTAGGTCTAGCACACAATTACTATGTACCATACCAAAATCAAACTTAACTACTGGAGATCTGGATTCTGGAACTCTCTTCCACCTGAAATTAGAAACTGCTCTAAAATTGACTCATTTAAATCACTACTAAAAACATATCTTTTCCAAAGAGCATTCTAAATTTTGTAAAGCGCTTTTGAGCAATTCAGTTTGGAAATGGCGCTATATAAATCCGACATACATACATACATACATACATACATACATACATACATTCATACATACATAGAGTGCTAAACTTCAATTGTCTAGACTGCGCTCCCCCCTCATTTGTCCGCACAAATTCCAGAGGGCTGTCAAAAGAGGAGGCAGACCCATGGCAGCCCCAAGTCGCAGCTAAGGCAGTCCACGAGAGTGCAAAGAAGCTACTACTTCTAATTTTGAAAAAACTATCAGTATATCGATTAGATTTTCAAATTTGAATGAGTCTAGTCTGTTGCAATGAATAAGCTACTCTTGAACCAGACTTTTACCTAATCAGTCTGGGAATTTGACTGTAAGTAAATTAATATTAGTCACTTAAACTAAGGAAACACTCACCATTCTGAGTGCTTGGTCTTGCTTGATCATCGCAGGAGCTTCGCCCAATCCACGGGTCATGTGCATCACTAGTGCCAGTGGAAGAACCCTATGATGTAAGTGTAAACAGTGGTCGGACGTGGCTTTAAGTGAGATTCAATAAATTGGCGACAGCTACCAAATTAAGTGCACTGGAGATATCGCGAAGGTAGAAATCAGTAAATGACAACTCAGCATGCCATTGTGCTACAGACATCACTTCCTCTAAAGAGACACCCTTATAAAGGGCCGATGCTGCTGCTAGTGCTCGGACTTGATGGGCGTTCGCACGATCAATCTGCTTTCCTGTTGCGATTTTGTGCGACATCTGAATAGCATCGACTATCCAACAAAAAATGGTGTCTTTCGGGGCGCGAGGATGAGGAGCTTTGAGACATAACCACAGAGATTTCGGGTCATCTCTCCACTCCTCAGTACATTTCTTATACATCTTCAGACATCTGACAGGACACCAAGCAGAAGAGCTTGGGTCATGTCTAATTAAACTTGGCAAATTGATCGGCTGTCCTGGATATGTAAGTGACTGATTCTCTACCAGGAAACAAAGACGTGGTAATAGTTTTAGACCTTCACCCGTAACGACAAAATGGTCTTGTTCGGCAGAAAGTGCATGAATTTTGATTCTCCTTATTGCCGATGCTGCTGCAACTATGAAAACAGTTTAATATCTATAGATCTAATTGGTTCAAAGGGAGCATGCCCTAAAACCAGTAGAACAAGAGATAGATTCCATGTTGGGATATGAATTGACTGTCTAGGTCGCAGATTGCTTATTTCTTTAATAACTTCATTTAAAGTGTCGTTCTCCACTCCTACAGCGGCCAGACTGGGAATGACTGAAGCTCAAGCAGCCTTATAAGCTGCTAGGGTTGAAGGTACAAGTTTGTCAACCTCGTATAAATGACAGATAAAATCTGCTATATGTTGAACAGATGCAGAAAAGGGATTAATATCTCTTCCCTTACACCACTCTGCAAATTTGTTGATTCTATAATTATATGTTCTGGTGGTTGATCCCTTCTGGCTGAAGAGACAAACTTCACTGCTTGCTCAGAAAAGCCACCCTCAATTGATCGCTGCTAGACAACATCCATGCTGTCAATTGGAACATTTCCGGTCTGTTGCAGAGATAGACCTTTGTTCAGATCCCTTCTGTGTGGAAGAGGAATTGGATTGCAAACCAGACGGTACAGCAGATCCATAAACCATGATCGGCCTGGCCAATGAGGAGCGATCAGTAGTACTTAGCATATGCCCTCTCTTATCTTTGCCAGAACTTTTGGGATGAGAATCGTTGCAGGATACGCGTACTCGCACATTCCTTTCCAACTTATTGCCAGTGCATCCACTGCTGGAGCTAGTGGGTCCGGATCGGTGACACGTCTGTGACCATCTTTGCATTTTCTTTCATCGCAAATAGATCCACATTAGGCTTGCCCCATGTTTGAATAGAACCTCCGCTACCGATTGGTTGAGCTGCCATTCCATCGGACAACAAACCGTCCTTCGACTGAGAGCATCCGCTAGGATGTTCAATCTTCGTGGAATGTGTGCTGCCCGAAGAATAACATTCCTCTCTTGGCACCACAGCAGAAGATTCCATATCATCATACACAACTCCGGTGATCTCATCCTGCCTTGGCAGTTCAGATAAGATACATTGTTACCACTGTGGAGTTGTCTGTCCTTATTAGGACAGTCTTGTCTCGGATTAGAGTCTCAAATTTTCGTAGTGCTAATGTCACCGCTTTGAGAACATTTATATGTTTCTGCGCATTGGCCCGATCCCATTCCCATGACACTGACTGATCGTCCAATACTGCTCCACAACCCATCATCGATGCATCTGTGAAGATGGACATCTGCGGTTGCGGAGGTTGTAGAGGAACACCTCACAGGAAGATTCTGTCTGATAATAACCACTGAAGATGGAATATCAATGGTTCTTTTACTGGAATACTTAAAGATAACGGATCCGTTCTCTGAGACCAGAATGACATTAAGTACATCTGAATCAGCCTGCGCCTGAGTGCCGCATAACGAACTACCTTCTCAAGAGATACTAATAAACCCAGTATTCTGAGAAATTGACGCGCCGTTAGATAGGCTCCTACAGAAATTGACCCCAGAACTGAGATTGAAAAGAATTCCCAGATACACAAACTCCTGGGATGGAGTCAATTCTGATTTCTCTAGATCCACAATCCATCCTCGGTCCTTTAGTACGGCCAGGACTACCTGAAGATTGTTGCACAGAGTGACTGGTCAGCAAACATGGATGCAACCTTGTCTTGCCGAGCTGCCAAACAAGCCTGGACCAATGAAGGGAGCAGAAGACAAAGCAGCCCTCATCTCTTGTACTGGTTCTACACAAGCGAGAACATATTCCCCTTCGCTCCGCCAATGATCTTGTAATAACCCTGGCCAGGCAATCTTGGGATAAGCGCATGGTGTCCCGGATAACTCTGGGAGCAGCCTATGACACTTCCCCACCTTCTGCCATGCAGGTCAGCATCCCCATCATGACGGTACAGCCATGGGAGAGCAGCCATAGCCACTCTCGCCGCATTCTCAAAAACGTTAGCTCATTGAAGGCATCTTTATTAGTCTGAGAAACCAAGGGTCGAGTACAACCCTTTTATATCTCACCTAATAGTCTATTCAGTGCTTCAGGTTCTCCGACTGAAAGCCGAGGAACACGGGCATACTGATGATAGGCCTGCTCTGGAAAGCGGACCCTACTCCTTATCCCCTTAGGGGCCTTGGGTAACATGTACTCCGGCTGAACCAGACGGTACGCCGTGACTTCCAACATGTCAGAAGTCTGAGTGTCCAAGGGTAGAGTTGGCATGGCCGAAGAGCCACTCGACAGAGCGCTAGCTGGACGCTCCGACATCCACTCCATCGCCGGATCGCATGGAGACACTTGGTCAGATGTCAACCCGAGACGGTCGGACATCCATCCAAGAACCTGCACCCAATCAACCTCGGTGTAGAATGATGATTCGTCCATTAAAGGACTAACATTTTCAACCTCCTTCTCACCCTTGGATGAGAAGGCCACCGACGACCCATGCTGAGAATTACGGATCAAACTTCCAATTCGAAGTGGGTCCGTGGCTCGACTACTTGCAGCTGCAGTATCTAGCAAATCACCAGATACGGAATCACCGCAATCCATCGGCTCCAGCACGGAAGCCGGGACTGCGCCCGCTAACGCGGCAGGACATGGGACTCCAAGAAGAGCCACCATACCTGCATCCGCGATGCCAACAGGAGCCATAAAAGACGGAACTCAGGATGGAAGATGCCCGACGCAACGTCAACATCACCACCCGGCTGACATATCCAAACAAAACCCAGGGGTGAGCCGCAGGAAATGCCGGAGTCTGTCACCTGTGAAAGCTCTTTCATCAGGAGAATATCCTCTTCCTCCACCGTCGGCTCTTGAGCCAATGCGAGAGAAGGGTCAGGTGCATGTTCCTCCACAGAACTGGCCGGACCACCGATAGGTTGTCCTACACCAGGCTGCATCGACGGAACAGTGGACTGAAACGACTCAAACATCGCCTTCAATTCGGCCGCCCAAACACCCAAGGCCGAGTCCATCTGCTCATTCAGGCGCTCCTCCAGTCCTTTAACTGATGTCTTGTCCTTTGAGATTCTTGTAGTTCAGATCGACCGGTCGGGTACCGGCCGTACCAGCTAAGCTGGGTATGCGTCGCTCGTCCTGGATTCGTTTCCTGAACACGCCCCAACCCCCCCCCACCCCCTTGGGTAGAGCCATAAGCATATATGAGCCTATGCGAGATCGCGTTGCGAAAACGACTAAGTTCGTTAAAACGGATGATGCGCATGCGCGCATCTAGATGCTATTTTTGATAGAGCACGTAGTTTACTACCAAGATAGGATGGCGCTTTTAGTGTACCGAGATGGTATCCTGTAATCCTTTTTGATTACCTATTCCCGTTAAATCTGGCATTAATCAAAACCAGAATTCGACAGGCTTTTGAAATCTGTAAACAATTTCAAAATCGGTTAAGAAATGGCTGAGTTATCCACAGAAAACCATTCTTGATTATATTCAAAATATTGCTGTGACGTCATAACCACGTGGAAGCAGAACTTCTAGAATGTTCTAGAACATTCGGCTGCGCTATTATTAGCCACGCGCTGATTGGCTGTTGCTCGAACGATGATTGGTTGGAGCCTGCGCCTGTGACATCACGAGGAATATAAAAGGAGACGCAATCAAGAGATCGAGAGCATCCTCGGCCATGGGCTGAACAGGTTGGATCTGTACCAGCTAATATCAGCGCAACAGACAATACGCGTATTACTTCGCTATGTGTCAGGTTTTTCTCCCGTAGCTGGCACTTGCTCAACCCACCGCACTAAAACAATTTTGTAACTCCCTACTTACGGGAGTAATTTGGAACTTTCTGATTACTGTTCACGAATATCAATATCTACTTCGGAACACAAATTTGCGGTGAGGCCTTTACGGCCTGAATATGTGATTCTACAGATGTAGAGGCAGGATGTTCTTTGATGGATGACTCGCCGGATCTGTCGGCCACGCCTAAAAGTGGTATTTCAACTGTCACCACACTAATATCGTGTAGGTTCTTTTAACTTTCGACCACAGCAAGTAAACTCTGCCCGGTGCGTCTTCAGAGCTGGCTGACGTACCCAGCACCATGAAGCTTTGTTTTGTATCTTCGTTTGCCTCTGACAACCCCCGCTTGTGATCGGGTTGTTTACAACTTCCATCCGTGCCATCGGTGTACGGGAACTTTCTTCACCACGGTAGTACTATCGTATCTTTTGCTGACTGCTCGTTAGACATCCTATTAGACTTACTGTGCTGAGCGATGCACTCCCACCATGAGTGTTCTTGTGGAAGTCTTGTTTGCGGAAAACAGCTTGCGGGACCCCACCTGCGGGAACTTTCCAGCTTCCGGAGAGCGCATCATTTCACGTCGACTACGGATCAACGTATCAATTTCAGTAATACGGTAGCCTAACTTAGGAATGACTACCAAGTATTCAAGTAACTATACTTCACAATTTAATTATTTCTCTATATGTATTTCGTTAATTATATTGTATCTGTAAGAACGGTCCCGATGACTAAAAGGTACCGTAACGGTCCTAGGACCGCTAGTTATAATTTCTGTATTTGTTTATAGTTATTCTCATTTTCCTCAATGTGTTTCTAACCGCACTATAGTAGGTTCATTAACTTTTACTAAAATATATATCTTAATCATTTGACACTGTATTGTTTGTTCTGGTTAGATTATGTATATATAAATGGCCAGTGGCCATCCGTTCATATGTTTTGCTTAGTTATAGAAAATATAGGACTACAGTGCACGTAGGAAACACTATACCGCAACACTTATATATATGCAGCACCTTCTCCCGCCACCAACAACTTTTCACTGAGGTCGCTGTCCATGCTATAACTTTGTTTAGCCCGGCATGCTACCGACTAACTATTCAGCTCGATAGGATAGGTTCAAAACGATTAGAGACACAGTCTTCATTACATAAAGTGTAATATATTCTTCTCTTCCGGCAGTGCGATAATCTAGCCCCGCTTCATGCTCCACTCAGCCTTGTGGCTTCTTAATTGTTTGGATGTCCCTATCCACACCATGGGCTGATCCGACTCTGGGAAACTATTGGGGTTTCCGAGCGGTGATGGCCAGGGTGTGGTGTCACATACATTTCCCTTGTATCGTTGGATACTTAGTAGTTAGCACTTTAGCCAATGTAGGAAAGCACTGCGAAAACATATATTAATTATTATTTTTATTACTGAACAAACCTCCCGCACCGCAGTACAAAGCTGCGCAACTTGTACATAAACCTAATGACAGGTTAAACGGTTAGTTCCATAGGACCGGTGACGGGCGAGATACGCATCCCCACCGAATTCCATGAGAATGTCTGGGCTTGATATTTATATCTGTCACGCGCTTGCGGGAAGGACATTTACAGTGGGTACTCGTCTCTAGCTCACACACACCCCCCACCATAACGATAGAACAATTGTCTAATAATGCTTTCGTGAAAAGTAACCAATGTCCTGTAAGGTTTTATGTGGTTACGGAGCGGGATGTCCGGATTCTTATCCAGTTCGGAGATCTTACTAAGTAACATGTATGAGCGCTGTCTTCAGTATTGCTGTCTTAGGGCATCTGACAGCCGTGTCTAATAGCTAGGTAGATACCAGCCATTTGCGGCCTAAAATAGTTGTTGTTTCGAAAAACGAAAAGACCCGTGCTGAGGAGGGAGAGGGCGAGTACGTATCTCGTCATCGTCGTCAGCATTAGCTGCCTGTTCATCCACATTCTGGCTTGGTAGAACTGGGGCTGAACTAGCACCGCGGTGCTCTGCGCTAACCGTGGGAATACTAATTTCCGTAGAAATATGTCTGGGTACCGGTGTCACGAGAAATGCCCAGTCCGAGCTCTGGTGCTGGGTCGTCACTGACACACGGTTTAAGCCGATCGAAGTGGATGACTGAGGTCAGGCCATCCGAAGCACGGATATGGTAGGTCACGCCCGACGTCTTACCTACTACCACATACTGACATAGGGGCCTTTCCACTGGTAACTCAGTTTGCTTGGCACGTTTGCAGACCGTCGTGAATCGTGTACCCAAACCACTAACGCTTGGGGTTGTTCTATCCTTTGCCGCAAGAGTTCGACATAGAGCGATGGTGAATTTTTCTCTCCTGATATTAATCTCATGTGTCCTGAAGCGCATGCACACCACAATTCAGAGCCAAAGTCTTCAATTTAATGAACTCATGAAGATGCGTTTTCTTGGAAGATTGTTATGTCTTGTTTTGTCACAATTGTGTGATATGGGGTGGGGGGCATCGATTCATAGGCTCTACCTGATGGTGATGGACTGCCCAATTGTGATTTATGTATTTTATATATTAAGCATGAAATATATAATCTTGAATCTTGAATTATTTTGGATGAAGCTGAGGGTTACGAAAACTGGTAACATCATTTTATTTTCTTTGCAGCGAGTTAACGTTAGCAAAATGAAGACAGCATACTTGTATTTCCCTTCCATCTGCGTCATACTGCTTGTTCACTACTTTAGAACCAGCTCGAAATCTTCCTGAAAATACAGAAGACGACATTTTGACAAGTTAAGAGAAATCACGTGATACCGAATGGATACAGAAAATACGGATCACTCACTCCAGTCCACAGACACATTTAACCTTCTTTCTTTCTTTTCCAATACTACACAAATTTCAACATTTCGAAGGCTTACATGTAGGTTGTGGCTACGAGAGTCATAGTTAGTATAATCAAAATTATAAAGGCAATTTGTAGAGGTGTATATCTTATATATTTATATGCAACCGACACAAAGTTGTTTCAGGAAATAAATTCCACACCAGATAGATGAAAAATGCTATCAGATATATATTTGTTAGGGGATTGGTCAGATAAGTGACTCTTACAATTCAACGCAGAAAAATGTAAATGCATGCGAATTAGTAAATCATCCTTAGACGAGTTCCCTGCTCTGTTTATATTCTCTATATAAATGATTATTGTCGTATCTATAATCATAGACATCCATGTTTAATATTGAATTTGACTATGTACCCTACTTGTCTGTCTTGTCCTTATTTACTACCCATATGTATCGCAAACCATAAAACATGTATTTATGAAACTAAAAAATTGTAATGATGATGATGTAAGTTGCAAGTAACAAAACGGTCTACATCACTGATTAAGGATAGATATAGATAAATGTGTATGTGCATTATTGTAAACACGGATAAACCTGTTTACAAGTAAACTAGATGAAAATGGGTTGTCATGATTGTAATAGATCACATCCCTCAGTAATAAACCGCCACTGTGATGACATGCTTTGTGATGATTGCTTTTACATAAGTTTTCCACAATACAGGCCTAACACCATCACACCCTGTTCTACAAACTCCTTGCCGGTTGCGGATATAGAAATTCTATACAAAAATGTCAATAATGAAATGGCGAAATTAATAGACTGGTTTGAAGTAAACAAATTGTCCTTAAATGTGTCAAAAACTAATTATATACCATTCACAAAATCTAAGAAACTAAAAGAAATAGCTCTCCCAAACCTCTATATCGACAACCAGACAATTCAAGAAGCACAATATGCTATGTTTTTAGGAGTATATCTGGACAAAAATTTTACATGGGAGAAGCATATTGAAATTATTACTACCAGGGTAGCAAAAAGCATTGGCATCATTCGCAGACTGAAACCCTATCTAACATCTAATATTATTAAAAACCTGTACTGCACAGTGATACTTCCTCACATCACCTACTGCAATGCTATCTGGACTAATACATCTCAAGCTAGACTAAAAAACCTATAATCTCTGCAAAAGCAATCTATTAAACCATTTTCACAAACAGCAGGTGGTCAGGATATCTTTAAATCAGAAAAGGTCTAAAAACTTGAGGACATAGGAGGGCTCCAACTATACACAATCTTAAGGGACTTCCACAATGGCAACTTACCCTCATCTGTATCTAACATTGTTATGCTCAATACACAATTGCATCCTCACAACACAAGAACAAGAAATAAGCTCCATTCAACACACCACCAAGCAAAAGCAGCACAACAAAAACCCTCATACAAAGCAGTTATGGAATAATACAGACACGAGCACACGCACAGACATCATAAAGCTACAGTACTTTAAGCAGAATATCAAAAAGAAGATTATAGAAACCTACTAGACTCTGGAAAACACTCACCATCATGGCATGCTATTCTCATACTTGCACGCAGTCACCAGATACAAATAATAATAATAATAATAATAATAATAATAATAATAATAATAATAATAATATCTGTCATAATGGTAACAACCAAACAACTACCTCTACCATCACAGTCTAAAACAATTTAAAAAAAAAAAAATTAATACTTTGTCATTGATAATAAGAATATGTAATATAGAATTATTAACTTAAGCAAGATAAGCACACATCCCTCTGTCATGTCTTTCCCTGTAAAAATGTAAATTGTCATACGACTATTAACTGTTGGACTGCTGGAAGCCAGCGGACAATAATTCCAATTGGCAATGACTCTGGATTGGCTGAGTAGTTTAGAAAATTTTTTACTGAAAGTTGCTTGTGGCTTAGCCACTGACAACGTTCAGTCAAATTTTTTTAGAGGCACTCAGCATACCCTGAGTTAGGCTCCATGGAAAATGTAGACTGCAGAGGCTTGGCACCGAGACAGTTAACTATATGTA
Source organism: Chaetoderma sp. LZ-2023a (assembly GCA_034401795.1). Lineage (NCBI taxonomy): Eukaryota > Metazoa > Mollusca > Caudofoveata > Chaetodermatida > Chaetodermatidae > Chaetoderma > Chaetoderma sp. LZ-2023a. The sequence goes on from CM067365.1 coordinate 13,435,053, forward strand.
TATATAGGACTATAACATGTTAACCTTATGTATTCAGTATTCTCATGTCCTATATTGTTGTTATATGTTATATGTAGGGGTCCACCGCCACATAGGCTCTGCCTTTGGTGGACTACCTGCTGTGAAACTGTAAATGTATATTCTATATCAAAATAAATAATCTTGAACTTGAACTTGAACTTGGATCAAGTAAACACTCCCGCAACCGAAACCATCACTGTAGCTGTAGCTGTAAGTGCTGACATAACAGAGGAGGCAAATACCATCTGTCATGCTATCAGCACTTCCAGTACAGATACTGACCAAACTGAAAATGGCCCTGGTACATCTGGAAATATAAATCACTCTGATATAGTAACTGACATAACTGTAAATGATCCATATATTCCCGTCAGCGCAAGTCAGGCTGGGAAAAATGACACTAGTATAGCAAACATGCTGATTGATTGCAAGTGTGCATGTGGAGCTCCTGATAATGTATACATGATCAAATGTGGTAAATCATGGTCTCACTATATATGTACACATCTACCAGTGTATATGCTTAGTGCTCTCACGTCAACAAAAAGGATGTTCACATGTGAGTCTTGTACTCCTCTCTCAGACCAGATCTCGGAATTTCTTGCTTGGCATGTCCAAAATTATGACTGTGAATACAATGTTATCAATAAGCTAAATGGTGAAGACGCAAGTGCTAAGATTATCGAAAAATATAACGTCAAAAACACTAGTAAATTACATTCAGCTCTTAGTATTATAAATTCAGGTCAGAGTGACAAAAGTTCAACTGATTCATTATTATCTGTCCTGTAAGATATCGAAGAAATCAAGGCAAACCAAAATATAATGCAGAAGCAAATTGATAGGTTACACATCAAAAAAATTGATATAGCAGACACTGACTCTGATTCAGGTGATGAGTCAAACACATCTATCAAAATAGGCTTGGACATGCTTTCCCCCAGAGCATACAATTCCACACAAATCACTTAAACAAGTTAGTCAGGCCTCAACATATGCCACTTACAACAAAAACAAATCAAATTTCCAACAGCAACCCGATCAACTAGACCAACGAATCCTGAATAGAAAAGAAAAACAAGCACCTACAAATCATGGTTCAATTTTACAAACATGTACATAAAAAATTAGCACAGATAGACACACTCATAACAATTCCAAGCAGGTCCATTTTCCTACGAACAATATGGCTAGACTGGAACAGTCTCATCCACCTTCAGCTAAGCCTTATTTCTCAAAGCTTTCCAAAAGCTAGAGAAAACAGATTTCCTTCTCGTCGATCATCACCGCTACATCATGGGATTAGAGCAACACCTGAAGATTACAGGCCATATACCAAGGTAGTGAGTGATATCCCATACCATCAGCAATCCAGAAGAGAAATGACTACTACATATAATCATCCTAGTGGTACTAGACAACCATTCCAACATCAAAATCCACGCATATCATTAGATAGTAGCAAAGAACATAGGCACATACTTTTAGTAGGAAGCTCTACACTGCGTAAACTTAGCGGAAGGTACATGTCTTCAGAACATGTCACATTCACTATCAGATCATTTAGTGGAGCTAGAATTAATGATATCACTGACCAGCTAGACCAACTAATGTACACCGAGTTTGATGCTGTGGTAGTACATGTAGGCTCAAATGACATTGGTAAGCGTAGTTGCAGCAGTATGATCAAAGACTATGATGAACTTATTCATAAGATCAGATCACTGTTACCGTCCACTAAGATCTTTGTGTCATCACTACTACTACGCCATACAGACAGGCGTGCAAACTGTTTAGTAATAGAGTTTAACGGTATGTTAAATTCGTTGGTTTTTTGGTTAAATGTAACTTTTCTTGATAATTCTCAACTCTTTTCCAGTCCAGAAGGTGATATCTATAGAGAACTCGTCTGGGACCACGTACATCCCAACAAGCAGGGTACTAGGCTTTTGTCAGAGAATATCACCAATTATCTCTCTGCTCATATGGATATAGCAATAACCGCCACAACTGATTCTCAGGATTTTTTAGTAGCGACATCTGTTTGGAGGAGCCAAGGCAGCCAGTAAACTCCTTATCATATCCTAAAGCTCACACAATATCCATAACAAACAAATTCAATCCATTAGTAATAGAGACTCAGGTAAATCAGAAAGGTAATGGATGCTTGTATCATACGGTTAGAGCTATAAATGGCTGTGATAAACATCAGTTGCACACTGACAACATTCTTGTCAATGGAACAAGAGAAACAATTATTGTAAATGATGTAAATATTGATATTCTAAATAATCATGTTAACAATGATGTAAGTTATGAAAAGCAAAAGAAAAAATTTAAAACCAATGCAAAACACATAAACAAATTCATGTCCATACAAGGTAGTAAAATACGTAAATCAATTTCATCGACAACTAAAGATTCACTTAAAGGTTTCTATACTACTACTGATAGCTTATTAAACAAGCGTGCAGAGTTCAGTGCTATTGTTGCTGAACAAAATCCGGACATAATAGGGGTTACAGAGATCATCCCAAAAAATGTTTCTATAGACCCCCAAGATAGCGAATTTGCACTGGAACAGTATGACTTATTTACAAACATTAGTGAAATCACCACTACATCTCGTAGGGGGTAGCTTTATATATAAAAAAGGTTTTAAAAGCTAGCCCTATTCATATACTTGGGGATGATAAGTTTGCCGAGTCTAAATGGAGTCAAATTAAGCTGGAGAACAAAGACTGTCTTATTATTGGATGTGTATATAGGTCGCCCAACTGTAAACATGAAAACCATTCCTGTTTAATAGACTTATTAAGAAATGTAGCTGACTTAAAATCTAGCCATCTTCTGATAATGGGTGACTTCAATTATAGTCAAATTGACTGGACCATTGAATCATCAAATATTCAGCTTTGCTCTGAATCAAACTTTCTTGAATCAATTAAAGATTTATACTGGCATCAGCATGTAAAAGAGCCAACTCACTTTAGAGGCAATCAAACAGCAAATACATTAGATCTTATAATATCAAATGAGGAGAATATGGTAGAAAATATAATCATAAGTGCACCTATATGAAAGAGCCACCATGCAAGCATAAGCTTTACTTTCAATTGTTATATAAATACCATCTTGCAAAACCCTCACTACATTTTCAATAGAGGTGATTATGATGGTATGCGTGCAGATGCTGCAAATATTGACTGGACATCTAAATTATCTGCTGACATTGAGCATGATTGGTGTGAAATATTGAATGAAATTAAAAGGCTAACTGATTTATTTGTTCCAATATCTAAAATTAATGCAAGAAAAAAATCAATGTACCTAACCAAAACTGTCTTTGAAACTCTAAAACAGAAGAGACTTGCCTTTCAAAAATGGGAAAAAATCACATGACAATACGGACTATTTGTATTACCAAAAAATCAGAAATCATACAAAAAAGGAATGTAGGAAAGCAAAGCGAAATTTTGAACAAAAAATAGCAACCGAATCAAAATGTAACCCGAAAGCTTTCTTTTATTATGCTAAATCTAAACTGAAAACAAAAAATTCTGTATGTGACCTAAAGAAACCAAATGGAACCCTTACAAATTCAGATTCTGAAAAGGCTGATGTCTTAAATACATTTTTTACTTCAGTCTTTACGCACGAGGATATGTCCCATCTGCCCAGCTTTAGCTACAGACAATATTCCACAATTCTAAATGAGATCTTAATTACAGAAGACATGGTGTTAAAAAAATTGGAAGGTATCAATACGAATACATCTGCTGGCCCTGATGGGATATATCCACGTATTTTGAAAGAACTAAACAGCCTCATAGCCTACCCCCTTCTTCACCTCTTTAGAAACTCGCTGAAGCAGGGAAATTGACCATCACTTTGGAAACTGGCTCATGTATCACCTTTATTTAAAAAAGGTGATAGGCATTCCGCAAACAATTATCGTCCTATTACTCTGACATCAGTTGTGTGTAAAATACTGGAATCTCTAATAAAAGACCATTTAGTAACCCATTTGGAAACTAACAATCTGATAACTAAAGACCAGCATGGATGTATTAGGGGACGCTCATGTGTCACACAACTCATTTCCATTCTATATATTTGGACAGATGTCTTAGATCATAACGGGTTGATTGATGCTCTCTATTTAGATTTTGCTAAGGCATTCGACACTGTACCACACGAGCGACTTCTACTCAAACTTGAGAAATATGGTATTCAGGGAATGGTCTTAAATTGGATAAGAGGGTTCTTATGTAATATAAAACAACTAGTGGTAGTGAATGGTACACACTCTAAAGTAGCGCAAGTTCTCAGTGGGGTCCCTCAGGGTAGTGTTCTGGGCCCACTTCTTTTCATTTGTTATGTAAATGACCTGCATGAAAATATAAACTCACCCATTCACATGTTTGCAGATGATACAAAAATTCATAGAGAAATACGCTCCATAATAGATGCATCAGAACTTCAAGATGATCTGAACAACATAGAAGATTGGTGTTGCACATGGCAAATTCTTTTAAATCCAGAAAAGTGTAGTGTAATGCATTTAGGATCAAATAACAAGAAGAATCCATATTATGCAAACAAAGGGGGTACACAAGTCAAACTAAATGAAGATATTGTCATTAAGGATCTCGGTATTAACATTGATAATCAGCCGAAATTTGGTGAACACTGTAAGACACAGGCAAATAAGGCTAACAAAATTTTAGGATTAATCAGACGATCTTATACCTATTTGGATGCACCAACGTTAGTAAAATTGTACACTTCGCTTGTAAGGCCAATCCTGGAATATGGCAATGGCGCATGGTACCCCATGTTCATTAAAGATTGTGAAACCCTCGAATCTGTACAAAGAAGAGCAACAAAAATGGTGCCTTATTTAAGATCTCGCAGCTATCCTGATAGACTTAAACATTTGAAGCTCCAATCATTATACTATCGGCGTGCAAGGGGGGGGGGGGGATATGATTGAATCATACACACATCTACATAATATTTATAATATTCAAAGCAAGTATCTTGAATTAGATAACAAAACCAAAACCCGTGGTCATAGCCTGAAATTATCCAAAAAGCGGGCAAATAAAACCATAAGACAGCATTTCTTTTCAACTCGTATCACCAACAACTGGAATGGGTTACCTGAAACTGTCGTAAATTCCCCAAGCTTAAATAGCTTTAAAAACCAATTATATATATATTGGCCTACCTTTTGGTATATATAAGAACCTATGCACAACAGGTGCTCTGCAGTAAACATTGCCTATCTTAGAAACTTATAAGGTGCAATGCATTTACTGTATTATCTACCTACAGGCTAAGTGGCCTATCAAGGTAGTATATGATAAGTAAGTATAAGTATGATAATAATAATAATAATAATTATAATAATAATTATGATGATGATGATGATGATGATGATGATGATAATAAGAATAATAAGAATAACCCAAGTGATTAACTCTTACACACCCTGCTGTTACAGTATTATATGTTAGTTCGCAGACTGAGAGGCCCACTCCTGGAGTTTTTCTTTCCACTGTAATGACTAACTAGATAATTGAACCAGTCATTGCAGTGGTGACCTGTCCTGGGTGGGTGGAGGTATGTGTGGGGGTGTGTTTGGGGAGGGGTTGGGATTAGGGTGGTCTCCTCTTGACCTGCGAATCAACATATTTCCTTTCTGAAATTTAAACTGTTTATGTGGATCAGGGGTCAAAGGGTTAATAAGGAAGTAATAAATGTAATGTCTGAATTTGTAATTGTTTGTGTAAGTTCTGTCTTGTCTAATTTATATATTTATCTGTATATATGTGTGCAAGGTGTCCGCCATAACAATAGGCACTGCCTTAGGCGGACAACCTGGTATGATTCGTGAATATGTTTATTGTCGAATTATTGAATAAATAATCCTGAATCTTGAATATTGTTTCCGTATATTCATCCACTAGATTGGAGTGTAGCTTGCGGGGTACGTACTGGACCGCTATGAAGTTTCCGCCCATCGCACCGCAAGTGCATGATGACCGGGGTGGCTGAATAGTTGTGAATCTCGGGGTTGCGGATCCCGTATGACGTCTCTCTGAGAAATACAAAGACCGACTTCTAGAACCAGTGGAACACTGAACCACACTGTGTCGTCCCAACTATTTGTGTCACCGGGATGTCTATCCATACTAATTTAGAGATATGGAACAATTTATAATTAAACAGTAGAAATATTTATATACTATACAAACACGATGAATTGTTTGACAGTAAATGAGCACACAATAATACACAACATAGAGCTATCTGGTGTTCTTTCCACGTGGTGTCGCCGGAGGTACCACACAGGTTCTTGAATCCGCAGAGGTATCCCTGCAAGAGAAGCATCCGTAACGAAGTCACCAGGTAGTTTAATATAAACTAGTATACCCCTAACATACACACACACACACACACACACACACACACACACACACACACACACACACACACACACACACACACATTGTTGCTGCGAGAGTTAAGTGCCTCATGTTGGCCTCCGTTACAGGAAAATGCCTTCAACGCCGAAGCGGAGGAAACAGAAAAATGCTTAAGTGAAGATCCTAGTGAAACCATAATTAATGTGATGCATATTGGTTAACGTGAAGACAGGATGAACGATTTCCGAAGAATTCCCAAATCACCGTCCTACGGATCTAACAGTTGACCTGTTGTTAGGGTTAAGTTCCAACATGCCCAATATGCACTGCAGGCCGGTAAATAAACTAACTAATTTACATTTATAATTATATGTTTTTGCAGTTCTTCCTTCATTGGCAGGGTGAGCTAGCTAATCAGCACTTTAACCATCAACGCTCGGGAACCTCGGATAGTTTCCCAGGGTCGGATCCGATCAATGTGCTGATGGGGAGTCCAGACAATTAATAAGCCATGCAGCTAGTGGATCATGGAAAGAGACATAACTTAATATATATGAGGCCCTATAGGTAACTGGCCAATTTTACACAACCTTGCCAGAGTGCGGGGCTACATTACTGCAACAAACGGGAAAGAGGCATACACTAGATGTCTCTAATCGAAGAACTTGTCCCTAACTACTTTAACCTATCCTATCGAGCTGAATAGGAAGGTTAGTCGGTAACATGCCAGGCTCAAACAATTAGAGCATGGTCAGCGACTGGGAACAAAGTGATGCGGATATATCTGTTGCTGTATAGTATTTCCTAGCGTACTGCGGCCCAAAGTTTTTCTACAATTAAACAAAACATATTAACTGGATGGCTAACTGCCATATACAACTAACCGATGCAATAAATAGATTATAATTAAATGAAGTAACTAAGTATCACAGATTGATAAACTTAGACGGTGCGGCTAGTTGAAAGCACCTACAGTAAACAGGGATAATATTCACAGTAAAACAGAAATTATAAATTGTGGTCTTAAGACCGGTGAGGTACTTATTAGTCATCAGTACCATATACGGAAACAATAATTAAATGTACAATAGTATAGTTACTTGAGTACCTAATAGTCATCGGTACGGAACTGGCTACTATGTTACTGAAATTGAGGTGCTAACATATTCATAGCGTGAGTCGACACGTTCTCTGAGGCTAGAGAGATTTCCGCAGGCAATTTCCACACCTGGTTTCCGCAGGCTGGTCTCCGCAAGCAGGCTCCTCCAGACAGGGTAGATACTGTAGACACTCAGGACAGTGAAACAAAGCAGTGAAGAAATGTCTATTAGATAGTATACAATTTATACGGAAGCAAGAAAGTTATCCGTCCGGCAACGGAAGTAGTAAAGTTGAAGGTTGCCCATTAACAGAGAGTGCTGTATATAATAATAGGCAGTTACATAACTTGGTACACGGTGCGGGATACATCGCATAGCTCTTGCAGCGCACCCAGCTATGTTCCACCAGATTGTGGTCAAAAAGTTAATTAAACACAGACGACATGCAGTGCAGAGATTGAAGTCCCCTTTTCAGCGTGGTTGGCAGATCCGGCGAGTCGTCAACATAAAAAATCACCATCAGCTCATTCTGTAGAATCACATCCCGGGCCCGCATGGCCCGCTCTCGGAAAAGCTCCCTTCGGAAAGTCCGGATACGGAAGGTATGATTTTAAATTTAGTTTATTACCCCCGGATGGCCGTCCGGGGGTGTCCAAAAACTGGTGGAAGCTGAGGACGTCCTAGCACTGAGGATGTGCTGGGATCCGTAGGACACCAGTTGATGTGAGAATCACTTGTAGGTCAGCAGTTACATCCGTCCTAAAAGCAACTAAGTTCGTTGAAGCGCGTAGCACGCTTACCACTGCTTTGACAGAGCGCGTATTTCATGGCCAAGATAGGATGGCGCTTTTAGTGTACCGAGTAGGTACTATGTAATCCTTTATAATTACTTGTTCCCGCCGAATCTGGCATCATTCAAGACCAGAATTCGATGGGCTTTTCAAATCTGTAAACCATTTCAAAATCGGTTAAGAAATGGCTGAGTTATCCACGGAAAACCCCTTTAATTATCTTCAAAATATTGCCGTGATGTCGTAACCACGTATGCGCAGAAATTCTAGAACGTTCTAGAACATTCGACTGCGTCATTATTAGCTGCGCTCTGATTGGCTATTGCTCGACCGATGATTGGTTGAAGCCTGCGCCTATGACGTCACGAGTAGCATAAAAGGAGATGAAATCCAGAACTCGAGAGCATCCTCGGTCAGGGGTCGAATAGGTTGGATCTGTTACAGCTACTGTCAGTGAGACAGGTATTAAACAGATCACTTCGCTCTCAGTTGATTTCCTTCCCGTAGCCGGCAGCAGCAACCCAACCCACCGCACCTAAAGCAATTTTGCATCTCCCGATTGTTCCAGAGTATTTTTGGAAACCTTTTGATAAATATTGTTCACGACTAAATCAAGAAATAACTCGGAACACAAACGTGTGGCGAGGCCTTTCCCGGCCTGAATATGTGATTCTACAGATGTAGAGGCAGCGATGTTCTTCGGTGGATGACTCGTGGGATCTGCCAGCCACGCCAAAAAGTGGTTATTCAACCTCCCCAACACTGATGTCGTGCAGGTTTATTTAAACCTTTTGACCGCAGCAAGTAAACTTTACCAGGTACGTCTTAAGAGCTAACTGATGTACCCCGCACCGTAAGCTTAGTTATGTATATTTATCCATCTTCATCTACCCCCGCTTATGAACGGGTTGTTCTTAACTTCCATCCGTACCATTGGTGTACAGGAACTTTCATCCTAGCAGTAATGTTATTGTATCACTTACTGACTGCTCGTTAGACATTCTTATATTGTGATTACAGTCATGAGTTCGATCCGCTCCCGTCCTGGACTGCATGTGTGAATCCTGTTTGCGGGAACCGACATGCGGGAACTTTCCAGCTTCCGGAGAATGCGTCAACTCACGTCACACCACGGGTGACGTATTAATTTCAGTAACACGATAGCCCATCATTAAGAATTGCTACCGATTATTCAAGTAACTATGCTTAACATCTTAATCATTCCGTTAGTTACATTTGTAATTATGATACTTTATTTGTGTAAACAGTTCCGATGACTAAAAGGAACCGTAATGGTCTTAGGACCACCATGCCTAAGCTATGAAGCCAGACTTAAAATACTCAATTTACCAACTTTGGCATATCGAAGAAAAAGGGGCGATATGATAGAGACCTACAAAATCCTAACTAAAAATATGAACCAGAAATCTGTGAATTCTTTCAGTTAACAGAAAATCTTATAACTAGGGGTTATGGTCTAAAGTTAAACAAATTAAGAGCAGGACTCGTCTTGCAAAAATACTCTTTCAAACATCGAGTTATAGACTTATGGAATAGCCTACCACAACACGTATTGTTGAAAGACAAACAATATTATCTTTTGAATCTAGGCTGGGTAAGTTATGGAAGACTCAACCATTATTCTATGATTACTTCACAACCAATATAAAGCCCGGTTGGTATCAGACCAACTATTAAAGATGGTACACTAACTAATACCCTCGAGATAAAATTTAAAAAACCCAAACAACCTGTCATAGGTTATAGATTATGATTGATTGATTGATTGGTGAGTGAGATAATGGTAACCTGCAAAAACACGGAACTCACCTAATATATATACATGTTATAAACAGAGATCTTATTATTGACACAGAGGCGATCTAACCTGACCATATGTCCCTTGAAAGTGTCAATGGGTGAAGCCACGACTACCTCCTCTGTTAGTTTATTCCAGCAGATCACGCAGGATATGGCTAGTGTAAATTGGAATCATGTAACTCAATCACAGTCATGTGAAGATGCTTACAATACCGTCTATACTATATGCTCTAAGATCTACGAATCTGCATTTCCACTTCAAAAAATTTAAACAAAATCTAACTAAACCCTGGATAACAAGAGGATTTATAGCTGTCTGTCACAAGAAGTTATATATCAATTTCATCAAATATCCGACAAAATATTCACAATTCTAAAAGCAACAGGCTTAATCAAATAATTAAAACAGCAAAAATAAATTATTTTCATAATACATTTGACGAACAAAAAAATAATCTAAAAGAACCTGGAATCTGATTAAATCATTACGTATTCATATGGTGCATTGGTCTATTTGGCAAAACCATTGTGCCACACAAAACCGCTGTGCCGCTTATGCTTAGGATTCCAATCCAAAGAGCCAGGTGCGATCCTGTAGTCAGGCATGTCCCGAAGGTGTAAAAACCTGCGCCCTTCAATACGTCATTCTAATGACACGTCCTTCGGTGGGGACGTAAAGCAGTTGGTCTCGTCTCGTGTGGTGCCTGTGTCATGGGGGACATAAAAGAACTCACTCTGAGTGCCAGCCCCTGTATTGGGAGCTCAGCTGTGAATACACTATGATAGTGTAAATAGTAGATGTCGGATATCAGGCCTGCTATCAGTGTGCCCAAGATGCCATAACTGAAGCCTGTAAGACGCCTATCTAAAAAGGCGGGTGGTGAAGATGTGTGCAGACTGGACATCAGTGTGCAGCATAGCTGGCAGCCTGCTCTAAAACCAACCTAAATAAGACACAAAGCTGTCGGTGGCTCCCTGGTTCACTATCTAGACTGTCTGTAAATACGTTACACACAAATGTAGAAACACCCCCAAGGGCCGTGGATATGTGACCAGGAACCTCACTGAGCAGTGACGCTGTCAGTCTGGGCGGTGCTCCTAATACAGGAGGGACTTCCTAAATACACTACAATACACCACTGAACAAGCAAAAAACCAATTCAGAAACAACACGGTTTATTTACAATAGTACAGTCATAAATGACAAAAAAAGAAATAGCAGACAAATTTAATGAGTACTTTACTAACATTGGACCCAGCTTGTCAAAAAAAATTCAAACAAGCTCGAACATACATGTACATGACTATCTGACAGGTAGCTATCAATGCTCCATTTTCTCAAATCCTACTGATAGTGAAGATATTTACAAAATACTAATGCAAATTAATACAACTAAAGGTGCTGGCATTGATCATTTTAAATGGAAAATATTCAAACACTGTGTTGCAGAAATACTAACTCCACTGGATCATATTTGTAATCTATCACGGACACAGGGTATATTTCCAACAAGACTAAATGTTACACGTGTTACACCTCTATAGAAAGCCAAAGATACATTTGACTTTAGTAACTATAGGTCAGTCTCGGTACTTCGACTCTTCTCTCTAAACTCCTGGAAAAGCTGCATTTCAGTAGAATTACCAATTACTTAAATAAAAAACTCCATCTTATATCCATCCCATTATGGTTTCAGAGAAAAACACTACTATGCTTGCCATTGTGGATATGACTGAAAAATTATCTGTCTCCCTAGAGAATAATGAACATGTTTTTGATTATCTGGACCAGGCTGCATGAGAATTGCACCGATTCCCACCGGGCTAGCATCTATATAGATTGATGTCTCCAGTTTTGGATCAAAGTAACTAACAACTGAGTCAGCAGAGAGTTCATCTTTGGGATTTTGAAAGGCATTTTGCTGTGTCTCTATCCAGGACCATTCTATATTTTGCAGTGTTAGTTCTCAGTAGAGGCTCAGTAATGGTTGCATAATTTGGAATGAAACGAGATACGTAGTTTGTCATCACGAGGAAACTTTTCACTACAGCTGGTGTGCATGGAGTGGCAGCTTGCTGTATGGCGATGGCCTTCTGGGGGTCAGGAGATACACCATCTATGGAAAAGTTGAAACAGTAGAATGCAAGGCTTGTTTTACTGAAAACACACTTGTCTAAGTTCAGGGTAATGTTATTTTCATGAAGACCTTGTAGAACCATGCGTTATGAGTGTCCTGTGTTTCACTGAAAATAAACACATCATCTCACACGAGGTATACCATGCAAGACTTGTTGAATTTCCTGTTGAAATATCTCGGAAGTCTCTTATATCGCCAGAGTCCTTTGTGGGTTGAGAAACATGTTAGATACCGAGATTCTGGATGTAGCTCGATTTGGTGATATCCCTGTTTAAAATCTAATTTTGAGAAGACTGAAGCGCCGTTTAAATCATGAACTACTTCATCTATTGTAGGCATAGGATGTCGTTCATGCTGAACTGCTGTATTTCTAACATCTGACACTAGATTTGTCCTTTTTCAGTACAACCACGATAGGTGAACCCCATGGTGTAGGCCCTTCAACTCGCTCAAAGATGTCTGCTTGTTCCAGCGACATGAGTTCCTTCTCGACCAGCTTACGTAAATGAAACGGAATTCGCTGTGGGTTTTGCACAGCTGGTTTGGTGTTCTGATCGATGCGAAATTTGAATTGTTTTTTTAGCTTGCCAACTCCTTGAATTACATCTGCGAATTCATATATAAGTTTGTCAGGCTCTTTATTAGAACTAGCTGTAATCTGATTTGGAAACTGTTGTGGAATTGTGTTTATATTTTTGATCGGAATATTCAATAAACCAAGTTCTGTAGCAGTATCATAATCAAGTAGTGATCCACACTTTTGATCAGCCACATAGAACACTGTACTACTAAGTTTTTGTTTCGTTTCTACTGTGCCATTAACAGTTCCTAACATGCCAGTGGGATGTCTGAACCATACACGAACATCTTTGACTTTGATGATTTCAGTTTTATTGAGTTTTGTTTTGTAACGCTATTGAAGCTGAGTTTGTCAATAACATTTGCCGATGCACCACTATCAATGAGTCTATTTATATTTACACCGCCAATTAAGACATTTGTCTTTGGCTGTTTTGTACCTTGGCTAATGCTATATGCTCGGTTATTCACAGTGAAAACATACTCGTCGTCATCAGTTGTCTCTTCTTTATAGACAAGCTGATTTACTGATTTCTGTCTTGGATTATATTTTTGTTTACTTTGAAAGCTGTCTCTCTGATTGTTTTGTGAACTACGACACACGTTTGCAAAGTGATTTTGTTTGTAACATTTGTCACATACTTTGCCAATAGCTGGGCATATGGTGTCTATGTGGGGCCAGTTTCTACCACAGTTTCTGCATATTCCCCTACCGTGTGCATTGGCCTTAATCTGCGGTTCTTGATGACCGTGTGTACTCGTTTTAATTTGCTGTCACGGTTTTGGCGAATATTTACTGAACTGTTTCTCATCTTGACCAGGTGACACGAAATTCAAAGTATTCCCTTTTGTCTCTAAATGCATTTCCATATGTTGTGTGTGTAGGTTTGACGTTTCCAATGCACTCGAAATGTATAGTATCTTTTCTAGTGTAATGTCAGTTTCCCTTAGCTGTCTGTGTTTTAGCTGAGAGGATTCACATTTTCCGATGACTTGATCAGCAAATGCATCATTTATGTCTGAAAATTCGCATGTAGCCGCAAACGCACGTAGACGCGTGACGAATTGTGAAATGGACTCGCCCATTTGCTGATTTACCTGTTTAAATACATAGCGGTCATAACGAATGTTTTTTACGAGGGAGAAAATACTCGTCGGGTTTATCAGCTGTATCTTTAAAACTCTCACCTGGCTCGGTTAATCCACGAAATACATCCAATACTGATTCACTACCTAAATGCAACAACAAGGCTCTCTTTTGCTTGCCATTCTAAATGCCCGTAGCTGTTATGTAAACGTCAAACTGTTCTCACCATGTTGTCCATCGAGTCGATAATGACGTCTGATCACCCTTCGTCGCCACTGTAATATTTTGAAACTGCCTGAGCTGATAATTAATCAAACATTGAATGGGCTGTTAACAATACATAAGACTGTATTGTATGACTGAAGGTTACTGAATGACAAAATAAGACCAATACCCGGATGATGTAAATACCGGGAGAAATCATTATTATATAATGAATAATCATTAATTGCAAAGAGCAATACCAGGACATTACAGTAGTCTGTGGCGCACTCCAAGGTTCAGTTCTTGTCCACTGCCGTTTCTCTTGTATTTGAATGACATCCCAAAGTCTGTAACCATCTCTCTTTAATCCTCTTTGCAGATGATACAAATGCTTTCTGCAGCCATAAGGACATAGAAATTCTTTACAAACATGTTAATAATGAAATAGCAAAATTAATCGGACTACCCCCTCGCACCAACTGAGGAATAGTAGCCGACACGACTCCTTATATACTCTCTGGTGACCAAATTTACGTAGTTGGCGCAGTAGATGGTATTTTTGGTGCGGGTTTGCGTTTTTGAAGGAAGGTTTTAATGATGCCATACCCAGTGTAGTGAGTTGGATATGTGTATTTTGGTAATCGATCATAAGGTGGCATAGGAGTGTAGTCGCTATGGTGTAGTTGGTTGGGTAAGTGAGTACTAGTGTTCTATCAAAATGTTGTATTCTTGACAGGTGATATGATTGCCGCACCTTATGGATGGTTAAATAACGAAGCCTTGAGGGCAAGTGTTGATGTAGATGACGTTATGCATATTGTGTTTGTCTTAATCGCTCATGGGGTGGCGGGGATGGAGTGCTGGTTGGAATGCTGGACTGGGGGAATATTGGACTTGAATTTTCCATTACACAATGGTTGGCGCAGTTTCATACATCTTCCACGCAGGAAATAATCGATCTGAGAACTTATAGATCAGGTCACTTAGCCGATTGCCACCAGTCACCAAAAGGCGTCTGGTGCAATGCGGGCTGAGATCCTTGGGTGTTAAGTTCTCTCATATCAGGGGCATAACACTAGCCGCTGATGACGAGGTTTTGGTGCCTCCTAGAATAGATCATGTAAAGCTCAACTACTAGAGCACCTCGAAGATATAACAACCAAAAATTATCCAAATGAACCTATCGATGCAATATAGATAGACTTCTCAAAAGCATTCGATACCGTACCACACACATGACTCCAAACAAAGGTCAAAAGCTATGGTATAGGTGACAATCTAGTAAAATGGATGGAACACTATCTATGTAATTGAAGACATGAGAGTGGATAGCAATGACTAGTGGTGTGCTACAAGGAATTAAGTGTCCTGAGACACATACTCTTTACGATATACGTAAATGATCTACCAGGCCTACTAATCTGCCACTGCAAAATATGTGCAGAGTACACAAAAATATATGACAACCCAGCTACCAGTAAGATCCAAGACAATATGGACAAAATATGCAAGTGCCCGTGGACATGGAAGCTATCCTTCAACACAGGTAAAACGCATGTTTACATTTCGGCAGGAATAACCCACACACTATATACTATATGACAGATACACCCGATATGCTCCTTGGGAGTGTATATTGATAGAATCCTCTCTTTTGATATGCATATAGGAAATATTTTATTCAAGGGAGACAGTGCAATAGGACCAATAAAAAGAACCTTTTAGAGACATAGCCCTATCTACATTCACGCTCTTGTACAAGTACGTCTCTAGTGAGAACTATTCTCGAAAATTGCAACTCTGCATGATCGTCAAGACTGAAAAGGCAATCACAGCTATTAGAAAGAGTTCAATGCGGAGCAACAAAACGTATCCCGCAAATCATAGAGAATGGTTACACGGAAAGACTTGGAGCATTAAATCTAATGCCACTGAAACAGGCGGTTTCGAGGAGATTTAATTGAAAAATTCATGTTCATCAGGGATCTATATAATATTGATAAAGACTACTTTTTACAAACATCTAGTATTACACAAACGGTCATTACTGGTCATAACAATGGACACGCCATGCGTTTAACTGTCGCAAATCACTTTTCACACCTCTGCCGCCTGACCTATCCTATCTCTGAACTTGACTCTCTCTCTCTCTCTCTCTCTCCCTCTCTCTCCCTCTCGCTCTCTCTCTCTCTCTCTCTCTCTCTCTCTCTCTCTCTCTCTCTCTCTCTCTCTCTCTCTCTCTCTCTCTCTCTCTCTCATCAAATATGATTCTGTGAAATTAGTGGAACTGCACCACCGCTAAAAAGTCTGAATTCCATGCCCAAAAGAAAATAGTACCCTCTAAAGGGAGAAAAAAGTTAATTTAGAAGCCCAATCCTGTGAAAGAAAAAAGACCTCATCTTTACCCGAACCAACCACCTGCACGCCTACAGGGAACAACAGCATTTAGGATTAAGGGCCATATGCCTGACATGCCCAGCCGTGTTCATGCGCCTCCCACATGGACGTTATCATGCCAACAGACTTCACCACAGCCTGGTTCTTCTACTAACGAGTTGTCTCACATTCCCTCCTGCTATACAGCTCTTTGTGAACAACTGTGTATGAACTTTCCGCATCTGCCCTCTTCACTAGAACGTTTTCCCGCCTATGAGAAATTCCATCTTTGTCTCCATGGCCTGTTGTGCCTTGGAAATATACCTACCAAGGCTGGTTCGATGCCAGCAGCACCTGCAATCATGAAACCCAGACCCCTATGCCTACGAGTAAACTGTGGCGAACTAGTTTTACCGCCTTTACTAAGACTTTGACAGAACTCTGTTAAATCTTAAATGCAGTAATTACTTCAACTTTTTATTCTTTGCAGATTTATTTACTGCATTAAGCATCTTTTTTTCTTCTGCTATTATTGTGGCCTATTTTCTTTCCCACTCAGGTACTACTAAAGGAAATTGTTCATCTTAGCTGTCACATTCGGACGGCGATCTCACGCCCCGCTCGACATGAAACATACATTGGCGTAGTTTGTAGTGTCGTTTTTGGCATACTTAGTAGGACGTTCGTCTTAGCCACACAAATTGCAGGTGGCATCTTTGGCACAGTGCAAAGGCATCTAATAGCGCGGTGATCGAAGACACCGATCTTTCTGCCAAAAAACTGCCCTCTTTTAGAATATTTAGGCCCCCTACACTACACTTGAAACTCTCCCCTAAAACGAAAGTCGCCTGTGAATATGATCTCTGCGCCTTCCTTGTATATCCCATCAGGACCAGCAACACGCACCGTGTGTCTCAGGTACCATCAGGTTATTCTGGCAGGTCTCTGAGCCTTCTTGAGTAGCGAACTAATGTAGGATAAGGAAATTAGAGACTCCTGTATGCCACGTTTCTCAGCGGCCTTCTTTGCGCCTTTTACGCTGTTGCTGCCACTCTGTGGCCGCTGAAAACGATCTTAACATAGCAACTACATTCACATGGCTTAAGCCCACTCCCCCGGACATTTCTTTCTAAAGGCATTAACTTCTTCCGTACACTCTTAGCCTATTTTTATGGGTCTAGCGACCCTTGTCCCATCTCTCCAAGCAGATCTTGCAGCATAAAAGTTAGTGCATTACAGCCACTAGCACACATTAGGTGGACCCCTGAAGAAATCTCACCACAGCACGATTTTCACTGTCGATTATTGACTCCTCTTTTCTTTTCGTCCGCTTGGCCAACAGTCAGGTTAAAATTTGCTTAGTTACTTGACCTAGAGGCTCTTGCCCTTCGATTTGGTGACAGAAACAGATAACCGCAGCATCTTCGGAATCTTTTTCGAATCGACCGCACCTTTTCCCACCTGCCGTCGCTTTAGACAACAGTGTTGCCTAGACTTCACAGAGGCTTCCTAAACCTTTTCCCGTTTTAGTTATATACGAGTTGATCAGTGCGTCTGAAACTCAGTAGATCATTCTTGAACCTCGTCACGTCCTTCTTGGCGCCGCTCAAGCCGATCTTCATGCCCGAGTAGACGATTCGCCTGACTTTGCGAGGCTAGAGAGTAATCTAACCGATCATGTCCTTCTGCGGCCACCTGAGCCCTTATACCACAAAAAATCCTAGGATGGCTTAAACTGCTGCTTAGCATGGGATCCCCTTAAAACTGCTAGAGCTAGGCATACATAGAAGAACCGTCTCAGGACGACTCCAGAGAACATTGGATAAAAAAGGCGACAACCACCAAACATCATCTTGAAGAGCGAAGATTTCCCCCCCTTGACCGCACACCAAAGTAGAACGCACACCCCTGTTTCCACCTTGCGTGGAACATAGCCGACTTAGGCTAAATCACCAGTACCAACGACTGCTGGTAGAATTTCCATTTATCTCTCCCCCTCTCCTAAACTAGGACCCCCCTAGTACACGTTAGCGCTCGAGAGACTGCTGCGTGTAAGACCTCCAGAGCAATGACCTAAGAACGACTCTCCACCTGAGGATGATGCGACCCCTCTCGCCACCCCGCCTGCACACCTTTGAAATGACGGAAAATACTGCGCATGAGGGTCTCCTCTGCCACCACACTTACATCGTGAGAGAGAATCCACTAAAAAAACGGATGCAGGTTAGAAAGGTCAAAGACCACATGCGGCACTTTTCGCCTGATGAGCATGATCTACCACGAGCACGTTCAACTACAGACTCGCATACACCACCCCTCGCACATGCTTCCCATTCCTCGCGAATAACCTGACCCCGACCTGAGAGAACAATTCAACCACACGAGAAGCATCCACCTACCACCATAACTTCAACATCTGAAAGCTACATACCATGTCGGGAATGCTCGACCAGACCCGCGCAACTCTAAGGAGCTGCTCCAGCCAGCAAACGCTTGTGGGTGAGCCCCAGAGAAGCACCCATGGGACGGTGTCACAAGCCCTGGGGGATATGACCGAGAGAAGCCAGGAAGGGTTTGCACGCACAATCATTGTATTTCACCAATACATCAAGTTGACTGGATACTTTGATTGTTTCACCTGTATGCGTTTGCAATTTACAGTCTGTAAAGGAATGTGCGGAATGTCTTTTCCTACATGTCACGTGACAATAAAGACACACCCGCGCCAGTGACTAATTCCATATCGAGGTCAATGCCCGCAATATTCACAGGAACAGTCAAAGATGATCCAGTCTTAAGCTGCTCACACATACTGAAGACGAACAGAACATCTTCCTGGAACTCGTCTGCACAAGCACCGGACATCAGTTTCCTGTGCTTGATGAATCGATCTCAGTTTGTGATACACTTTCTTAATATGTCGCTTCCGTTTGCATACAAAAGACACAGTTCTTTGAATTTACAGTCCAGATGAGAATGCATGCTACCACAACGATAACATATTGACAATGTCTGATTTACAATTACCGTCTTTGTAATCGGATCTCGAGTTAGCTGAATGGCAATCAGGTTTACGAGCACAATGCCCCATTAAATCTCCCGACTGTGTTTTTGATCGAAATTGGGAATTTTGTACTTTATTTTCCGTAACAGTCCCATTGAGTTGAGTTCCCTCCATCCCACCCCCTTGAAGCTTGCTCCATAGACACTGCAATTTCAAACGCACGTTGAAAACGACAGTCCTCTGACAACAGCTTGAATGTTCGCATTTCTAAGACCACAAATGAAACAAACTCTCAGAGCTTTATTCAAATTACCAGCAAAGTCACACCACGAAGAACAGCAGCGACGAAATCAGACACAGATTCTGAATCTTTTAGCTATGACACATTTTTAGGCGAGAAATGTCTCTTTAATACAGACACATGTTCATCAAATGTTTTGACGAGACTTTAGGGATGGGGTGGGGGTGGGGTGATAGGGGTGGGGTGGGGGGGGGGTTCGCAAAACGATCTTTCAATAAAGATGTTTTAGCTCCCATTTTGGATGTGATATCTTAGCACATGTTTGCCGTGTCTGGAGCAATATCGTTTGCTACGAAATATTGTTCAATCCGTTCACAGTACGACTTAAGATCGACGTCGAACTCTTAAATCTGTCCTACTGAACCAATCTAACTAAATTGAGTCTCCATTGCTGCTGTTAACGAACTGATAATATCTATCTTAAGAACATCCCAGAACGTCGAAATTTGTGTTATACTTCTGAACTTTATTTAGGTCGCTGAATACTGGCTTAACTTTGTAATTAGTTCTGCTTGACTGACGACACCGACGCCCAGGCCCTTAAATCCATAAACAGCATCACTCGCCCTCATCTTAATAGTTACAACAGTAACAGGCTATGATTCTAAGTTCTAATCTCAGGATATTTCGTTTACACAATAGAAATCAAATAAAAGCAAATCGGCTATGTCCCTCTCAAATGCGCAATTTCAGTTCAGTATGTTATCATAGTCTCCAAACTAATAATTATGTCTTTGCGTTCTCCAGAATGTGATCTGTATTGTTTAATGATAACTAAATTCATTTTGTGGGTTAGAATAAATATGTAGCACTGCATTTGTTTCGGTGAAATATTATCAGCCATTTCCCCTCCATTTCTGCCATTGATGTTGATCATTCTGGCGTTGTTGCTTATTGTCCTCGGCCTTGATGACCCTGCAAACAATACTACGTTTGACCAATCTATGTTTATCCGTTGACCCAATGTAGTTTTGCTCGTTTGGATTACGTTGGCTCAACATTTCACGTAGGTTTCCCGACGTAGATAATATATTGGGCTAGGGTAAACTAACTTACTATCAACTAGCCAACGTAAATACAACTTTGTCCCAAAGTAACAAATTTTAGACAAATGATCCACACGTAAGTTCAATGAAATCACCGGTTGAGCCAATGTAAGTCCAACTAGCAAAACTACGTTGCGCCAACAAATAAAACTTACGTTGGGCCAACGAAACAATGTTTGCTAGGGATTTTGTAGACATTAGTATCGTGAGGTACTATTGGTTTTATGATTGGCTCGGGGTTTGGGGGTATCGCTGATGGGGTAAACGACGCAGACAATATAACCATAGCAACAAGCTGTTTTTCGTTCAAAAATACTTTTATTCTTGATAATGACAATGGGGATCGAGTCACACGTTGTTGTCAACTTAGTTATGTGACTCCACATACATAGGTATTATACAATGATAATGGCAGTTTGGTATACAGTGTGTAACAAGTAAAGATTGAATTAATTATACGTATAAAATACCCTTATTTTGTATTTATTGTAAACTTTATATTAAATTAATTATAAACATAATACATTAAAGAAAACTGGCCTACGGCAGATATCTTATGGCTCCTATAAGTATAGGTTCATTGCCCTTTAACCACTTAACACTCAAATTTCTTCAATAAAATTTCAATTTACTCATAAAAATGTCAATTCGCAGACCAAGAGATGACTGCCTTTGGAAATTTACTACTAGAATGACTGGCTCGATAACCGAGCCAGTCATTCCACTGGTAAATTTTTTTTAATAGTCTTCTCTTGGTCAGCAAATGGACATTTCTCAAGACAACTGCAGAAGCTGTTTTGGCTGATATGAGGGTTAAAGGGTTAATTAACTGTATATACTTAATATTTACAGAATGCAAATGGCAGTTCATCGAAGTCATGGCTTATAACTTGATGGATCCCCTAAATTGAAAAACCACACGACAATTCACCTTTCCAGAGTACCTACCCATCATATGACGTCATAATGAACTGCGTGATGTGTACAATGACATCATAATGAATGACGTCATGAATGACGTCGATAAGTACGTCACGACGCATATTTGAAGACGGTCTATGCTTTGTTGTACAAATTGTTTGCTTTTACTATTTAATAAATATTCTGTTGAATATTTTGAAACTAATTTGACTCGGCGCTGTTGCTGCCATAGGCAGCAACATCGCCCAGTTAAATTAGTTACAAAATATTCAACAGCTTCCCTGTATAGTTTTCAGGAATTTGATAGCTAGGGCATTTGGGAATCGATCAATTCCAACACGGCGAGGTGTGGGTGGAGCTTAGCTAGTGATGGGCGGGGCATAGCTAAAAATAGAAATGTCCATTAGGCCTACAATTAAGACTATTACAATTGATTCATACACACGCAATACATAACGCAGACTACACAAATAAATATCATAAACATACCTAGAGGGTCATAACTTCTCAAGGTCATTATTGAAAGTAACCAAACATAAGCACATGGGGTCGTAATATTGTTCATGTCATTGAGAGAGATGACGGGGTGGGGCGGCGAAAGGGTTATCACTGCAGCTTGTAAAACGTCCTTGGTTGCTAAATGTCAACATATTGAGAGTGGTGTCCGTGGTGATTGACAGACACTTCTTAACAGTCGTAGTACCTGTGACAGGTAATTTCTATAATGTAATCTATGCTATTAAAGTATTAGAAGTAATGATATGAGTGACAGGGCTTCGTTTTGTGGACAGTGATTATTATTATTATTATTATTATTATTATTATTATTATTATTATTATTATTATTAGACAAATTTGGACATTAAAAGGGTTAATCGCTGTCATTAAAACAGACTCTCGCATACACGCGCTCATAATTCGCACTCCGAGGCTTGAAAATAAAAATAATTAAAAACCTATACGCACCTACTTTTAGACGCTTAAATTATGTACCTCAATGTAATGAAACGAAATAAATCTTAACATATGATGTGGGGCTTTCCGTATAGATTAAACTATTTTTTGTTGTCAATTTGAATTATGGATACGGGTTATATGTAAATGAAATGACAAAGTGTGAATTGTAATAGATCGTTTTCAGCTGATTTATCCTAGCGGGAGATAAAGCGATGTGTAATGACTTAATGAAGGACATGCAATGGAATATTATCTTTCTTTTGTGATGACGTCGATTATGACAGGGCGTGTCCCGCAATGGAGGAATCCAGCTTTAGTTATGCCCCGATAATTCCAACCTAGGCTCCGCCCACGCTTTGTCCGTGTTGGCATCGATCGAACCCTGAACTTCCTGAACCTTAATTTCCAGAAAACTATACAGGTAAGCTGTTGAATATTTTGAAACTAATTTGACTGCGTGTTGTTGCTGCCTATGGCAGCAACAGCGGCCAGTCAAATTAGTTTCAAAATGTTTGTTAAATAGCAAATCCATCAGAAATATACAATTTGTAGACTTGGCGGACGACGCACTATGATTGTGACGTCAGCCTACACGCGGCCTAATTGATTAAAACTTTATATACTTGAGTGACGGATTGGATCTATTCATTTACACCACCCTACCAAGATCATTATATGTTATCTTTCGTGTCTTTCGGGTCCAAGTGCTTAATTTCTTTTAGCTACCCTAGAATCTAATTGTGAGCGAGCCTATAGGACCAGCACTAGCTCTCCAATTTCTGCGAGTATACTGGATTCCATGCCCTCCAAGGGACCAGCGGCCAGAACTCCCACGACTGGTACTGCTACGGCGACTGAGACCGGGTCTTCCAAGTATGCGCGAATTATAATGAGTACTGCCCCTCCGACTACCGGATACATAGGGACCTGGATACGATTGACTCGCATATCTGGTGGAAGATAAGTAAAATTCGCGCATAAATAACATAGAAGGCAACAGCTTGCATCAACACTTCACCACTATCATCATCATCATCATCATCATCATCATTTTCATCATCATCAAATATTCTTTTCAGTATTTTGAGACTAATGCTGTCCAAAGCAGCAGCTTATTCCAGTCACATTATTTTCAAATTATTCAACAGTCTTTCTGTATAGTTGTCTTGAAATTGAGATACTGGAATTTTAAGCGCTATTTATCAATGAGATCGATAAAACTATTAGTTGAGTGACCCTTGTAGACACACTGGAACACCAACTGTACACCTTGTCCAAGATACCGATCATTGAAATACAGAAACACATACAAAATTTACTTACGTATATAACCGCTATTATATGTATAGTTCATGTATATATATATATATATATATATATATATATATATATATATATATATATATATATATATATATATATATATATATATATATATATATATATATATATATATATATATATATATATGTATATATATGTATATATATAGTATAAATATATAATCCCATATAATTGGGATAAGAGGACGTTTTATTTGACCCCCTTCCTTCTCTCCTTCCGCACTCCGCCCCCTCCCTATATGAGGCTATTGCTAGGAAACGATTGATCTCATCAGACTCATTGTCGTTTAGTATGTCATCTATAGTAAACTCTGAGCTTGTCACAAAACAAAAATCAGAATAATTAACCATATCCGAAATAAACTAATTTGACTGGAACTGTGGCAGCAGACCCGGAGGCCTAGAGTTTCCAAATTGTAAACCGAATGTTTATTAAATTGTAAATTCAGCAAAGACATTCAATTCAGCCACATTTGTCATTTTGAATGTGACGTCAGCTAACATCTGGTGTCATCGATTATGACGTCAAATACTCAGGGACTTATATGACCCCTTCATTAGACAGTACAAATTCAAAGATTAAGTGATAGGTCTAGAGGCCAATGTAATAGAGGAATCCAGTTTATCGACCACTCACATGACGTTATAATCAACTTCGTCTCATGTAGGCTGCCGTCATTATCAATTACGCCATAGGCAGCAACAACATCCAGTCAAATTAGTTTCCAAATATTCAACAGCTTACATGTATAGTTTTCTGGAAATTGAGATTCAGGGAGTTCAGGGCTCGATGGGTCCCAGCACAGACAAAGCGTGGGTGGAGCTTAGCTAGAGAAGGGCGGGGCATAGCTAAAGCTGGATTCCTCCATTATCTTGAGTGAATAATTGAGGAGAAAATGCACATATCTTCTCTCACCTTTTCTGCCGAGTCTGCTGAACATGCTGGTCCTCTGAATTTCCACCTTCCAGATATGTTGATCCCAGGCTAACCACTGAAACAGAACACTGCCGCGTAAACACGTTTTCTTATAGAGGGTAAGGCATCTGATAACACGCACGCACGCACGCACGCACGCACGCACGCACGCACGCACGCACGCACGCACGCACGCACGCACGCACGCACGCACGCACGCACGCACGCACGCACGCACGCACGCACGCACGCACGCACGCACGCACGCACGCACGCACGCACGCACGCACGCACGCACGCACGCACGCACGCACGCACGCACGCACGCACGCACGCACGCACGCTCACTCGCTGGACGGTTTTACAGTAATTGTGGGGACATCACATTTCTCTCTCATTTTTTGATTTTCATTTCGTACAAGTTTCTGTGTGTATGCCCTATTGGCCAAAAGGCCTTCTAAGAGGGATAACCATTATTACCATTAACTAAAAAAAGTGAGAGAACACTGTGGGGACGGCCCCCCCACCCCCCCCCCCCCCCACAGAGCGGGGACCTGGTGAGAGAGTCCCCACAAATGTGAGAAACACTACGGGGACATACTCTCTGATTGGCAGCTCATGTAGTAGCAGCAGTATGTGGATGGGAGATTACACAATCGCCTGCGCACGTGAGCGTTTGTTATATCACGTGTTCGTATGCCTCGTGCAATATATATTTTTTACAATGAGAGTGTGAGATAATTATTTTGTGGTGAGAGAAGGCGAGAGAAATGAAAAAATGTAAAAATTAAAAAAAGCATGAATCGCGGGGACACAAAATCTAAATGAATATTTGGACGTTTCAAGCTTATTCCGACTCTCTCTCTCTCTCTCTCTCTCTCTCTCTCCCTCTCTCTCTCTCTCCCATGCTTACTCAACCACTCACAAACACACCACTCTATCATACTGCATCCATACTCTATATCGCTCTCTACCACACACCTTTCAGTCACACATGCGGCATGTACGCGTTCAGACACGCACGCACGCTCACACGCGTGTGCGGGCGCACGCAATTGCGCACGCGCATCCGCACGTACGTACGCACTCTCTAAAATCACAAATCATCCCTTACGGAAGCTGTTCACGGCCTCGTCAATCCATTCAACCGTATTCATCGCAGCGTCAGACAGAGTAAATAATGTCATAGCAACCTTTCTCCTATCAGAGGTATCTAAATAATAATAGTAATAAAAATAATAATAATGTAAAAATAATAATAATAATAATAATAATAATAATAATAATAATAATAATAGGGTGATAATAAATAGGCTGACAATAATAATGTATTGAGATATCATAATTCTTTTTTCTTAATAATAATAATAATTTATTTCACAATAGGCCATCGGCCCTTGAGTGTAAACATAATTTACAATAGTGTGGCGGACAGTATATAAGACATATATAAATATTTATGGTGTAAATTTTATAGAAACATATATATCATGCATTCATTATCATTGCTACTATTGTCATCAATATTTATTCTGTATTTTCCCTATTTCAATATGTCTTCATCGTCATTTACTATCCTCATTTACACTCTCAATTGTCAGGATCATCTTTGATTTCCTTGGTGTTTTTTACTTGTTATCTTGTTTCTTTTGTTTGTTTGTTTTTATTGTCTTAAAAAACGAAGAGAGTTATGTCTTATACAATGAAATTCCAAGCCCCTTTCCATCATCCATAAAATTACCATTCAAACTGTATGCGGGCGACCCGCGTGACATGAGCAACCCCAATAGACCTGCCCAAACCAATAAGATCATTCACACAGCACAGCTCGTAAGCGGTGTGAATGGTCGCACTGGCCCGTGCATGCCTAAAGAGGTGTACTCATTTCACATGTCACCCGCAATCAACCTGAATATCCCTTAATTTTCACAATATCGCCCTCCTCGTTTCGTGGTACGAAAGGTAGCGAAAGGGAAACGAGGAGAGGGGCTTGAGTTCTGAAATATCATATTTGTTTCCACCATCATCTTCAGCGTGTAATTATTGTTATCATAATTGACATCCTCAACATCAATATAAATGTGGTGGTAGTGGTGATGGTGGTGTAGTTGTTGTTAGTCGTCTTTGTGATCATCAGTACGAAATAAGAAGCGATTTTATCACTACGATAATATTATCATTTTTTTTGCCCCATTCACCACCCTCGATTTGCAATAACATCTTTGCAAATAATAATGGTGGATCTGACATTAAATGGCATTCATCATATTATTCTTAGTCTGAACCGTATCATACTCTCTTTTGGATTCATTACTAACTGTGATTTAATAAATTGTCACAAATCCATCCCACACCCTCTCAATGCACTACATACTAATCCCCACCTCATCATCAACCTCGTCAACCCCATCATCGCTTAATGTATCCTATTCAATTGTTGTGACTGGAGAAAATGTCTAAGTCATATGTTCGCGGCGCACATTAAAAGCATTGAATATAAAAGATGCTAAGTTCCTTAACGTAGTCATGTTTGAACACTGCAGCAATTCTGTGAATTTAAACATACCGGGTCTTGCATAATAATAAGGTTTTATGAGTTTTTCCTTAATTCTTTATACATGGGACAAAGTATTACAAAGTGATATTCATCTTCTACATCATGGCTACAAAATGGACAGATTCTATCAGAAATTGGTGTTGGTGCTGGCTTATGCCATCTCCCAGTTTCCACGTGTAACCTATGAGATCCGGTATGGAATCCTGATAATGCGTTTCTATGTTTAACTATTTTTGTCCTGTCTAGATAACACTTATACATTAATTCCCCGCCGAAATGCTTATATAACCGAGTTTTACTGTTTCTTTCTAGTTGACCCTTCCATTCCTGTAAATAATTATCAAATGCTCATAAGTAGCCCTCGAGGAGGATCGTGGTGTGTGAGCGTGCGTGCGTGGATGGCGGTGGCGGTGCAGTGACGGTGTATTCAATCTGATTACGGCTTGTGAATTCACCATAAAAGCGGTGCAGCTATTTATTTAAGAATAGAGAAACCAATTTCTAGCTAAGGCCCGCTTTAACAGACCGTTTATTAAATAGTAAAGACGTACAATTCGTACACTAGCCGCACAGTTCGATGCTCGTGATAAAGCTAGATACGCCATTCATTACGAATTTTGAATGTGATTGCAGCCTACATATGATGGAATTGAGTATGACTTCATATACTTGAGGGAAATATTTGTTCTGCCCATTACCCTAAGTCAAAGATCGTAGCATAGAGTTAATAAATACCTTTCTCTGTCATTGTGACATCCGTGTCTTCCAATTCTTTCTCTAAAAAAATCAACTATCTCAATGGCCAATGACAACTTGCTGGCGGAGTCAGATACAGGACCTGCAATAAGGTAGATACAGAGATATAGGACAACAAAACATCTAAATAAATAATGAATAGAGGAACGAACGTGTGAACCAATAAATAAATAAAATAAATTATTATTTTGTGGGGTAGAATCATTGCTCATCCATTGTAAGCACTGATTGTATAACAAGTTATCACGTGACGTGTGTAAAATAAATTATTAACCCCTTAAGTATTCAATACATCTGCACGATACACGGACTAACCTATATGCGTACGCACACACGTATACACGAGTATGCCACAACTCACAAGTGATTAAATCTTTATTAGTCACACATACCTTGTCCGAGAATCGAGACGACTACATCCGGGCTTTGTTGTAAACCTTTCTTAGAGTTCCCATAATCAGATCTTCCAGTGCACTAGCTTCATCGTATGATTCTGCAAATTAGCACAAAACAATTCCATAAACACTGCTTTGATAGACCTATATGTGCTCGCGTGCTTGCGTCGTGGGCTGTCTAAAGTTGAACCAGTACCACTAATGTGTTTAATGTGCTGTTGTAAGCTGCTTTAGACACATCCACATTAGTTTCAAACTATTAAACAGCTAACCGGAATAGTGTTCTAGAAATTTAGATTCAGAGAGGTCAGAGATCGATAATTGATATATAGCTGTAGTAGGTTTCCTATGTATTCGTCTATCTTTATTGATAAATCAAATCTTCAGTGAATTCAGTCATTCAGAATAGAACTTTCATAATATTTGTGAAATAGAAATATTCGTCAACGTGAGAATAATGGGAGATAACCATGCACACGTCTTCATAAAATGAGTTCAATGTCTCAGTTATCTCCCTTACCTAAAATCTAGGCCGAAGATTCGCTGAGAACATTTTGAAGTTCCGTGACGTCAGCGCGTAGGGCGACAATGTCGGTTTGTAGATCCGCCAAATCTAATCCTAGAACGACAAACAAAAGAAGAACGGTTTATTATAATATTATCATATGGAAGTAATGAAGGGGCCCATTTCTAGCTAAGCTTTTCCGGTGTTGTGATCGATCGAACCCTGAATTCACAGCATTCCAATATCAAGGAAACAATAAATGTAAGCTGTTTAATATTTTGAAACTAAATTGACTGGGTGCTGTTGCTGCCATATTCTGCCTATGGCAGCAACAACGTCCAGTAAAATTAGTTCAAAATATTCAACAGAGTGTTTATTAAATAGTAAAACATACAATTCGTACACTTGACGGACTATTCAACGTTTATGACGGAGTTAGATACGCCATTCACTACGCATTTTGATTGTAACGTTAGCCTGCATGTGACATAATTTATTATGACGCCATATAGCCTACTTGAGTGACAGATCGAATCTATTCGTTGCTGGCTAACTCTAAGCTACAAAATTCAGTTCTTATATTATACTGTAGATGGAGTGTCGAAAGGCTAATTTTTTTGACAGCATCCAAAAGAAATACATGTACAACACATAGAAAACAGGCACACTTTTGAATTTAATTAAAGCCTAAAACTCGAGAACTTTTGCCTGATGCTTTCTTTGTTTAAGACGAGTCTGGATGCCAATGGTCAAATCCTGACCCTTTACACAATGTTGTCAGTGCGGGTAACAGCGCTACATCCGATCTGGGTGCGGCTAATGCGGGTACGTGGTATACAGAGTCATAGAAGTTCTACGTCACGATCCTGAGCACTGAAGCCACGGCTTCACGCAAGGACCGCGAATCTTACTGGATCCACCAACTCCATACAATGGACCCTGTTGGTATTAACCACGCAGATTGGTAACCCCCACACCATGTGGGTGAGACACCAAACATTTGAATTTAGTCTTATCTCTCTAATCAAATTCAGTCAGATTTTAAATCTAATTAAAAATGAATGTTTAATTTATGTCTCACCTTGTGCAGTTTGATTAACAATGGCTTGCATGCTGTGCCTGAGACTGTTGATAGCACGTTGAACGTCATCGTGCCCGTCCTTAGTTATCAATGATTTGGCCTGAGGTAGAATGAAATAATATTACAATGTTGAAAATCGATGGAGTTCATTTTAAAATCTGTATGAAACGGTTACTTAATTTAAAAATCAGACAGAAGCAATCCGAGTTTTCGGATTGTCAGGATTTATATTCCGGATTTATCAGGACTTAGCGGATTTTCATTGGATGACATCCAAAGTCGTGGAACCCTAGTGTATGGTCAGATCTGTTCCTTCGTTAGAATTTGAGCAAAATCGGACGAGCAGTTTCCGAGAAATCCACAGATCCAGAATTTAAACTGGTCCAGATCCGGGTTCTTAAATTATCTGGATCACGGGAAAAGTCTGAAAATTCTCTTGCACTGTGAGTTCCTTTTTCTTAATCAAATTTAAGCCAACTGGGATCAGCAGTTTAGAGATACAGCCCGGCCACACATGCGCACGTACGCTCACAGACAGACACACAGACAAACAGCCAGACTGAAATCTCCCCAGGGGTTTCCTAATATAGCTTGATAAACAGATGAATATTTAATATTTACTGGAGGCGTCCGATCTGCCACGCAAGTATATGACGTCATAATTAAAATACGTCTATCGTGACTATCGACATGATCATAAGCGGGCACCCAGTCAAATTAGTTTCAAAATATTCAACAGATTACACGTGTAGTTTTTTTGGAAATTAATAGTTAGGGTGTTCAGCCATCAATCGATCCCAACACGAGCGAGGTGTGGATGGAGCTTAGCTAGTGATGGGCGGGGCATAGCTAAAATGGAAAGGTCCATTGAGGATTCCAGTTTATCAATCTTGACGTCATAACCAACTACGTGACGTGTATGATGACGTCATCATCAATTACTTCATGAAAGCCGTAGATAAGTTCGTCACGAACGCTTAATTGATGACGGACTAAGCGGTGTTGTACGAATTGTATGTCTTTACTATTTAATAAACATGCTTTTGAATATTTGACTGGATGCTGTTTTCTAGAAATTGGGATTCAGAGAGTACAGGGATCGATCGATCGATCCCAACACGACCAGAGTGTGGGTGGAGCTTAGCTAGAGATGGTCGGGGCATAGATAAAACTGGATTCCATTGACTGACAGATCGGGTCCTTCAATCGAATAATCCTTTCCGGACACAGAGAACAATTTCTCTGTATATCGTTGTTGTTATTTGAATGGCAATCTCTAAACAGACTGATCTAAAATTACAGTTAAATGACTCATTACAGTGGAGTAATATTTGTTGACAGGACACAATGGCTATATGCCGCTTATATGTGATATTAGGCCTATATGTCTGTGTAAAAGCCTATATTGGATAAACATCAATTGTAACCCATAGTCTACTCCTCGCTGGGTGGGTTAGTGAGCAATTGTAGGACAATGGATGAATCCAATTCTAGGTATTCCCCGCCCGTCTAAAGCTAAGCTCCGCCCACGCGTTGGGCGTGTTGGGATCGATTTATATACGTTGAACCCCGAATTTACAGAATCTCATTTTCATGATAGCTATACAGGTAAACTGTTGACTATTTTGAAACTAATTTGACTGGATGCCATAGGCAGCAACAGCGCCCAGTCAAATTAGTTTCAAAATATTCAACAGCATGTTTATTAAATAGCAAAGACATACAAGTCATACAACGTGTCGGACCATTGAGATTTGCTAACGGTCTATGTGGAACCCCTTGTGATGTAATGATTATGTCTTTTCAAATTAGTTTCAAAATATTCAACAGACTGTGTATTAAATAGCAAAGACATACATTGTGTACACGTGACGGACTCTCCAGCTTTATGACGGAGCATTGCCTGTCAATTATGATTGTGACGTCAAAATATATGTGACGTAATTGATTATGACATCAATATTTGAATGACATATTGAGTGACACCTTTCCAGAGTATCCATCAATGATTTGACGTAATATGACGCCATACTCAGCTAAGCAGCGTGTAGGATGACGTCATAATCATTACGTCATAAATGATTCTATTAGGCCCGTCTTTAACTCTTAATAGCCCGACATGTTGTAAGAATTGTATGTCTTTACAATTTAATAACCATGCTGTTGAATATTTTGCTCCTGGTCATTTGATATTTCGACTAGAGCATCTCTAATCTTCTCATATCCATATACAATGGCTTTGGTCGCATAAGCTCGACATGACCAGCGAGTTTCACTCAAACGCTTAGGCACACACAACCGTGTCTCTGTCTGAGACAAGTGTTTTGTTAAAATCTCATAACGTGCAGTAGATGCCGTAAAAAGACATACAGTTGTTGGACGAAATCAAAGAAATGCACAGCTGCTGGACACGTATTTGCTGCGGCCTTCTCAACTAAATTAAGCGAATGTCCACAACACGGAACAAAAACTGACAAACTATTTTCCTCGATTATGAGAGCTTGCATCCCACGGTATTTTCCACTCATATTGGCTGCATTATCATATGATTGCCCACGACAATCACTGATATCAATGTTATGAGATTTCAAAAACTCAAGCAGTGCTTTAGCCATGGCAGCACCAGTGTGACCACGATTCGGCATGAATGTTAGAAACCTTTCCTTTGGCGATGTATTTTCCATGTAACGTGCTACCACAGCCAGCTGGTCAATGTGAGCTTCATCAGGGGTAGAATCAACTGACACAGAATAATACTTTGGGTCTTTTATCCGTGTAATTATCTGTTTCAGAACGTGTTCACCCATTACTCCAATTAGCTCTTCGCATATTGTAACTGAGAGATAATTCGTATGACCAGTCCCTTTACTTGTATGTAGTTTAATGTGACTCGCGATAAAAGTGTCGTACTCTGCTAGCAATTCAAGAATGCCGAGATAGTTACCATTTTCCGGTGATCCAACGATTTCATCTGTAGCTCGAAAAGCCAACCCACGTTCAGCAGTGTATTTGATGGTACTCACAATGCGCATGAGTACTTTGCACCAATATCCACTCAGTTCTGCTTCTTGTTTTGCCAAAGCGTGGTCATTGCACCCGAGTAACTTAACGTGCTTCGCCAAGATCATTACTGATTCTAGATGAGATTTTGATTTCTCATGGTCGCTCAGCCGTTAGTTTGCGTTCTTCCAGTCACAAAATCCATTGCTGGATACGTTTATTAACTTTACTTTCCGAGCGCTCAAGAGCTTACAGATGTAACAATAAACTTTGCCAGTAGTTGGAGAAAAGCATACCCAGGACAGATTAAGTGTCTCATTGTTCGGAGTTTGTCGTCGGAATAAATTTGGTGAGCATTTTCTGCTGACGTGCGTTTATGATCTGACCTTGCTGTACTGATGTTCTATCAAATAGTTGCGCATTGCAGTTCTGTAAATCGATTGATCCTTTTTTAGCCCAAATGTTTATCATTTCCTGCGTGGGTGATTCTGACCATAAACCAATGTCATTGTGAAAACCACAGAACTGTTTAGCTGTTACTGCTTCTTCGGTTTGTTCGCTTGTCGTAGGCCTATTACAAACAGTTTCTTCTATTACAGGGGGAAATTCGGGTGTTTCTGTATCTGCAACAACGGATGGAGTCGCTTCAGTAGATTGATTAGATGTTATATGGCTCGACGGCTTCATAAAATAATCACTAATTCTCGCTACTTTTGAAAGAGTTTCATCTTGTCGCTTTTCACGTTCTATTGCCTGTTTCCGTTTCTCTGCACCACTGTCATATACCCGTTGGGTTTTATGCCTGTCACGTTCGCTCATGTTCGGAGATGTTTAACTGAAAAGGGGAAAATAATTTAGCTTGCCTGGCTAACAATAAACAAACATGCATATTTCTTTAATTTTACATGTCACATATGTGAGCTTGTGCTTGATCAAATGTGCTACAACACTTGCATAGACTTTGCCTATGTTATTAATATAAATGTGTCGATGGTCCAGCCAAATCTATGTATTAATACATTTTTGAATAATTCTTTTTAAATTACAAAGTTCAAACAAAAATTGGCAACGTATGCATACTATACACTTAGCACTGACTTAGGCAAATTGTATGTTAGTGTTGCAGAACCTTTGGACATCCATGTGGAGATTAAATTTAGCGACTTTGTGATATCAATCATCAATGTAAGCCTTATATTAGACTTATTTACCAGTCAGCCGTATGAGTGAAACCTTGTGCCCGGTGGCTTACTGGTCAATTATGTTAATGTTAATATAGGCCCTATTTTGGTGGGACACTGGGCATCTCTCCTCACCCCATCAAATTATCCTTTTCACGCGCAATTTAAAAACGAGCGTGCCAATTTTGAGATCAAAAGCTCAAAGGCCAGGATCACAGTGATCTGACAAAGAATATAAACTATGCGGATATTGTGCAAATTACGCCACTGGTTGTAGTTAAGCACACGACTAGTAGACAAGCCGGTACCGACTGCATTGCCGATATTGAACTGTTTATTTATACCAGCCATAGAATTGGGCCCCCCACAAATATTAGAATAGAATTATAATGCATGATTAAAAGTTCTAAACTAATATAGTTTGCTTTACGTGTCCTATAGCTTCCAAAAAAGTGCATACTTTTTTTTCATTTTTAAATTGTGGCTGCCCCTTGCTTGTGGGGCTCCGGGGCTTTTGCCCCGCTTGCCCCCCTTAAATACGGTCCTGAAAACGTCATCACGATACATACGTGTGTGTATCAGTTGAATACCACGGTTGGCGCACAATCAGATGTGTTGTCTCTTCACAAACCACTAATACTATTATTATAAGTGCTGTCTGTTGATCAACTGTTCTGTTGCGCAGATGTTTCACGAAGCTAAGCCATTCACACCCACGTCAGCCATGTGGTCTCAGGATTGGTTGTACACCCGACAGTGCATTGATGAATAACGCATTACAGACTACAGCTCAGTAATAAATTAACAGGTTTCCAAAATAAAGTAAAACCTACTGTATAATTTGGTTAACTTAATTTGATTGGAAGCCATTGCTGCCTAAAGTCTAAAGCAGCAACGACTTCCATTCAAATTAAGTCCAAAATATCAAATCGAACATTTGTGACATCGTTTTGGAGATTGTACTAAATGACATGTTTCTGTTTTTGTTTTGGAAACATGTTAACTTATTTATGAGCTGCACTCTAATGGACCTTTCCATTTTTAGCTATGCCCCGCCCATCACTAGCTAAGCTCCACCCACACCTCGCCGTGTTTGGATTGATCGATCCCCGAATGCCCTAGCTATCAATTTCCTGAAAACTATACAGGGAAGCTGTTGTATATTTTGTAACTAATTAGACTGGGTGCTGTTGCTACCATAGGCAGCAACAGCGCCCAGTCAAATTAGTTTCAAAATATTCAACAGAATATTTATTAAATAGTAAAAGCAAACAATTTGTACAACAGCCCATAGACCGTCTTCAAATATACGTTCGTGACGTACTTATCGACATCATTCATGACGTCATTCATTATGATGTCATTGCACACATCACGCAGTTCATTATGACGTCATATGATGGGTGGGTAATCTGGAAAGGACCATTCCCTTGTTTCTACAAAATGTTCATAATGCACTAATCCATTATAAGAGGGCCAGAACGAGTCCTTAATTTTACTCTTGGTGTATACAATTTCGGCGGATTTTTTAACAAAATGTAGGCCTACTCTAAGATGCGGATAATCTTCCTGTTTGCACCAATGTCTAATTTCATGAAAACCAATATTCCAGTAATTTCTAGAGGTAATGTTTATATAACTATATGAGTTTCTATACTGTCAACATTTAGAGAGTACGTATCTTCTGCTTCTGTTACATCATAAGCAAATGATGATTGACAGTTTTAGGTATAATTTATCTCTAAAGCTACCAATCATCCAAGAAATTTATTGCGATGTCGATGAAGGATAAATTTATTTATTAGCATTCTTTTTTCGAATTAACTACTCGTATGTTTAGAAATGTACACGCATGAAATAAGAAAAAGACAAGACATGATGGGGCATTCTATCTGTATATGTAGTGCTTTATATTGCAAACTGTGGATAGTGTTACATCTGCGGGCGTTTGTTCGAGAATCAGCCGTAACAACCCGATAAACGATCATAACCTACTAAGAATCGGGAGCACACATTCTGCTGGAACAGTACCGATAGAGTGAGCTATGGCAGCTTTTTATGAAGCTCAAATTAAAAAGAGCATCTGAAAGGGAGCCTGTTAGATTCCATTATTCCTCATTTGTCTCTATTTGACAATTTTTCCAGCACCCTCTCTGTAAAGGTTAGATATTGTTATCACAAAGCTTCGCTTCATTAAACACAGTATACAGATTGAGTGGTTTTCGTTGTTTTTACCTTAAAAGCAATTTCCATTTTGCTCAAAGATAATGTGGCTGTCAGAATATTCGCATATCGGAGACAAATGGAAGCTATTCATTAATGCTATCTGTTTGTGAGTGGATCTGGCCACGATGCTATCGTGGCGTGTGTTACGTCACACAGATTTACCAACTTTATCCTGTATTCCCATACTACGCAATTCCAACAATACCAAGTTAAGTAGCGAGTCATGCATGTCAAAATGCCGACTTTCTGTGGGATTCGGACTAAGATCAGTGGTTTCGATTTGAAGATTGCTTGCAAATGGATATGAGGAAATGCTGCCCATCTATGTATGAAATCATTTACGCGCTGCCTTTGCTTTGATCGACAAAGTTAGGCACTTGTTTCTTATGTATCTACAATCCTAAGACTCATTGTGATGGCAGAAACACCTATGAACCACACGTAAGCTAAAAATCGGTCTAGTAACGTGGTTTCAAATGTCCATATTTATAACGTTCATGTGTGTTTATGTAAATACTATCTCTGATTGCGATTGGATAAGAAATGTAAATGAAATCATATCATGGAAAATTAGAGGCATAGTCTGAATTATGAACTTGTGACAGATATTTGGCGAAGTACCCATCCCGCCATGTCTCTCCAGTACCTTGAAATACACACCACGGAGAGACGGGTAGAGAAACAGAGTAGACTTGGCCTAGGACGAGAATAGAGGAATCCTGTTTACCTATTCACCGCCCATCTCTAGCTGAACAGTGCTCAGTCAAATTAGTGTCAAAATATTCAACATAATTCTTATTAAACAGTAAACATACAATTCCTACACCTTGTCGATCTTTTAGCTTATATTGCGTCATTCATGACGTAATTGATTATGACGTCAGCCTACACTTGCCGTAGTTGATTATGACGTCATATGATTGACTGAGAAACTGGATTCCTCAAATTGATAGGAAATCAATTCATTTAACACTTTAATCCCTAAATCGGCAATAAAATCAAAATATTTGCTTATTGAATGTCCATTTGCAGGCCAAGAGAATTCTATTTTTGAAGATTTACCACTGAAATGACTGGCTGGGTTATCGAGAAGTCATTTCAGTAGTAGTGCATACATTTTTAAAAATGGAGTATTCTTTTGGTCAACAAATGGACATTCTTAAAACCCTCAACACATGCTGCTTTTAGCCGGCTTCGTCATGAAAGGGTTAATGTTGACTACATATTTCCAGTTATAAACGAATCAGTTTGCACTTTGATATGTAAATAGTATCGAGGAGATGATTTTGCATGTGTTTCAATTTGAACTCCATGCTTTCTGATTTCCACAGATCTGACCCGATCTTTGTATCGGATAGAATCGTCGAAAATTGAATAATGATTGCCGGCGGAAAGCGAAAAGATTGTGACTGTTTCTTGCGTGTTGACACAATGCGCCTTCCCACTTGTATCTAAGGCCCGCCCATTTCAATCTAAGCTCCTCCCGCACTGATCGATCTCTGAACTCACTGACTATCAATTTCCAGAAAGTTACACAGGTAAACTGTTGAATATTTTGAAACTAATTTGACTGGCTGTCGTGGGTCAAATTATTTTCAAATGCAACAAACCACAAACTACAGGATACGAAAATGGAACTGAACTAATAGTGCTGAAGTCTCTGAAAACCTTTGTAGAGGCAAAGAGAGATAACTTCGATGACTATGAGGACGCATGAAAGAGACTGTCTGGAACAACAGAGTATGTCCATGTTCGCACTCGTCGGAGAAATGTGCGCCTAAACCCACTTGATTATGGTCAAACACAAGAGAGCCAGCTAACATCTAGAGATAGGTTTCGCACAGAAAGCTTCACTTCTGTTATTGATCAGTTTATTTCATCACTGGCAGAAAGAATAGCCGCCTATGACATTGTCTGTGAACGGCTTGGCTTCTTTCGTGAACTTGAAAATCTGGATTCTTCTGATCTCTGCTCTGCCGCAGACAATCTTGTCAGCATATACACAACTGACTTGGAACAGAGCCTTGGCAATGAGTTAGTACATTTTGCTGCCATTGCGAAGCTTTACAAAGAAGACTATGATGACAATGTGCCAACAGAGCTGTTCTTCTATAAACTTCTTATTGAGAAAGATTTCAAAGCTACATTTCCAAATGTTGAAATTGCTCTAAGGATCTATTTTGTCCTTATGGTGTCTAATTGCAGTAGTAAACGGTCTTTTCCCAAGTTGAAGCTAATAAAAAACAGACTACGAACAACAATGAGTCAAGATCGTCTTGTATGGCTTACACTGTTGAGTATCGAGTATGATTTGCTGCGTGAGTTGGATTTTAAAGATTTGATTGAACTATTTGCCTCTAAGAAATCTCGTAAACAGAGCTTGTTGTAATTAAGATAAAGTAAAACCATATCTATAACAGACACTTTATGAAAACGTGATTACTAAAGAGTAAAGACATGTGGTCATTTAATTAAAGTCAGCTTACCAAGTTACCATAGAAAATGACTTTGTGTGTATAGCATGGCGGTTCCTTAAAAGAAACCCCATGTTGTGGCCCCCAAACGCAGGTGTCCGTTATAGACAGGATTGACTGTAATCATAGTACCAGTTCACTGTCGCTATTTCTCTACTGTGTATGGTACGGGCGTTGGATTTCAAAGATGCAATTAGTAATTGAAATATTTGCCTCTAAGAAATTTCATAATTGCTTGTAATTCATTTATAAGATTTATTTACAATACCACTGTCAATATACATATATGTCACGAGAATTGAATTCCACATATCTAATTAGGATATTGCATAAACGGTTTAAAACAGAGTTGTAGTCCCATTACTGATGATAGTAAATTAGTAATGATACCATCGTCTTTAGTACATTTAGGCTAATACTGTGTATGTGGAGCATTGCGATTCGTAATGTACAGATTATTATATTTATACTTTCTACATTACGAAACGTATTGCTCCACATACAGTAGATAGTCTCTACCGTATGCAGCACATTATGATCCATGATATACACTGTATACATACAGCAGGATGCAGAAACATAGATAAAAAACAGAGTCGTGTATATTTACTTTTGTGATAAGAGAAACACGCGTCATCCTCTACTGAATGATGCATAATTGTATACATGATATACATATTAAGTGATGTGCTGGTGAATTGAATTTCAACGTAAACATGTAATTATAATTCAAACATTTGACTCGCAGAAGCCAAACAAACTTATTTTGTAGACTCATAAGCTAACCTGATGTTCAAATTTCAGAATGCACTGTCCGTATGCAAGATACAAAAAAATAAAAAAGCATAGCCATATACATGAACATGATTAATGTACATTGTTTATGTACACTGAATAATATGGTATTATTATATTGTTTGCCAATATATAACGCAGTGTTGTTTGTTATCGTTTATTTAATTTGATTGATATAAAATGTAATATAACAACCAATTTTTAAGATTCATTTACCTATGGAACCTTATGAGTCATGGCCCATTGGGGTTTATAGGATAAATCGACCCTGAAAAAATTGGTTGGCAGTTTACATTTTGTATCAAGCAAATTGAGTAATATATGAATTTGACTAGGCATGGCTATCAGTGGCCAATCATCCATGTTTCCATTGCCACCCCTGGCCCCTCCTCTCAACTGTGCCATAGAGGTATTCACCAAAATCGTTAAAATCTGGTTGTTTGGTGTTCGGCAACAATGTTAATTACGAAAATTTGCAAAATAAAATAATTTTACAACGAAAGAAAGCGCCATAATTCACCCTAAACGTAAACTCTCTGGCTGTCTCAGAGCACCTAGATGTAAAAAGTGTTCTGGGGGAGTATCCCCAGATCTCCCCCCCCCGCCGCTCATTCTTTGCCCTAGGGCTCCCACATAGCTAAATACGGCCCTGGACGTTTTAACGATACACTGGACAGGTACCACAGAAGTATACATATGTGCATCGCAGTCGTCATCAAGATATAATACCTCTACGTCAAGATCTGTATGCAATAGAGGGTTACATTTCTAGCCATGCCTCGCCCATTTATTGTTAAGCTCTGTCAATTTTTGGTGAGTATTAGGATATATCTATAAACTTTGAATCCTTAATTTCCAGAATCCTAATTTCAAGGTAATTTTACAGGTAATCTGTTGAACCTTTTGAGCCTAATTTCACTGGGCGCTGTTGGGTGGCATGGCGCAGCAACAGCGCCCAGTTAAATTAGTTTCAAATTATTCAACAGAATGTTTACTAAATGGTAAAAACATACAATTCGTTCACCTAACAACCTATTCAATGATTACGATAGACGCAGATATGTCATTCATTGCATGTTTTGATTGTAACGTCACTCTATATGTTCACTATTTGCTATGACGTCATATAATCGAGTCACGCATACAATGTGTATTTAATATTGTTTAATTCAAAACCACTGAGCTGTTCCACACCGAAATAAAATTCTCCAGTTAATATTATTTCTGACAAACCAGAGCACGTGAATAGTGAAATGGATCTGACAGAACCATAATATAATAACATAGTTAAATAATAACATAATAAAATAATAACATAATAAAATAATAACATAATAAAATAAAATAATAAATCAGTGCATATTTTAAATCTAGGTAGTTGTATGTGTCAATATGCTACACAACTGACTCTTTCCGGGTATGTGGTGTGCCACCACACTTACCTATTCCCACATACAGAGCGTGTTATGCCTCCACGAGTTAATTAGCTATCGATCAAAGAATATGTTTCAAGTTCCATTGCTACCATAGCAATTATAGACTGATTATCAGTGACTACACCAACCTATCTTTCACACTTCCAAAAACTTATGCACCTAGTGATATTTGTATTTGCTGCTCATGTGAATGGAACATGTAACCATTCTAATATAAATCGTTTCCACTTTGGCTACATTTTAAGGTCCTGTCTCAAAACGGTATAGTCCAACGATGTTATATGACTGTTCTATACATACTTATTTGGAGCCCTTAACGCATGCTATGTCATGCAGTTTGGCACATTGTAGACGCATTCTTCATTTCTTCTTCTTCTTCTTTTCCTTTTTCTTCTTTTTTTTTCTGCTTCTTCTTACTTCCATGAATTAATGACAAGACACTCTTCCCATGTAACAAAGTATCTATATCCAACCAAATCCTACCATGCATAACGAAATCCAGAGAGGGAATACACAGTAATTGTAGTACATAGAGATGTAAGAGAAATATGTAGCACCCTATTTAGACTCGTGTTTCCTAGG
Source organism: Chaetoderma sp. LZ-2023a (assembly GCA_034401795.1). Lineage (NCBI taxonomy): Eukaryota > Metazoa > Mollusca > Caudofoveata > Chaetodermatida > Chaetodermatidae > Chaetoderma > Chaetoderma sp. LZ-2023a. The sequence goes on from CM067365.1 coordinate 13,477,080, forward strand.
GTTTTTCTGAGTGGATTTACGGCACATCCCCATAATATCATCTCTGACCGATTTTGCTGCAAAACAGTAGATGATAGGATTGATTGTTGAGTTGCTGAAACTTAAAACATGGGAAAAAGGAATAAGTTGTCCTCTGTGCTATTATATTCATCTCTTACTTTATATTGTATCTTTGAGTATAAATTTGGTGTGAAAAATGCGCCAAAGAATATGACTATGACGATAGTAACAGCCTTAGCATCAGCATTTCTGCGCACTTCCTTGGCATCCTCTGCCAGAACTCTCCCAGATCCCATAAGGGCAATGTATTTAGCAACATGAAGAATCAGAATAGCTCCACAAGATGAAAATGTAGTGATATTCCAGGAAAGATATTTGATATATACATTTGTACACGTACACACAGTCGCTTCTTTGCCACGGTATATGACCTAACGAGGAACGTGCAGAAGACCATTACCTAGCGCATTGACTAGCGAGGACATTTGGATTATCAGACAACCTTTCATTACTAAAGCACACGTGATTCTGGCTCGTGCTTACAGTGGGAATGCTAGCTGATAAAACCGGAGTGCTGCAAAGTATACAAGGTAACATGCACTCGTCAACTCTGCACACCAACCAATAGTAATGAGCAATGTAAGGTAAATCCAAATTCTGGACCAATCATATTTGGGAACAGAAAGACAGAATAGCCAGTACAGGAAGCACATGTAACCCCATCGTACACTGCTAAATTTGTAAGCAAAGTACATGTCGGAATTCTATATTTACATGACTTAATAAAGTATATTATCAACAGCACATTAAATAAAACACCGACAAGACCATAGATTATTGACGGCTCTTTCTGTAAATAATCGGGTAGGCCAGCATGAAGTCTGGAATATGCTGGATCCATGTACATTGTTGTATTATCAAACATAACATTCACTTCTCCATTCATCAACAATGAAGACATCTTCAGACTTGTCGTTACAGAAACGGCCCCAAAAGGCAAACTGTTATTTTCAAATGATCTAACAGCAAATGAATCTACACATAGATTTGGCTTACCGTTATTCATGCAATGTTACAGAGGTCAAGGAATAAATGTTTCACCGTGGCTTGCTTGCTTCAAGTTCTTCTAACAGCCAATCTTCGAACATGTGAAAATATACATGGCTGGAGTGACAGCAGAACAGTACTACTATGAATGGGCACAGCATGTAGGTTGTCTGTTAACACAAGTCCAGAGCCAGATTAAGGCAAGTACTAAGGCGGTACCAGCTCCAATACCCTGAACAATAAGGGGCCTCCCAAATAAAAAACAATTATCAAATTTTACCCATTTGAACATGTAATCCCAGTATCTCACTTTTACAATCATAAGATATTTAAACAGTTGAACATTTTGTAACTAATTTAACTGGTAGCTAATACTGCCTTAGGCAGCACCAGCTTTCAGTCAAACTAGTTTCAAAATATTCAACAATAATTGGACAGATACGTAACGGATCTACTGTATTTGGTAGTAGTAGTAGTAGTAGTAGTAGTAGTAGTAGTAGTAGTAGTAGTAGTAGTAGTAGTAGTAGTAGTAGTAGTAGTACGCACGCGATAAGGGGCCCACAATTAATTAGCCCTGGGCCCAAATAGGGTTAATTCGGCTAAATATGGCTCAGGTGTTATGTTGAAGGGAATGGAGGGATCTGTCAGATAAGTATCTGACTTTAAAAAAGTCAATTAGTAGTTTAACTGGCAATCAATTGGTAGTAGTAGTAGTCACGAAAGTGACAACTGGGTGACTGGCGAGAGTAATTATCTGAATTGTGCGATTTTTGTGAATTTACAAATTTAATTAAACATTCTACTGACTATTATGGAAATAAATTGACTGGGAGCTGTTTAAAAATATTCAACAACTTACCTGTATATTTACCTTGGAATTGGGATTCTGGGATTTCTTGGGCCAATGTATGAAAATTCATTCAAATATGCATACACAATAGGTGGAACATAGCTAGAAATGGGAGGGGTATGGCTTGAATTAGGCGTTGCATAGCTAGAAATGGGGGGGGGGGCATAGCTAGAAATGGGAGGGACATGAATGAGTGGACGGAGAATATCTGGGAATGGATAGATTATATTAGCTATATAGTTAGTCAGCTCTATAACAACAAACACATGGGTCTCAAAAGGTGGTTACCTAATGTAAACCAGCTGCCATTGAAAGTTATAATTGGCCCCACATGATGATACCTGAACATTCGACTACCAAGTTTAAAGGATTACCATAGTCTTGACGCAAAATGAGTTGTCAACCCTAAACAAGTCCGGCTGCAGTTGATCTTGAAATTTCTCCTGATTATCTTACTCATAATCTGATAAAACATCTTAAAAGTAAGTCTCCCCTAAATAAGGGCTAATATTTTCTAAAATATTTTTGTATCTTGTTGCAATGACATTTTCTCACAGCTCACAAGTTAGACTATGGCAACACTCACTGAGAATGAGCTTCGCACAAGTTATGATGTGTATTCCCTCCATACACCCATTATAAAGTGTAAAATCACCATAGACCTTTCCAAGTTTATACATCTATCATATGACTTCATATGACGTCATAATCAACTACGTGACGTGTAGGCGGACGTCATAAACATGACGTCGGCTGGCGTCATAAACATGACGTCATGAATGACTCCATAGAGTCCCTCTTTAACTACTAATAGTCCGACACGTTGTACGAATTGTAGGTCTTTACCATTTAATAAAACATTCTGTTGAACATTTTGAAACTAATTTTACTGGGCACTGCTGCTGCCTTAGTTAAATTTAGTTTCAAAATATTCGACAGGTTTTCCTGTATAGTTTCCTGGAAATTGATAGTCAAGAATTTCAGATATCGATCGATCCCAACATGAGCGAGGTGTGGGCGGAGATTAACTAGGATGGGCGGATCATAGCTAAAACTGGGAAGGTCCATTACCGGCCTGTCTGTCAGGTAATAGATTCATTGTTTCCAGGATCATGCCAAGCGTGCAACGCGACAATGTAAATCACTCTTAATACTATCACACTCAGTAAGTCGTCAATATTTACGCATTAGGTCCTAGCAGCATTGAATTCAATTCTGTGAAGCCATAGAATAGACCACAATTTTTAATTTAGGAATACAATCTAATCTTTCAGCTAGGTTTGAAGATATATCTATTTATTATTCCAAATCCCAAAGAAAAATCTAATATTTATTCTATTTTAATTAACACTCCTGCCACAGAATGCAATAAATTTGAAAACACTTTACATGTGTACACAATGTACTAGACTTACACAATGCACTAGACTTATACTTTTCCCTACTGAGACGTACTTCCTCGTGTCGAAAGATAATGTTTTGAATGCAGATATTATATCAATAAGACAAACCCAAACTACCTTAATAAACAACTATCGTATGGCTCTAACAAAAAGATCGCGTTAACACGCGTTAAGCAGCTGTCACTTACTGACAGTTTATGACCAAGTTGTGTTGGGCTCTAGACGTACACACGGGTGGCTACATTCAGAATACACCTCTAAGAGCGGAACACAAAATCTATCTTTAAAAGCTGCACTTATGGGGCTTAAGCACAGCTTTTATACACGTTCTCTTAATTTCTGGTCAGAGCAGTGGATTTGGATTGTTAGTGTATTCGATGCAAAGACACAATATTTGTTCTTTTGAAATTTATAGATCTGTTATTTACTATGAATGTAGGCTATACCAGAGCTAATCACGTGTACTTTGAATTGATCGATATAAAGGGAATGTATCAGCTACAATCGTCCATGTATTAGCAATTCAAATGTAAAACTTTTAACGCCGGCTCCTTTGTCCACGAACTCTTGAATTTTTGTCAGATCAAATACTGCTCTATTCTCATCTTTCTGCAAATTAGATTATAAGGGACAATGGTGACCAAGCAAATGAAAATATGTTGTGGGACATAACGAACACTTTGTCTTCGAAATACCAGCTGTGAGACTATTGTGATAGGGGTAAATCTCTATGTGTATGCCCGCGTGTGCGTGCCTGTCTGTGTGTGCGTGTCTGTCTGTGTGTGCGTGTCTGTCAGTGTGTGCGTGTCTGTTCGTGTGTGCGTGTCTGTCTGTGTGTGCGTGTCTGTCAGTGTGTGCGTGTCTGTCTGTGCGTACGTGTCTGTCAGTGTGTGCGTGTCTGTTCGCATGTGCGTGTCTGTCAGTGTGTACGCGTCTGTCTGTGCGTGCGTATCTGTCAGTGTGTGCGTGTCTGTCAGTGTGCGCGTGTATGTTCGTGTGTGCGTGTCTGTATGTGTATGCGTGTCTGTCAGTGTGTGAGTGTCTGTAAGTGTATCCAACATGATAGTTCTAATTCTATTTGATGCATCCTACATTTGTGCTTAGGAGGTTGCCCTCCAGCAATAACAGACTGGAACGTGCATAGTTAATGGATGTAGACATTGAGATAGCTAGGCCATAGACTTGAATTGGAAGTCGGGGTGGGGGGGGGGGGGAGGGGTGGGGGGGATTTAAAACTTAACATTCTGTTTAATATTCTGAACGTAATTTGACAGTGAGATGTTATTTTTAAAATATTCGACATCATATATGTATCGTTACCTTGAAAATAATATTAGTGTTCCAACGTGGTTCAAACACGCGTAGGCTGTTGGTGAAGCTTAACTAGAACCAAGATGTGAAGAGATAGAAACGGGCTGGACAAAGCTATAAATGGGCTGGCTAAAGCAAGAAATGGGCTGGACAGAGCTAGAAACGGACTGGGTAGAGCTGGAAACGGGCTGGGCAAAGCTAGAAACGGTCTGAGCAGAGCTAGAAATGGACTGAGCAGAACTAAAAACGGGATAGTTCAAGCAGGAAACGGGCTGTGCAGAGCTAGAAACGGGCTGGGCAGAGCTAGAAACTGGCTGAGAAAAGCTAGAAATGGGCTGAGCAAGGCTAGAAACGGTCTGCGCAGAGCTAGAAATGGACTGGCCAGAGCTATAACCGGGATGGACAGAGCTAGAAACGGAGTGGGCAAAGCTAGAAACGGGCTGGGATGAGCTAGCTACGGCCTGGGTAGATCTAGAAACGGGCTGAGCAAAGCTAGAAACAGGCGGGCTGGACAGACCTAGAAACATGATGGGTAAAGCTAGAAACGGACTGGGCATAGTTAGAAACGGGATGGTTAAAGCAAGAAACGGGCTCTGCAGAGCTAGAAACGGGCTGGACAGAGCTAGAAACGGGCTGTGAAAAGTTAGAGACGGGCTGGGCAGAGCTAGAAACGGGCTGGGCAGAGCTAGCAATGGATGGGCATCTAATAACTGAGTTGTTCAATATAATCTTTGTAAAGTCACTGATAATACAGATGTTTGGTAGAGTTGTTCATGATGTTTACCCACCCACAATGGAATAATCCCATTTTAGTTATGCACCGCCCATATCTAGCTAAGCTCCACCCACACCTCGCTCGTGTGGGGATCGATCGATCACTGATCTCCTTGATTTCCAGAAAACTATTTTGAAATCAATTTGACTGGGTGCTGTTGCTACCTGTGGAACTTGCATATTAAACAGAATGTTTATTGAATAGTAAATACATACAATTCGTACAACAGCGCCTTCATCAATTAAGCGTTTGTGACGAACTTATCTACGTCATATATGACGTAATTGATTATGACGTCATCATACACATCACGTAGTTGATTATGACGTCATATGATTGATAGATAACCTGGAAAGGTCCATCATCCGTCTTACCACCACTTACACACATTTCTTTGACAACGATATTAGTTGATGTTGTGAAAGAAACAAGCGTACATGGTGACAATAAAGCCAATGGTGTGCTTGTAAGCAGAAAAGCGAACACTAACAAAAACACAGTGTAATAATGCCCCTACAAGTGATTCGCTGCACGGGATGATTAGTCAAGTGAACATCTGGAACCGATATTAATATCAATTCTATGGAAGGAGGACATGCGAGACCAGATATTGTACTAATGTAATCTCCACATTAAATCAGGATTATTAACTTAAGCGCAGTAGAAAACGGCTTGCATACGGCCAATATCAATCTTGTGAATGAAGTATGAACGAGGATGGACGAAAGAAGACTAAAACAAACATTAGTAAAGAACTCCGTTATTTTACATGTGATTGTGATAAGAGAGCAAATGTTTAGAAACTGAAAACCAGGACATATTCAGCTAGGGAGTGTGCTATGTTTGTGTACAAGAATTACTGTTAACACATAGATATGAAACCATTTAAAACTAAACATGACCCGCGTACATAGCCAGGAAATCGCATTGATATCCCGGAACTCATGCAATCATGTACCAAGTTATTCTCACATAAAGAAAATCTATTTTCAGACGCTGATTGAGTGGCTTTTAATGGTATTGACAAAATTACAATTTCCGTCATCGCAAGTGATGGAGTACACCAATGGAGCTCTTGGGTGCGTGAGAGATGGAGCTGCTTATCTGATTTATGTCTGGTCGAGATTGAGCAATTGCAGCATATATGCCCTTCATATGACCTCTACGTATTTCACAATTCCACCAATTTCAAGTTAGATATCGATTTCAAAATGCTGACATTTTGCTAAATTGCCACTGACATCAGGTGCATTTTGTATCGAGCTTTCTGTCAAGAAGATATTTGAGGAAATGCTCTTCTTATCACATACTTTGATTGACAATGCTAGACTTCAAGTACTGCTTATTCGCCTCATCCAGTGGCTTCATCTTAAAAGATATTTATGTTCGAGGTACAATGCTATGATATATAGATAATAGCTAAAAATTAAAATTTTATAACCCACTCATATTAGGGTCTAGCTAACCGCATCCGCAAAATGGTTCATTATAGCGCACTCATTCTTAGTCCATCGACATCTAGGATCGCACAATTTAGCAATTGTTTTGAGCAATAGTATTGCTGCATGGTGATTTAAGCAGAATTTTGTGGCATGGATTGATTGTCTGTGATAAATATTCATTACACTTCGCTATAGCGATGACGTGTAGCCTTGCTGATTGCGTGGCTGATTCAGATTTATGTCCTGACAGATGACAAAGGGTTCAGCTCACAGACTAAACACCAGCTTCTTAAATCGGCGGTGTCTCTGCAACTGTTCCTGTAATACTTTCCAAGAAAGACATAAACATCAATTTCAGGGTTAGCTGCGTGTCTGGTCCACGCCTGGTAGTACACATGGCTCCTCCTTATAGTGTGTATGCGTTAGTGTGACTGCATAGTGATATAACCTGATTTATGTAGCTCCGATTGATTTTCTTTGTCATAATTTCATTTCAACTTGCTATATACCGATGACATGTAGCTTTGCTGATGGCGTGGCTGATTCCGAAATTAACTAACATGCTGACGAATGACAGAAGGTTCATTTCACAGAACAAACCTGATAGTTTTAAATCAGCATCCCAGTTCATGTAGGATAGCCCTACAGACAATGGTGTAGTACTTTCCCAGACAGCCATTAACATCAATATCAGTGGTAGTGGCGTGTAGGGTCCTTGTCTGGAAATAGACATGGCTCATTTGTCACTTGCAGTTATTACATCACAGAGTTACTGAGTTACATCCTTGGACTCTGTATGTAGTGCGTGGGCATCGCCATGTCCAAGTAATTTACTATAGCCATATTCACTCAGTCATATGTCAGTTAGCAGCAAATGTAAATGATAATCTATCATTTGTGGATAATACACCGCAACGTGGCTTCTCTCTACACTGCTGGCTCAGAGGCATCGGCGTTTGATTTACTGACGCTCCTCATCACATTTATACAATATACTAACATCTAACGAAGCAACAGACATCCCTGTTTGTGATGGACGTCGGACATCGCGTGCTGAATCAACTACGTCACTAAACAAATCACTGCCTGTACAGCCTGTAGCATATCGCAAACCATGGATCTGTTGATATATAGAAGCAGGTCATCTTATATAGTTTGTCGCATTGATTTGATTAGTTTGTTCAATCCTCTGGAGGTAGTCTGATATGGACTGATATAATTGTAATAGCGTGTGTGTAAATTGGAGTGTGTCTTGTCAGATCATGTAGATTTGACTGCAAAGCAGATTGCCTTTGCCACTGGCTGTATGCCTTTGTTACAAGTCGGTTAGATTGCATTTAATATGGATTTTATCATTATTACGTTAATACCCTGTATTATGTTCCAGTTTTCGCATTACATGAAACAATCATTACATAAATAACACATTGCAAGGTCTGGACCTGCAGATCTCACAAGTTGTGTGTTGCACTTTGATCTGGCAACATTGATGCAGTTCCTTCAGTGACTTTAGAGCACTTCAGATCGATGAGATCGCTCTCACTTGCTGAAAACAAATTAACAAATGACAGCCTCTCTTGATAAGTGATGGAGATGAACTCTACCCTATATTTATTTGTGTCTTCTTTCGTCATGTACGTTCTAAAGCATTACTGAAGCATTTTTGGCGTTAACACTTAACAATCTATATCTAGCTATCTAACTGTATTTATCCAGTGCATTGCCCGCATTGCCTGCCATAACTACAGGACAGCTGCTTTTATAATCACCTTTTACTTCGTTAGGTGGCATGCATAAATCTATGCCGTTTTGCACGTCATTGACGTTACAGTGCGTGATGATCACGTGATAATCGTCTAATGGTATGTTTACTCTTTCAAAAGTAATTCGTCATGTTGTCCTCTAAACCTGCTTCGTCATGTTGTCCTTTTAACCCGCTTCGTCATGTTGTCCTTTAACCTGCTTCTTCATGTTGTCCTCATAACCTGCTCCGTCACGTTGTCCTCTTAACCTGCATCGCCACGCTGTCCTTTTAACTTGCTTCGCCATGCTGACTCTGAAGCTGCTTCCTCATGTTGCCCATTTATCCTGCTTCACCATGTTGTCCTTTTAACCTTCTTCATCATGCTGACATTTTAACCGGCTTCCTCATGTTGTCCTCTTAACCTGCGTCGTCATGTTGTCCTGTTAACCCGCATTGTCATGTGTCTTCTTAACCTGCTTCGTTAAGTGTCCTCTTATCCTGCTTCATCATGTTTTTCTCTTAACCGTCTTCGTCATGTTATTCTCTTAACCCGCTTCGTTATGTTGTCCTTATAACCTGCTTCGTCATGTGTCCTCTTAACCAACTTCGTCAATTTTTTCTCTTAATCCGCTTCATCAAGTGTCCTCTTAACCATTTTTGTAATTTTGTCCTATTTAACCGGCTTCATCACTTTGTTCTTTTAATCTGCTTCGTTAAACTGACCTTTGAAATTGCTTTGTGATGTTGACCAAGTTTGCATATCTCATCATTCTCATAATTATCAGTATCATACACCTATTAACACACATAGTTACAAAGAATACAACTGTAAGGTCCATTTTGAAGAATATGACATATTCAGCTAGGGACAGTGTGCTGTATGTTTTCCACAAAATGAACTCCTGCTAACATACAGATATGCAACCATTTTAAACCAACCATCAGCCGCGTGCATAGCCAGACAATCACATTAATATGCCGGAATTTATACAATCATGTACCCAGTTATTATCATATAAAGAAAATCTATGTTTTGCATGCTGATTGAGTAGATTTTAATGGTATTGACAAAATAACATTTTCCTTCATCGCAAGTGATGGAGCGCACCAATCGAGCTCTCGGATACGTAAGAGTTGGCGTTACTTATCTGATTTATGTCTTGTCGAAAAGATTGAAGAATTACTTCATATATCCCATTCACATGACCGCTCATATCTCACAATTCCAACAATTTCAAATTAGGTATCGATTTCTGGAAATATCAAAATGGTGACATTTTGCTAAATTGGCACTGGCATCTGGTGCATTTTGTGTCGGACATTTCTGTCAGGAGATATGAGGAAATGCTCTTCTTGTCATGTACGCTTTTGACAATGCTAGACCTCAACCCTTTCCTATTCGCCTCATCTTGCCGCTTTATCATAAAGAGATATTTATGTTCGCGGTATACAATGCTATGATATATAAATAATGACTAAGTAATATACATTCGATATTTAGATCATATTAGTGCCTAGTCTGATCATCATCTGCCACACGGTTCATTATGCCGAAGCAAAAATCTCATTCTTCGTCCATGGTCATCTAGGATAACACAATTTAGCAATTGCTTCGCATGCCGGTGAGCGTTCACGGTGATTTAAACTGACGTTTTGTGGCATAGATTGATTGTCTGTGCTACATATTCATTACACTTCGCTATATAGCGCTGGTGTGTAGCGTTGCTGATTGCGTGGCCGATTCAGATCTGTGTACTGACGAATAACAACGGGTTCATCTCACAGACTAAACCTCATCTATTCAAATCACCAATCCAGTTCTAGGCTATCTCTGCAACCATTGCTGTGATACTTTCTCAGATAGCCATTGGCACCAATTTCAGGGATCGTAGCGTGTATGGTCCACGCCTAGAAATAGATATGGCGCATTTGTCACTTGCGGTGGTGATGTCACAGAGTTACTGACTTACATGGCAACAGACACGGCTCATTTGTCAGTCGTAGGTATTACGTCACAGAGTTAGAGAGACACATAATCTGTCTTGATATGCAGTACACGGACATCGGCTCGTCCATGTGAGTTACTAGAGCCATTTTAACTCAGTAATATTTCAGTTAGCAGCCCATTTGACTAATAATGTATCATTTGGGGCAATTACACCACAGCTTACACATCCGCCTCTGAGGTTTCGACCTGTTCTTGCGATCTAGTCACGCGCTCAGTGACAGTTATAAAATAAACCAACAGCTAATCAAGCAACAGACCATCCTGCTCATGATGGATGCGGTGCACCGCGTGTAGCATCAACTACCCCATCAATCAAACCATTGACTGCCCAGCCTGTAGTCGTGTCATAATCAAGAATCTTCCGCCTTATGAAATCAGAATAGTGAAACTCATATGCAATGTAAAATAGGCCATCTTTAATCATTAGCCGCGTTTATCTGCTAAATTTGATCAATATGACGGCTGGGGGTATTGCTGTGGATGGCGGTGATGGTGGTGATGCGCTTGTCACTTGCTGCCCTATTTTACACCTGCTATTCGGAAGTAGTGGCGTTTTAAGCATGGTATATTGCCTGATAACCACAATCTTACCGCGAATTCTGAAAGCTAGAGCGTAACCAATTCCGAGAGCTAGACATGTATCTATCAATTAAATGTCAAACAACAAAACATCTCACTCCAGAGCTATGCTTAATATAACTTACTGGACATAAGATTCATAATTGCATCAATGGTAAGTATATTGTCCTTGGCATAGTCAATCTAGCAAAGCAATAAGCTTCATAAACTGACGATTATTACCGCATCATTATTCATTGAATGGAAGAATCTGCATATTGATATCTTATAACATTGGTTAAATTATTTCTCGGGCGAGCAGATCTCGCATCTCACCACATTCCTTACTTGATTTAAGAAGAATAAAATACAAGCCTGAAGCTGAAGAATCAATTCGATTATTGATAGTGTTTACTGTTTACTGTGTTAAATTGGGACGTAAAGGTGTCAGTGGGTGTTCCGAGAACCACCATGTCAAACCTAACAGCTGCCTGAATAGAGAGTGGGTGCAAGCAGACGAGATGACTGCGGACATAGATGTGGTAAACATTTAAATATCAATCATAGACTTCCATCTAAATCTCATTGTCATTGTAATGAATGAAGCGTCAGGACAAAGCAATGCAAATGGCATGTTACATTATGTCAATTACAGGATAATAATATTGCCAAACAATTGACGATTTTCAACGTGTTCTAAACGAATCTTGATAAGAGACAGGTTCCAGTTGGCTTAGACTCGAATAACCAATGGAATATGTAAATATCTATTAAATTCTAAATATTTTTCGATCGATCTCATGGATTCAGAGGTGGGGTCAATGACCACACCAGCTGTTATTGTCATTCTATCGGTTTATTAAATATGTTTTCCATTTTTTTTATCATTCTATGACCCTGTTTTGTTGACCACAAGATGTAACAAATATATGTGCCTTCACAACTTTGCTTCACAACGATCATTCAGCAGTTTCCAAAACCACTTACCCTACACACGATGATTATCCAGATGTCCAGTCAGTCAGATACACTATCATAGCTTATTCCATCATCAAATTTCAGCTAACAACTGGGCATCTCTATTCATAGGTATGCAGTTATTGATTAAACACCTATCAAGGTTTTGATAATAACTGAGCAATGTGCTATAGACGAGTAATCGTTGATCATCCTACTCTAGTGGACTAGCGGGTCAGTGACTCCATTTACTGACAGAATCGATATTTGACTAAATAGACCCCATCAAAGGATATGGGGTCAAGTTCGAGCGCTAACAATATAGCGAATGTTAAGAACTATTACTAGCTGTGGTCGGTAATATGAGATGTGCTTATGGCGTTTATGGCGTTTATATGCTCACATTCTACACCGGTTGGAAACAATTTATATGCTTTGAATCCAGAATCACAGTTTCATGGTAATTTACAGTTAAGAAGTTGAATATATTGAAAGTAATTTGAGTGGTTGCTGCAGCTGCATATAAGATTAAAATATCCAAGTCGAATTAGTTTCACAATATTCAAAGACATATACTGTGTACACATGTCAACTTTTTCGAATTTCCTAACTGAGTTATAGTAAGTCATTATGATTGTGACGTCACTTACTAGTGATGTACTTGATTATGAGGTCAGATACTTGAGTGACAAATGAGATCCCTCTATTCTGGGAATATGTAATGAGTTTAAAATGGTTTGTCATTTATAGATCATTGACACCACCTTACTCGAAAAGACCCATCGCTGTCAGGTTGATGAAACAGAACCGCATTTCCTAAACTGACGTGGACCAGAATTCTTCTATTAACACTATATAAGTGTTAAGCTAGTATGGTGCCAATACTGATGCTGTGTATCACCTGTGAAATAAGACCTCCGTCCTTAAGATAGGGTTGAGCATAAAATGCAGAATAAGAGGTTGAACGGCAAGACATGGATATATTTGATAGGAGGATGTCTTAAGGATGTTTCCTCGGTATATAATATATCAGTATCTTGCAAGGCAAAGATATAAAGGATTATTTTGAGAATCAAACACAGTATTTGGCTGGCTGTAAAAGCATGCTCAATAAAACCAGTTCTATTTCTGGTAAATTATTGAGATGACGAATTCTGGCAAGCACTGCTGGAATATTAGGGGATTTCTATGACCACGTCTATTTGTACGTGACGGGTCAGAGATCAGATTGCGGTGTAGCTTGATGGATGAAGACTGTTGGCACCGGTGGCTAAATACGCTTATCCATCATTACAAGGCAATCATAATGATTCAGAGTTAAAGTCGTCAGCAGTGCTGTCACAACAAAACAGAATTCGAAGAATGTGAAACTATGACTGGAATGCTTGATTGACGAGCTTGTCAAACAACAAGTGTTTTGAAAAAGCCGTCAATCTTTGTCACTTTCAAGCTAGTTGGAACCACTTTAATCTGATCGATTGGGATGCGGGGGCGACCAATCGGATTGCTGGAAATGTTGGGAATCACAACAAGGGGAAGCCCTGTTCGACGTCATTGTAGAGCGTCATACACCTATGCGAATCAAGTCCTATATAATACTTGTGCACCATGTATGTGCAATCACTTTACCATCTCGATTCCTTTACGAGAGTAAGAACCGTTTTCGTGAAGTAGTATTCTGCTTGTAATTCGAGTTTGCATTGAAAGTATATATAAGTTAATTTTGTGTAAGCCTGCAATACGGCTATATAGTTTGTGTGTAACGTTATTAAGTTTAATAAAATATATCAGTTTTATATTTAAAGTAAAAAGAGTTTAGTTGTTGTTCAGTGGATTAGAGAAAGGAATAACCGTTCCCGAATTCGACAAGAGTTATGTTAGAGTAGATTAGTAGTGTAGGATTCAAGTTCATCAAGACACCATGAAAATCCTCAGTATGTTCCCTTAGGTGTTTTAGGGAAACCTACTGCGCATTTTCAATGTCTAAAATGTGTGTGATATTGTGAAATAGCGTACATTTACTTTAGAATGTAAACCGATTAAATAGTCTGACGCAGACCAGATACAAGCTATATTTATTCCTATTTATGCGTCTGTAAATACAATATGAGATTTAGATGCTTGTCTCGTATTATTTCTAAAACTCATGGCCGTGGACAGTCGTTGTTGTCAATGTCGTATGCATTTAGCGCTGATAGCAGGACATTTAAGGCCGACTACCACGCCATTCGCACCTGGATGGAAGGTACATTCATATACTTACTCGCACACATGCATTAATTCCGGTTTTTTTAAAAGCTTATGTATGGATAAATGCGAATTCTAGCGGACAATATTTCATAATGACGTCATAGTTACTATGAACTTGTTTGTGTTTCCCCAAATAGCGAGAAGCACCGCAATACGTCGGTACAAATTCAAAACGTCATTGGACTGGTGAAATTATGTAATGGTGTAGGCCCGGGTAAAAGATGCAACAATGATGGAGGATATCACTGACAATGGGTATACGCATTGTTGTGAATATCGTGGAATGGATTCACAAGAATGCCCTCCACGCACTCATGGAAAATTAGCTTCAAATGTACTATACATGAGCATACGTATTTAGGACATTTCGACCAAATTCGTCTTATTTATTTAAGCAATAAATGGTGTCTGCGTATATAGGCAACGCATATTACCTGCCTCAGCCTTGTATATAGAAACACATTTATGACCTTCCACTGTAATTTGGAATATTCCTCACCAAACATATCGTGTGACAGTGACAACTGTGGTGTAACCAAAAAACATAGCTGATTAACAATTCAATGTTGATTACAACAATCACGTGATTTTGATCATTTAATTAGCTTGCCAAGTGCTATGTCGCCTGTACGATACTCTTGATTCGTTAATGCGCTTTGTAATATACATAGTATGTCTTGCAATTACTTTCCTCATGTGGATTTGAACCTGAGTCCACATCACACCCAACAGAAGTTATGAAGCCCACAGGGCATTACACATTCCAGAGCCTGTCTGTTCCATGCGAATGGAGGAAAGACATCGCATGAGTGATTCTGCTGTATCAGTGCCTTCTCCTGGTACCCATGTTTTAAGTAAATTTTGCTGGCGACTGAAGGGCCCAGTGCAATAATCGAGCAAAAATGGTAGACTAGCCGTCTCAGTCTCGGAAGGCAATCATTCTAAGAGATTATTTCGATTGCCAGCCTGGGTAGATGGGTTTACCTTTGTAAGTTGTCCATCTGGCATCGGGCAGAAGGATAACTCTGATCATAAATACCTACTGCCTTTTATGCTGGGTTTGAAAACCATATTTCCACGCACGCACTAATATGTGACAGTATTTAACCCCTCTTGTGTCAACTCAGCCCTTTAATGACCAAACACAATTTTGCAGTGGTCTTCAGACATGGCTATTTGAATATTTACCACTAGAATGACTGGTTCGGTAATTCGGTGATAAATTTTCAAAAATACTCCTCTCTAGGCCTGCAGATAGACACTGGCTAAGTAAAAACTGTAAATTTATTTCCAATTACCCCTTTAATGGTCAAGCAGGCGAAACAAATTCTGGGGTAAATTGACAGAAATAGTCTTCTAAAATTAAAATATCTTGAAATATATTGACCATCAAAATGTTTAACTGATATATCAAGTAGTATTTTGAGCGCTTTGAGGCGCTGGGGACACATTAGACGGGTTAAGCGCCATGATGCTAGATATGGTGATGTTCCTGCAATTGGCTCTCATCTTAGAGGGAGTATACCCAAATCAACTGGAGGTACATCGACTTGTTCAGCCAGAGGGTGTTTACCGGTTCAAAATGTTGTTAGCCATTGTAAAACAGCTCCGGAAAATTGACTCTGCCATCTTAAATGTAGAAGCTGCATTCAACGAATTGCTCTCATACACAAGGCTACGTATTGAGAAAATCAATGTGGAACGCCGGCAAGAGTCATTCCACATCTGACAGAAACATTTC